>CM014275.1:56292680-56314292 GCA_004135705.1 Alloteropsis semialata | reverse complement strand
ACACGGACCTGATCCCACAGGATCCGCACGTCTGCATATGGACGCACTGCAGGCGCTGGGCGGATGGGACGCATATCATCCTGTACTGCAGCCCGCAGTGCCGCATCCGTCATGAGTTCGACCTCTGGACGCGGAACTTCAGCGACGGTGTGAGTTACGCCGTCAGCAAGATGTGAGACATGCCCCTGGCGTTCTCGCTGCAGCGCAAGTGATGGTATGCTTTTGTCGTTAAATGTAGTTGTCGAACTTTGTAAATATAACTATGAACTTGGTATGTTATGGTATGGTAGTATGGTCACTGTTATTTTGGTGATGTGCGTGATCAGATGGCATGTCCAAACTGATGCATGGTTGATGGTTGTATGTGAATTGGAGAAATTAAAGTGCTGCCTCTTTAGTTATGTCTTTGAGTTTTGTGCTACCTCTTTAGTTGTATTGTGCGGCTTACTTCTTTGAGTTTTGTGCTACCTCGTTTGTGCGGCTTACTTCTTTGAGTTTTGTGCTACCTCGCTTAAATATGTATGATGTTGCAAGTATGATTCGAAACAGGGCATTATGGGGAGTGTGAACATTTTGAATGCTTAAGTTTCCTAACCCACAGTTTTATACGGTGACCCTACAGAAAAGCCTCACCGTTCATTCATACAATAAAATGAGCCTGTTGGAATGCATTACACTGATCTTATCTTACAAAACTTGAGACTTATCTTACAAACCTTGAGACACAACTTATAGTACAATGTATCTTACAATTTTGACACACATGCATCATCCTATGGTCACAAGCAGCAGTTATATAGTCAGGCCGCGCACAGTTTGATCCGGTGGTTGTAATATAGTGTGGAGCGGATGATCATGCGGATCCTTGCCTTCTTTTTGGCCATTTCCAGGGGCGGGTGACGGTCACCCGCCCCTGGTAATGGGCTCCATATATAAACTGGAGCGACCGGGGGACTTGGCCAAAATTTTAAGACAGGCTGCCGAAATTTTTCGTGCCTTCCCGCGCTCCGGCTGCGCCACCGTCGTCCCCCGCCGCACTCCTCCGGCCGCGCCGCCGTCGTCCCTCCGCCTCGCGCGCGCCACTGCCTCTCCGCGCTCCGGCCGCCTCCCCCTCCCGCAAGATCCACCACCGCCGCCGGAGCGACCTCTCCGCCGGCGCGGGCTCCACCCCGCCGTCCCCCGGGCGTCCCCCGAGTTGGCATCCTCAGCAGGGTTCGCCCGCCGGGCCGGGCGCGCCCTGCTCCTGCTGCGGCCACACCTCCCCTCCCCGCGCCAGCACGGCCGGCCGTCGTCGCCGGCCGCCGTCCACGACCGCTCGCCGCCCCCCTGTGCCGCTCCAGTCGAAGGTGAGAGGAGGTCCTCCATCATGCAACTAAGTGCTCGATGAAATGCTTAGCAAGTGCTTGATGCAGTGGCGGATCCAGAAAAAATTGATAGGGGGGACTCAATACTGTACAAAAAAGCTAGTTGTCCCAATCATATCCAATACAGAACCAGTGTTGTAATTTAAAGGAGTCTTATATGGATACATAGATGAATATATCACAATACAACATGAGTCAAGTAGATTATGCAATTTGTCGGTCCATACCAAGCCACAACACTAAAAAATTGACATAGGAGACGAATTATTCATCATCTTCAACCTCTAGCCCCTTCTAGCAGTCCCCTTCTAGCAGTGCTACAATGGCTGATTTTTTTTGAGAAGAGGCTGTTGGGGGCTCCAAGAACTCGGCAGCGGTAGGGGGGACTCCAGCCCCGGCCGACCCGGTGCTGGATCCGCCCCTGGCTTGATGTATATATGATACACATGTGTATGAAAAGAATATTTTTAGTTTAACATATTTTGTGTTTTGATTGTCACATGTGATTTCATCTAGAGGATGGATGAGCCATCGTCATCCAATCATGATGATCATGAGAATGGGTTCGACTTGGACGTGATTGGGTCCCAGACCCAGTGGGACGGTGACGATGTCTTTGAGGATGACCATGAAGAAGAAGATTCCGGGGATGAGGAGAACCGGGAAGATGGAGACGGACCTCAAATAGGACAAGGCGCGTGGGTTGGCGGCGTGTGGATGGACCCTCTTAATCCACACCCCACTGAACCTCGTGTAGGTCGTACGGAGACAGAGCTTGACCAGGATTTCGATCCGGCTAGTGAGGTAACGGCGATCCCTACTGATCCGCTTTCATGTACATTTTGATTGGATAGATGAACACCTCATGTACTTTCGACTCTTATGATCGTGTTAGGTGCCTCGTTCTCCGGTAAGGAAAAGGAGATGCCGCCGACGTGGAGTAAGCCCCCAACCAGTACAAGAAATTGAGTTGGAGTCATCTGCGCCAGAGGCTGAATGCACCGCCACAACCAGTGAACCTAAAAAAAGAAGGGGGCAACGAGGCAGAAACAAATACTCCACAGGCACCTGGATGGTTGAAGAACTGAGCCCATCAGGAGAGGTTAAGAACCCTCCAAAAGTTCGTGCAAAGTTCCGTAACGCCCTTGGAGCAATAATCAGAACAAAGGTGCATGTGGACCCAACGATCCAAGATTGGTCAAAGGTGCCTGAAGGGAAGAAAGTGGAGATGTGGCATCTCATTGCTAAATCATTCAAGTTTCCTCGCAACACCGACATGGAAAAAGTACGTGCGCGCACCCTGATTAATTTGGGTGAATGTTTCCGCCGATGGAAGGGTGAACTGAACAAGTTAGTCCAGGATGGCAAGCCGAAGCCTGAGGGTTACAATATAACAGATGCACAGTGGGCCGAGTTCATACGGCAAAAGACCTCTCTGGATGCTATAGCCCTTAGTCAGAAGCAAAGAGAACTGGCATTGAGAAACATTCATCGAGTTCGCCTTGGGCCGGGTGGTTACATTGGTAAGGCCGAGTTGTGGGCAAAGGAAAGAGAGGACGCAATAGCCGCTGGGCAACCGGACCCTTTTGAAGGCGTGGACGAGCGCGCCTTCCAGTGGATTAAAGGGAGGGAAGGACGCCCAGAGGGGGAGAAATTGGTCTTCCCACAACCTGAGACCGAGGTAGTGGGGGCGAAGATTCTAGCACTTGCCGAAGCACAGAGGAAAGGCGAGTTTGTTCCGAATAGGGACAATGATATGCTCAGCGAATCCCTTGGCACGAAAGAGCATGGAGGCCGGATCAGAGGCTTGTCCAAACACTTGACCTTTAAGGACGGGTTCAGTAATGATAGGCAGAGGTACAGGCGACACGATCGGTACAAGGATCAAATTAAAGAAGCGGCGGAGAAAGCATTGCAAGCAAGATTTAATGAATATTTCATGGCGGCATTTGCAGAGCACCAGCAACGACAAATGATGAGCCAACCATCATTAAACAATAACTCAATGATGCCGCTGCCGCCGCCGCCGCCCGCTCCCTCAACCCTTTGTCGGAGTAGTGTTGCCTCTACGTCAGCACAACCATACCCGGTAGATGCTATAACTGTTGACACTCCTTGCTCGTTGCACATTCCGATAGGCAGAAGTGGGAAGACAAAGGAGGCTGCCAAAGGTGTGGCGTTGGTGGTGAGCAATAGTCCTGGGTTAGGGGGACAGCCTATCCCGCCATTATATGCATGGGTAAGAGTGCTCACAATTACGGATCCAAGACATGATGATCACTTCTTAGACTTATCCCTTGATGAGGGCATTGAAACCTTGGGACAAGCCGTAGGAAAGAATGCACCGTGGCATAAACGAGATATCATACTGGAACCTCCGCCACCTGAAGATCCTCTCTCACTCACACCCTGCTCCCAGAGGATGGTGACACCGGCACAAGTTCATGCTAAGAACACACAAGAGCATGTGCCACAGCAAGCAATTGTGGCCACCACTATCTCCAACCCGTCAACTTCACAGGTACAACAGGAGGCTCAACACCCATCACCACAAGTACAGCTGGAGGAACACCACCAATCAGCACAAGTACACCAGGAGGAACACCCCCAATCACCACAACTACACCAGGATGAACACCCCCAATCACCACAAGTACACCAGGAGGAACAACCCCCATCACCAGTGCAGCAATATGAGCCAGAGATGGTCATAAAGTCGCCAGCACGACCGAAGCGGTTAATGGGGTCGGTGCCACGGGTGATAAAGGCATACAAGAATACAGAGCCTGAGGTTGTGAACAGGTGGATGACAGCCAACAAAGGCGCAAACAAGAAGCTGACTCCGACAAAAAAAAAGAATAGAAAGGAAGCAGTGGTGACTGGACTGGGTTTTTCCAAGCCTCGTACAGACACTGATTTCGTTTGTAAAGTTGGGGTTCATGACATACCAGATTTGCCAGATTGCCCGCAGAAATTCGTGTATGGCAAAGACTTGCTACCCGGGTGGGCTCTTCATGATTGTCCTGGTGAAATGCAGAAGTTCCATAGTTGGTACCGCAGGGCATGCACCCTAGGTCTCACAACTGTATGGGCACGGGTCGATGTGGATGTGTTTGGTTGCAATAGATGGGAAAACCGAAGTACAGACATAGTCATGGATTTCGATGACTTCCATGCAATGTACCGCTTGCAAATGATGGAGCTAAGCCCCATGAGACTGTGGTGTATGTAAGTGGTTCATCTCCATACACCATGTATATATGCATATGGTACTGGCCTTTGTAGTCTCAAAATGAATTTTTTTGCGATGTGTTGTGCAGGATGCAAGGTCGCCTCGCAATGGATTCGAAGACCAAGGTTGGGTATCTTGACCCTTTTATTATTTGCAAGGCTAGGTGGGACTTCCCCCTCAATTACCCAGACGACGCCGAAGATCTAAAGGACTGTAAGACGCACAAGGAGAGACAAAAGAAACGAAAGGAGCTTTCCATTGATCTTAGGAAGAAGGTGGCAATATACATAGCAACTATGTTGGATCGACATCGTGATGCGAGTTGCATATGGGCGCCCTACCTTTCGGGTACGTCGTCTAAATTCCAACAATTCTTGCAGTCCCAATATTATTGATTATTGAGAAATTTGCAATATTGGGACTGCAAACATTGACCCTTTGCAGTTTTGCCATTAGGCCCACATTTCATGGACACAGATGGACCTATTTTGTCATTCACTTGGAGTGGCAAAACTGCAAGGGTCAATGTTTCCTAACTCACAGTTTTATACGGTGACCCTACAGAAAAGCCTCACCGTACGAAAGCCCATTCATCCTATGGTCACAAGCAGCAGTGATATAGTCAGGCCGCGCACAGTTTGATCCGGTGGTTGTAATATAGTGTGGAGCGGATGATCCTGATCTAACCACCAGACGACCACAGGATCATCCGCTCCACACTATATTACAACCACCGGATCAAACTGTGCGCGGCCTGACTATATAACTGCTGCTTTGTGACCATAGGATGAATGGGCTTTCGTACGGTGAGGCTTTTCTGTAGGGTCACCGTATAAAACTGTGAGTTAGGAAACATTGACCCTTGCAGTTTTGCCACTCCAAGTGAATGACAAAATAGGTCCATCCGTGTCCATGAAATGTGGGCCTAATGGCAAAACTGCAAAGGGTCAATGTTTGCAGTCCCAATATTGCAAATTTCTCTCTCAAATTCTACATATATCGATTAGCTTGATACTTATCGTCGCTACATAACACTGTGACAGTCAACACTGGGTTGCTTTTATGCTATTGCCGAGGGAAGCCAAATATGTGGTCTTTGACTCATTGGATTACCCGCAATCAGAATACAAAGATTTCTGTGTCATCCTGAAGAGGTAACAACCGATAATATTCTCCACACCTTACAAAATATTTGAGGCGATGATTATATACTAACTTGTCCCATTCTTTCAAGTAGTGCTCTTTTTCTCTACATTGACCATTATAAAGGGCCGGCTCCTGAGGGAGTAAAGGATTGGATTCCACGCACACACTACCCATGCCATAAGCAACCAGCCGGTACCTTGCTTTGCGGCTATTATGTGTGTGAATATATTAGGAGCCGCAAGCATTACACACCAAATACTGAACGTGTAAGCGTCTTTACCATATTTCAGCACATTCATTTTATGTCTAACTATCACTCGCTTAAGCCTAACTATCATATTTCAATACTGAATGTGTGTGAATATTCATTTTACATTCATTTCTCGTAAATTGCAGTTGATTACTGATTTCAGCGCTACTAAACCACTCCAAGAGGAAGATCTTCTCAAGATAGTCAGCGAACTATGTCACTTCACAATGCTTCATGTGCTTCATGAGAAGGGCAAGTACATCGATAAGCTACAAGATTATTTCTATGAAAAAAAAATATGATTCTCTTCGTAACTGGCACTTGGAGAAGTATCGCCTAACCATGTGAGGGTGTGGAGTGTGGACACTAAACTTGTGTGATTAATGTAATATACATGTAATATCATTTGGATGACAATCTTGTTTTATGTTGGATTTGCTTTTATAGAATTTACAAAGAGATTAAATTGTGACTGTTTGTGATTACTTTTATATTATTTGCCGGAGAAATGGTATTAGACAAATCGAATAATATTAAAAAACCAAAAGAAAAAAAATACCAAATTTAAAAACAAAAAAAAAATGATTACCAGGAGCGGGCGATGGAATGACCCGCCCCTGTAAACACCATCTTCAGGGGCGGGGTAGGCAATCGCCCGCTCCTGAACAAAACATTTCCGGGGGCGGGCCATGCCAATACCCGCTCCTAGAAAGACATTAGCAGGGGCGGGCGATGGCGTGGCCCGCCCCTGAAGAAGACATTTCCAGGGGCGGGTGATGGCATAGTCCGCCCCTGGAAACACCATCTTCAGGGGCGGACCATGCCATCATCCGCCCCTGCAAAACATTTGTTGGGGCGGCCTAAATACCCGCCCCTGCAAATGGCCATTTTTAGCAGCCAAAAGCAGGGGCGGATTTCGGCGCCGCCCCTACAAACGCCATTTTACCCGCCCCTACAAACGTTTTCTGTAGTAGTGTATTTGGCCTGGGATTCGTCCACTCGCAACATGCCCACACGGTGGCGTGGAAACATACTCCTTTTGTCCCAGTTTAACTGCATTTCTAGGCTTCAGAAAAGTCCCAAATTAAATGCACCAAGTGATCATCAGCCCTGCCAGTGCATCAAATAAATGTGAGGCCCATCAGTTTAAAAATATGTTGAAGGAACATGTGGAATTTCTGAAAGACTCTAGACTCTCCTGCTGCCCAAAGCTTGACATGTTTGAACTGATAAAAGGTTCTGGACTCTTGTACAGCCTACGCTTGTGCTGGCGTCTGTTTCTTTTACACAGGGGCAGTATTGTAATTTCCTATCTATACTAATTTGTTTGTTCAAAATCTAAAAGTGCAGTTATATTGGGACGGAGTATAGTCTGGGCGGCTGACGTTGGTGCGCCAAAGACACAACGTCCAAACACAATTGTTGCTCTAGTCAACGATCAATAAATTGGTGTAGCTGTCGTTGGCGTCCATCCAAAAAGCTCTTTTTCTTTGGCCGTGTTCAGATTTCTGAGACAATAAATTGTCTCCAAAAAATCTTGCATGCATGGAATTTTAAATGAAGTCTATTTATAAAACCTTTTCACAGATGAGTGCAACTTTGCGCGACGAATCTAATGAGCCTAATTAATTCATGATTTGCTACAGTAACACTACAGTAATCATCCTCTAATCATGTGGTCAAAGGCCTCATTAGATTCGTCTCGCGAATTTGCCAGGGGGTTGTGGAGGTAGTTTTGTAAACTGACTTTATTTACTACCTCTAATTAGTTGTCAAAGTAAGGTGCAAAAAATTTGCCCCACCATCTGAACACGGCCAAGTTTCTCTTCCTCGCAAGTTTGTGGATGGATGTAAACCGAAAGGAAAAAGTTTACTTAACCCTCTTACCTATTAATGTTCGTCTATTTATCCCCTCACCTATAAAACCGGATATTCTACCCCCTGAACTATCCAAAATCATGCAAATAACCCTCTTGAGTGGTTTTAGAAGCGGTTTTGCCTACGTGGCATTACACATGGATGTGACGTGGCAACAACGTGTTTAAAAGTCTATTTCACCCCCAAAACTTGTGAGGTTTATGGACATAAACCTCTCAACTATATAACATGATGCTTAGCCCCCCTAACCCCCGGACTGCTTTTAAACATTTTATTTTTCTGATGTGGGGCACTACTTATTTAGGTTCTGCAGCCGTTCGGAGATCAAGGGAGATACTTTTTTTTCGCTCTTAGGGTAACCCAGACAAATTCAACCTGAAACTTGGCCGTGAAGGAGTCCACGGTGAGGGACATAGCTCTGAAAATGAGGTCATTTCGGCGACGGACGATGGACACCGGCGCCGGAACTCCGTGACCCCTGCGCCGCTCAGTTGCGACGCGTAGGCTAGGAAGGAATGAACTCCCCAGAAACGGCGTCCCTCGTCCCTCTACTCTACTGTCGAGGTGCAGCTCCTCTCCTCTGCGAGAAAGGAGCGCTTGCAGACTCACTGTATTGAATACTTGGGGGATTAAGTATCCTGTTATGTAGTTGAGGGGGTTATATAGATAAACCTCGATAGCTTGGAGGTGAAATAGACTTTAAAACATTTTGTTGCCACGTCACATCCACGTGCAATGCCACGTAGGTAAAACCACTTTTGAAAACCACTCTAGGGGGTTATTTGCATGGTTTTGGATAGTTCGGGGGGTAGAATACCCGGTTTTATAGGTGAGGGGTTAAGTAGAATAACATCAATAAGTTAGAGGGTTAAGTAGACTTTTTCCTAAACCGAAATATGGCAACGGTTCTTCTAGAAGGTAATGTATCAAGTGCAAATCAACCTCTTTCGTACAAACCGTGCAAACTTCTAATCTGGATTAACATCAAAAGTGTGATTAGAGACGCTTTTACAAATCACCCCTCCCACCTCCCTTTTGCGTCCCTTGGATCAACATCATGTGACCCAGATTAGAGTTTGCACGATTTGCATGAAGAGGTTAGTTTGCACCTAATATGTTGCCATTCCAGAACGTCCCAGAAACCAAAATACGGTTTATAAAAAGAAATAATATAGCATTTTCTCCATCATGACCAGTGAGCTTCTACAAGAAGCTTCGAGTTACCCCTACGCGGGCTACATCTCATCGGACAGGCGTCGTATTACGCCTGGTTCGTCTTCTCCGCCGGGTCCCCTTCCCCTGATCCGACGGTTGCTGCTCGTGCTCGACGCGCGTCGCCGTGGCCTCCGAGGTAACCGCCGCACGACCACCACCGGCACCCGTCGTCCTTCGTCTTCCTCATCATAGATCTTCTGAACTAACTTTTCCTTCGCTCCGGCGGGTCTTGGTTGCTGAGGTGTCGGCGCATCTCTGTTTCTTGGCGGCGGTCGTTGGGTGCTTTCTTGGCACTTGGCTGTCCTTTTTTTCTTTCAGTTTTTTGGCGGATTCCTGGATCGCTTTTGTTCGATTGCGACATTTGATTTGCCGGCTGGGGTTTGGCCTTTGGGGCCCCTGTCGAGTTGGGAGTTTTCTTGGCCGTTCCTGACGGCGATAGATAGTAGCGCTCAATTTCTTCTCTTTTTAGAGTGTTATATGAGTTTTTTTTTTTGTTCTATCGTGATAGTAGCACCCAATTTCTTCTCTTTTTAGAGTGTTATATGAGTTTTTTTTGTTGTTGTTCTATCGTGGTGTTGCAGTATTAGGTCTAGCCGATTAGTCAAATCGAATGGGGAGACAAGCATGGGAAAAGGGACATGATTGCAAAGGTCAAAGCTAGAGAGAGGGAGGAGAAGAAGGGGCTGACTTGAGTGGACAAAAAAGGCCAGTTTTTTATTAATATATATTATCAGATTCTTTTGAGGTCAATGAAAAGTGAAAAAAAATGGTTTGTATCATAAATTTCTGAACTTTTGTATCATAAAATGGTTTGTGAAAAAAATTATAGTCATGCTCGCCTTAATTATGATCAATGCTTGCAGCTTCCTCGATTTTCCTGTGAAACCATTTAGGCTGGTGTCACTCGAGTGGCCCTGAGGATCGTTTAGCAATTTTGCAATTTTGCTGCGAAACCATTTAGCCTGACAATGAAATGTGGCTGTAAATTGTTGTATACTTCTGCCATTTAACAACTTTGCTTGTTATTTTGTATGAGGAAAGTGAAAAACCTGAAAATATTACTTCTTTGACAAAAGATTATGTTACTATGTTTTCTTCCTCGATATTTTTTCGTTTCAGGAAATTTATTCTTGCTGAATACTGTGAATAAAAAATGGGATTTAACTTCTTCCAGTGTTAATATCTACTCGTCTCAAGTAACGTTTATAGTCAATAGTCCTGATGAATTATTGAAGTAAAAATGTAATTTCTGTGAATGACAGGTCCTGCAGTAGCTGCATTCTGAAGTGTGTCTTGGACATGGAAGAACAGCCCTCAGAGACTGGTGTGAACCAAAATGTGAAAAATGGTGATACCCCTGCAGCATTGGCATCTGTAGCGCCACCAGCCGGTACAACCATTCCTCCAGCATCACAGGATGCCCCAGTCGATCCACTCATCAAGCCTGAATCCTCAGGTCAGAACCAGGTTGCATCCCAGCAAACCCAGCAGCACCATAATGGCCAGCAGCAGCTCCAGGCCTTCTGGTCCAGCCAGCTGGCTGAGATCGAGCAGACAACAGAGTTCAAGGCCCACAACCTTCCCCTGGCAAGGATCAAGAAGATCATGAAGGCTGATTCTGATGTCCCAAGGATCTCGGGCGAGGTACCCGTGTTGTTCGCCAAGGCGTGTGAGATGTTCATCCAGGAACTAACACTGCGGGCGTGGCTTCGCGCCGAGGAGGACAAGAGGAGGACGCTGCGGAAGAATGATGTCACCGCGGCTCTAGCTGGGACCGAGGTCTTTGATTTCTTGGTACATAGCGGTCCGTCAGACAAACCGAAGGGTGACGAAGTGGGATTGCCGCCGCCGCCGCCGCTGACGACCGTGGAGGAGGACGACGATCCATATCGCAACTATTGCTGTGATGATTACTCGCCCCTATGGTCCCCTGATGATTCCCCTGGCCCTGACTTGCGCAATGACCCGAGATACATCCTTGAATACTATGCTTCTCTGTGAGAGAGAACAGTGCCCTGCTTGAACTGTTGTGGACTGTGGAGTCTGAATGTGTAATCTGGGCTTGCATATGAACCCTGCAGAAGGACTTTTGGTGTACTACTGCCAAGCTTGTGCAGCTTAATAGCGTCCTGTATAGGGGGTGTTTAGATACAGAATGCAAAACGTAGAATGCAAAATGAGCTGTATTGGGAAGCGCGCGCAGAGAGAAAAAAAGTACATTGGGAAGCGCGTAGAATGCAAAACGGTAGGTAGAATGCAAAATGAGGGGCAAGTAAACACTCCCATAGTCTTTTGGCCTTGTGGTTTGTACTGGGCCTACTGGGATACTGTGTTATAGCTGAATAGGTATCTGCTAGACTGCTAGTGTAGCCATGTATGAAAATGTAACCCCGTGTAATGTACTCATTTGGTAATGAACCTGGTATAATAGAACAGTTCAGTTTGGATCGGCATTGCCTTCTGAATTTAGTTTTGATGCAAGTTGGTGTTTTAATATGGGTTTTAAAGTAATAAAACTGGGGTACTGTCGTGAAAGTTTTTTTTCTCCCTTTGAGGAAGAACATAATATTTCATATGGATAATCTAATTTACGTGGATGCGGGAAATATTGAATTCAAATAATTGCAAAATCTCATAAGTCCATGTCTGGTTTGAAATCATTTGCCAGGATATGTTCAGTCAATTGAAAAGGATACAGTGCTACATTGAATATTTTTTCTGATTCAGAAAAGAAAATTTTCCAAATATATAGACAAAGACCATTCGCTCTTCGCACAAAGAAATAAAGTTTGGCAGTAGATTCACAATATAAACATGAGAGATCCATAAGAAAAGTGTTCTACCTTCATAGTAAAGAACACTGTCCCAACCTCTCCCAAGAAAATGTCCCGATGTTCTAGATTAAATTAAAAAATATTTTGATTTATGAGAAAAATGTTTTAACTTAATCAAAAGAATATTCTACTTTCATAAATGAAAAATCACAGCTTAAACATTATCGTCGGTCCACGAGAAAAATATCCATACACCAAGACTTTTTTTTGCGAAACAAATTAAGCCATGTGAACACGAAGGTATATGTTTTTGTTAACTTGGTTCAAAATTAGAAATTGGTTCGGACCAACTAACTAGTATATTTTTTATGGAAATTATACCGAGACCAAAAAAAAGGAAAAAAACAATGCGAGTACCATCGTTTGGGTCCAAAAAAGGCCTACAAAGAAAGTGGCCTGCCTAACATCATCATGTTGGGCCAGAAAGCATGTCATGGGCCTCAGGAATCGAGACATGGCCCGGCCCAGACGCCGGAGCCACGTACGCGATGGATAGCCTTTGGAAGAAGTCCTATTTACTTCCCTAGACAACGAGCGAAGTTTATGTTTCCTTCAAGACTGCAAAACCGTCTGTCATGGCTCCTTGAGCTCCTGAAACCGTACACGGGAGCACCCAGACGCCATTCAACCCCGGTTTTGTCCGAGCTGGAGACACGTCATAGCCACCACGTTAATCTGAGTTGCCACCATCTCTCTTCTCGCTCTCTCATACATGTGGGGCCCACTTTCAGTCCTCTTATCCATATACCCTCTCACCTCCATTGGCGCAGAAGTACATTTGGTCTTCTCGCATATGAGGACATCGTCCGCGCATCTGCTCACCACGATGACCGAGCGAATCCACCAAGGGATCAGACACCACCTAATTCCCGGTTCGTATGTCGATGAGGAGCGCGTTGGGGAGGGTGGGAGTCCACGGCAAGGAAACGGTGGGAGGGTATTACGTCATCTTGACGGCTCGAACCTGTTCAATTCTTGCGTCTTGTGTTACCATCGACTTCTGATCCTCGATCTGTCCCTCGACAAATCAACCACGCAGACTACCCTGTGTGGACTGCCGGGTCCATAAATCCGACATACACCAAGACTTTTTTTTTGCGAAACAATTAAGCCATGTGAACACGCAGGTATATGTTTTTGTTAACTTCAAAATTAGAAATTGGTTCGGACCAACTAACTAGTATATTTTTTATGGAAATTACCGAGACCAAAAAAAAGGAAAAAAACAATGCGAGTACCATCGTTTGGGTCCAAAAAAGGCCTACAAAGAAAGTGGCCTGCCTAACATCATCATGTTGGGCCAGAAAGTATGTCATGGGCCACAGGTATCGAGACATGGCCCGGCTCAGACGCCGGAGCCACGTACGCGATGGATAACATTGGGAAGAAGTCCTATTTAATCTGAGTTGCCACCATCTCTCTTCTCGCTCTCTCATACATGTGGGGCCCACTTTCAGTCCTCTTCTCCATATACCCTCTCAACTCCATTGGCGAAGAAGTGCATTGGTCTTCTCGCATATGAGGACATCGTCCGCGCATCTGCTCACCACGATGACCGAGCGAATCCACCAAGGGATCAGACACCACCTAATTCCCGGTTCGTATGTCGATGAGGAGCGCGTTGGGGAGGGTGGGAGTCCACGGCAAGGCACCAGGCACAGATACTGGCGGTGGCGGCGCATGTCCGGCCATGATTGGGTTGCAGCAGGAGGAGGCATAGGGCGGGCGGGCGGCGAAGCAGGAAAGGGGCGCGGCTCGGACGCTCGGGCATCGCAGCTCCTGCTGCCACGAGACGGTCCCATCCACGACCCATTACAATCGTCGCAAGCTCGCAGCCAGAGCCGTCCGCGTGCAGGAATAGAATGACGACGTTGGCGAACATGACATCGAGGTCTCTCCTGCTCCTATCTTATTGGTGACGGTAGCAGAAATGAATTGCACATCGGGAGATCGTTAAAGATGTGGAAGCAGAGGGGAATAATCTATCCAATCAATTATTGGCATGAAACGGTGGCATCAATTATATGGTAATAATCTTTGCAAATAGTAATTTCTCACCGTTTGTATCTAATGCAGGGAAGAACCAGCCGTGCGTCGTTCTTCCTGCTGAAAGGCGCCTCAGGATTCCGACGTCGACGAGGAGCGGCGACGGGCGCGCTAAGTGGTGGTGGAGAACGGCGAGGAGCGCTGAAAGGATCCGGATTTCCAAATCAGAGAATCCGACTCCCTGTACTATTGTGATAGTCCCAGAATCAACTGCTATCACGTACAGAACTCATTTCAGCATAGTATCATATCCATACTTCGAATCAGAGTACAATTATTACAAGGACAATATGGAAAGCGTAGCCGATACAAGCCCTTTGGGCTAAACGACAAGAAGAAAGCCTACGAAGCGGTAGCTAGGTCTTCAAGTCTTCATCTCCAGTCTTCGCCACAGGCAACCTTGAGCGAAGCAACACAACCCTTCAAAGTAGCATCCGTCGGCTGAACTCGGAATCCAAGTCCAAACCTGCAAGCTCACGAACTGTCCCCAAGGAATGGGACAGGTCCACGTCACCATCCGTATGCAAGCTTTAAGGTGGCCTAATTCTAGATAACAAATATATCAAGGAATAAGGCTGGGGTTTTCCTATGCAGCAGCAGCAGCAACAAAAAAAAGATCTCCAACATCAGCTTCCCAAGCTATCATCTCCACGGGTCAACCCTAGCACACCAGGGTCCCGTCGCATTCTCACCTCCTGCTCCTCACGAGTCGATGGGAAGACTCCCACTCTTCCCATCTCAGCGGCTACAAGCCGGAATTCGTACTAACAGCTCTCAACCAGCCCAAGGCTATGAAAAAGGGGAGAGGTAGAATATCCCAAAAACACTAATCAGAAGAAGCCGGATCGAGGGGTGTCCATGACCGAGGACGCGGCTATACGTATAGTTTTAACTCTGCAGAGTGTGTACACCTGGCCCCACCCGGGCTGCGAGTTGGTGGCCGCCAACTCGAGACACAGCCCACAACCATGACTTCCTAGCCAGAACAGTACCATACTGCTTTCCCGGGCTTGGGACCCAGAACTGTGAGTCTCTAGCCTGGCCACCGTGGTGTCGAGAGTCTCGGAAACAAAGGGCTGTGAGACAGCCGGGCTTCGGTGGCGCCACCGGTGAGCCCAATCCTAGCACACTGCTCCACAGAAATGGTACCGCCCAACTAGAAATGGCTGGAATCCTCCCCTTCTGAGGATAAGTGGTGTGCACGTTTGACAAAGTCCCGTCACCAGGTCCAACTGACTCGGCCTATGCCAGAGCAAGCAAGCCTCCAAACTGGGCCATCCGACTCCGCGGTCCGCCCGACTACCCATTACAGGTAATATCCACCAACTCCTCCAAAGTATCCACAACAAATGTACCTGCCACAGGTACTCTGTAGGAAGTGCCCAACACACCTCCCGAGCCCCGACCAGAAGGTCGGTTAATGTCTGCTCACTCCAGCCGGGGGTTCGAAACTCTTCAGTTTTATCCCACCCGAAACTCACACCAAGACGATCAAGATCACAGCTAATCCCACACATGCAAGCATAGCACAAGTATAACAGTGTACATAGGTAAACAAGGATATCAGGTAATCATCAAAGGCTATGCATGGGTTTAACATCATCAACATGTATTAAAGCGCTAGCAATTCTATTAGCAATGCCTAATGGGATTCAAAGTCGGAATGGGCGTGAACCTGGAGCAAGGTCCTTCACTTTCACTTTGTTGATGAAGTCACGATCGTCGTGGTCGTAGTCGACGTAGTCGTCCAAGTCTCCCGAGGGTCCTAATATTCGGATAACAAAACGATAAGCTAGTTGCAAATAAACTCCAAATGAGAACCAAAGAAGAGCCAAAAGCATTCAACTCCTACTCTAACGCGTAGGTCATGATTTTAGAAGAATTATGAAACTGATTTCATAATTTTCTGAGCTAAATTGAATTTATTATGAATTTTCTTTGATAAAGCCTATTTCTGAAATTCCGAAAAAGAAAAAGAAAAGGGCAGACACGTGGCAGCCTGAGGGGGTGACACGTGGCAGGGTGACGTCATCATGACGTCAGCAGCGGGGTCCGCCTCTGATGACGTCAGCATGACGTCAGCGTTGACCAAGTCAACGGTCAGCGGGGTCAGCTGTCAGTGGGACCCACACGTCAGCGACACAGAGACCATGACATGTGGGCCCCGGCGGTCAGACGGGCATGGGCCAGATAGTAAAAGGAGATTGGGCCGGCTTGGATTTTAGTCATGGGCTTTACTGGGCTGACGGGGTCAAAAGGCAAATGGGCCGCCGAAGTTTGGGCCCATGGCCATTTTACCGTGAAGAGAAGAGATCGGAGAGAGGGGTAGGTGGGGTCCAGTTGTCGGCGAGAGTAAGAGAGCGCCGGGATCTTCTGTGGTTCGTGTGGAAGATGTGCGTGTGGTCTTCCGTGTGTCCTCCAGAGCAGATCGAAACGGCGGCGAGATCGAGCTGTTCCAGACGCCGGCGATGTGGTCACAGTCGCGATGGGGCGCGTACGCGTGTGTGGAGTGCTCGTGTGTGCGCCCAGCAGAAAGAGCAATGGAGGGCAGAGCAGCAGTGTCGCGACGGCGGCGAGCAGAGCAGCGATGCAGAGCGGCGACGGCAAGTGCGGCGGGCGCGTGCAGTCGCGAGAGAGGGAGAGGGGATGGTCATGTGCGTGTGTGGAGAGAACAGGAAGGGCGAGCAGATGTTCGCAAGAGAGGGAGAGGGGCTGCAGCGGTGATTACGGCGACGGCACGGTGATGCAGGGCGGTGAGAGCGGAGCGGCTGCCGGCGAACGAGAGTGAGACGCAAGAGAGAAAGAGACACGGAGATAGACGAGGCGGCGACGATCCCTGCAGGGAGATGAACGCGGCTCGAAGGCCGGACAGGCATGCGATACAAACGAAGCAGAGCTCACACCTTCATCCATGACAACGCGACGATTTGATTACAGAGCAGAGCAAACCGAGAGAGTAAGAAGAGATTGGGGGCGGAGATGGGGCTCACGGTGAGACTGGGAAGAAGGAGATCGTGGCCGGGGTGAGGAAGGTCTTGCGTTACGGCTTCAGGCGACGCTCCTCCTCGTCGTCAATGGCGCGGCGGCGTCGGTACGGCAATGGTGACGAGTTCGACGGCGACGATTCCTGGCACGGTGAGACCTCCTTCCTTCAATTCCTTCGGCGAGCAGCCTCCCCTTCTCCTCCTCCTCCTACTCCTTGCTTCAATTGAGCGGTGGTTCACCAGAACAGGACTCCGCCCATGGCAGCCATGGATGGATACAGAGAGAGGGGAAAGGGGATTTAAATAGAGGGAGCTTTCGTGGGCGAGGAGGAAGGGGGTTGCGTGGGCGCGGCCAGGCTGGAGCGCGGTTGCTTGGGAGCCAAGGGGGAGCGGACGGGCGCAAGCACGTGGCGCGGGCGAGAGAAGCGTGCGGCGGCCGTCTTCGCCGTCCGCTTGCGTGAGCGTCGAGTGGAGAAGAAACACAGGACCGACGTTGGTTCAGGAAAAAGGATAGACCTTCGGTTGGGCCGGCTGCTGGGCTAAGGTGGCTGCGGCCTTAATGGTAGTTAACGGGCTGGGTAGATAGGAATTTTATCACGTTAGTTTAGTTAGGCCCAAATTAGTTGTTAGTTTTTGTTAGCATTTGAATTTATATTTGAATAGGGAATTCAAATATAAATTCACACTCATCAATAAGAAACCAAACAAAAACCAAATCACGCAAACAATTATTTTCCCTAATTACAATTAAAAGCACAATTTATTTTAAGTTTATTAGAGGAGAGAGAGAAGACACTCCTAGGTTTAAGCAATCAATTCAAACAAAAAAATTTTAAATCCACAATTTTCAACATGGAATGTTACAAGCGCAAAGGCCGTGGAGACTATTGCAAGTGAAATGAGATGTGCGGCGCGGCCGAGGAGATAGAGGCACTCTACGGAGCCCGGTAGGCCGGTAGGGTAAGGACTAAGGAAGCCTCACCGGAGTTTGCAGAGAAAGCCATCTGGTCGTTCGTCGTGCGGGAGCATCATTTGGTGGGCCCCATAGGGTTCAGCGGCGGGCTCGACTTCGCCGCAACGGCCGTGGCGAGCAGCGGCTTGCCGCACGCGTACGCGTACCTGCTAAGCATCAGCGCTGGTTCGGGCCGGATTTTGGGCGGATTCCACGGCCGGCGGGGAAGGAGAAGAGAGCGTGCGGTAGAGACTTGTCCACTTGCATGCCAGGCTGATGTCAACGCCACGGCTCGCCAACTACCAGCGTGGATCCATGACGTGGCGTCACGTTGAACAAAACCAGGGTGGATTTGAGTCGAGGAGGTCACGTATCCGGTTTCGGTAACACGAGGAGGCAAGACAGACGGTTTTGCAGTTGTGGGAGGAAACATAAACTCAGTCTATTGGCCAGGTTGGTCGATAGGACTTTTTCCATAGCATTTCTGCACGCGGGCGCCGGCCGGCAGGGCAGGTGAGCAAACTGAGCAATCGCCGCCCTCCGCGATCCCCACCTGCGCGAAGTTGCCCGGAGACTCCGCCGCCGCCGCCGTCGCCACCACCGCCGAAGTATTGGTGAGTTCTCTTCATTCCTCGCCAAGCGCCCAAGCCACAGGATGACGTCTCGTGGCTAATTCTAGTCGATTTATTTGGTAATCGAACAAAGATCGTAGCTTTCCGCGGCAGGTCGCCCCGAGCGTTAGGGTTAAAGTCTCGATGATACGGTTCGATTCGCGCATCGTCTTCGTCGGCATACTCTGCATATCTATTTCGGTATTTTTTTCTCTCATTTAGATCGTTTAGTACTGCTAGTAAAGCTTAGTTTTGATGTTATTGTAGTATTATAATTCCACGATAGGAGGGGAAAATCCTTCTCCTTTTTTTATTTTAGAGAGCAAAGCCTTGAAGTCTTTGTGAGCCTAGTTCGCCACAAACCTGACCTTTCCTCAGAATTTTAGTGTGAAAACACACTAATGATGCTTGTGAAGCAGCAGTTTCTCGCTGCCTCGATCTATGCACTTGTCACGATTTTCAGTTCGCTTCTGTTTACCAACATAATTTTTTCGCATATTGATAGGTCTTCATTTCCTTGGCAAATAGACCATGTACATAAGCCTCGCCAAGCTGCTGGCTGCTAAG
The DNA here is from genome assembly GCA_004135705.1 of Alloteropsis semialata. Taxonomy (NCBI): domain Eukaryota; kingdom Viridiplantae; phylum Streptophyta; class Magnoliopsida; order Poales; family Poaceae; genus Alloteropsis; species Alloteropsis semialata. The sequence goes on along the minus strand of CM014275.1, from coordinate 56,295,213 downwards.
CAATACCTTTATTTTTTTCAGGTGTTATGGGGATGGAGGCCGGGACTTCCACCTAGACCGAGACTGATCCGATGCTGTCCACCAGGGACTGGTCGGATCTGCACAAGGACATCCTCTCAGCGATCTTTACCAAGCTCGGCCCCATCGACATCCTAATGGGCGCGGGCTTTGTATGCCATTCATGGCTCGATGTGAGCATGGCGCCGCATCTGTGGCGATCTGTGGACATGGCACGCCACGATTTGGTGGATACTATGGACAACGGTGTCCTGTGTGCAATTGCAAAGAAGGCTATGGACCGCTCTGATGGGCAGTTGGAAGTGTTTGCGGGGAAGGGCTTTGTCAATGATGATCTCCTAATGTACTTAGGGGACAGGTAATCTTCTTTTATTTCAGTATATTAGATAAAGGTTCAAAGAAAAAAAAGTATATTAGATTAAGGTATGTTCATTGATTCAATTAGATTTATGTCTGTGTTCTTTGCTTTTGCCTTTTTAAAATCAGGCTGAGTAGAAGGCCTATTAGATACGTTTGCACTGGTATAGTTCTATTGAACAAACTTGAGCGTAGTCTTAGTATGAGATTGAATGCTGGAGAGCATATTCATTATTTGTTTCTGTTATAGTCTCAAATGAACTTGCTGTATTCTTAGTTTGTCAGATTGCAAATCTAAGAAGCTATAATGTAGACCACTGCCAAAAAACAGAGGTCAAGTCTCTTCTTTAGCTTTTACAGAATCTTTACTGGATAAAAGTTTGCTGATCGGTCAATCTATTGGTAATGCACTGTTAACCAGCTTTTTTATATAGCTGAAGCTAGCCGGAAGAAATAGTTCTACTATCACTTATTAAATGCGTATGCTTTTAGCAACAAACCATAAAATTGGACGCTTAAGCAGAACCCTGTTTCTGAAGCATCTTTGACACACAATTAACTATTACTTTCTCACTTTGATACCTCTGTATGCAGGCTCTTTCATGAAACAAATGTGATTGTATATGGTTAGCTTAGCATGCCAAAAGAAGAATAAATGTTAGTATATTATTGATTCTTCTACTGCATGATCAAATTCACTCGCTATATGCTTTGTATGTCAGATTATAAGTTGAAGGTGAGATAGTATAGAACATTGTCAAGAAGAAAAGCAGAAGTTCTGTCTCTTAGGCCCCGACTCTATGACAATTTATTGATTGTAGTGTAGTTATATGCTGCAACGGTAACCATTATTGATTGAGGGGAGTAAAGTAGTTGTTAGAGAATCATTCTTAATTATCACTGAGAATAATCTCCGGCATTTGAGTGGTGGCAGCAAGCTGCTGATGTGCTGGGCAAAGAGGCAAGGAGGGGCTTCCATTCACTGGTAGTCTTAGGGGCTTGGACCATCTGGAAATTGAGAAACAACGTCGTGTTTAATGGGGTGGCTCCTAGGACTGATCAGGCTGTCAGCCTTGCACAGGAGGAGGCGGACCTGTGGATGCTAGCTGGGGCGAAAGGCCTTAGTGGGTTGGTCGCTGGTGCACCCACTGGTAACAGCGAGTGATCAGCAGGCCTAGTTGTAATAGAGAAGTAACTAAGAAGTAGGGGGTGTGTGGGTGCTTGTAAGGCTATTTTGGCCTCTCTTTTTTCCTATCTTAATGCAATGATACGCAGCTCTCCTGCGTATTCGAGAAAAAAATAATAATCTCCGGCACGTCCAATCTAACTTAAAAACATTTTTATTTAGCAACTTTTGTAACGAGTTCCTCAGAACTATCAATTGCAAATCCTGACACCCTTCTAATGTAACCTTGTTCACAGGTCAGCATCTCTGAAGGCCCTTAGCCTCATATCATGCTGCTATGTCTCCAAGAATGGATTCATCCAGTTGATTACAAGGTCCCCTGTTCTAGAGGACATCTCACTAAAGCGATGTCCACATATTTTTGGCCATGATGTCTATGAGGCCATTGGAGGCGCATGCACCCGGTTGAGACGCTTCAGTCTTCACCAAGTGGTTCGCGAAGTGGACATTGACTATTGGTCCTCCTTTATCTCCTTTGATGACGACTCCACTGGAGAAGCGCTTGGAATCACTGCAATGCATGAGCTGCGAAGCCTCAGCCTCATCAAAAGCAACATAACCAATGATCAGCTGGCAGCCATCCTCAACAATTGTCCTCATCTGGAGAATCTCTACCTGCGCAACTGCTGCCGTTTGATCCGGAACGACGCCCTGCAGGCGTGTGCCAGGATCAAGGCGGTGGAAATTGATGATTAATGACTCCTACTCCGACTAGTCCAGGACACTGCTTACCCGGAGTATAAAAATTTGTGCTGTCTTGAAGAATTCACTGTCAATATTTGTGTTGTGCTCCCTTCAGTCGCAAATAAGTGACGTTTTGGGTTGCATCCATTCAGCAATTACAAACTTTGGCTACAAATTACTTTTATGTGTTAAATTTGAATATTTGAAACTGATACATGTAGATAATTGGTCTTCAACTGATAACTCGGTTCAATTATGGAATCTTTTGTAACCTAGCTTGGGAAAATA
>CM014275.1:56255837-56292019 GCA_004135705.1 Alloteropsis semialata | reverse complement strand
CCGCGCCGCGCTGCTGTGCTGGGGGCTCTGGTAGGGAGGGAGGGAGGAGGGGAGGGGCGGCGGAGGAGCAGAGAGACGGGGACGGCGGAGTGAGCGAGATAGGGAGGCCGGGAGGGGAAAAAGAAGGGGAGGGGAAAAAGAAGGGAGGAAAAAAAAGAAAAGGAAAGGGGAAAAAGAGAAATAAGAAAAGAAATAAAGAAAAAAGAAAAAAAAGAAAAGATAATAAAAAAGAAGGAAAAAAGAAAGAAAGAAAGAAAGAAAAAATTAGAGGAGATAGAAAAAAGAAAAGAAAAAGAAAAAGGTGAGGAGAGAGAGGATATGGTAGTTGGGATGGTTGAATAAAATATAGAGTAGTTGGTATAGAAGATGGGATTTAGAGTATGACGGGTGCGGAAGAAGTTGATATAGAGTACGGAATCTCGATGACCAGGACGAAATATTCTTTTTAGAGGATGGAAATAGAGGACCACCACTGCGGACAGCCTTAGTGAAGGCATGTATGAAAATGTAGCCGCGTGTAATATGCTCATCTGGTAATGAACCTGGTAGTTATATATATAATACAACAGTTTAGTCTGGATATCGGCATTGCCCTCAAAATTTAGTTTTGGTGCACAACTTAGTCTTTTAATATGGGTCTTAAAGTAATAAAACTGTGGTACGGTTAAAGTAATTTTTTTCTGAGGAAGCACACTCCATAATCCAATTTACATGGATGCGCGAAATAGTGCATTCATAGAATTGCAAAAGCTTGTAAATCCATGTCTGGTTTGAAATCATTTGCCAGGATATGTTCAGTGATACAATGATTTTTTTATTCACAAAAGAATTTCCAAATATATGGATAAAGAGCATTCGCTCTTGGCGCACAGAAATAAAGTCTGGCAGTAAAATGTAAACATGAGAGATCCATAAGAAAATGGCCCACCTTCAGTAAAGAACAATGTTCCAACCTCACAAGAAAATATCCCGATGTTCTAGCTTAAATCATTCTGATTTAGGAGAAAAATGTTTTAACTTAATGAAAAAACTATTCTACTTCCATCAATGAAAAAAAAACCCAGCTTAAACATTGTTCTCGGTCCACTAGAAAAATATCCTTTTTTGTTAGGTATGCAATGTAGGTGTATGTTTCTGTAGGTTTAAAATTAGAAATTGATTCGGACCAACCAACTACATTTTTAAGGAAATTACCGATAACCAAAAAAAAAGGAAAATAACAATGCGAGTATCATCACTTGGGTCCAAGTCCAACAAAGACCTACGAAGAAAGTGGCCCGTCTAACATTGTCATGTGGGCCAGAAAGCACGTCATGGGCCACGGTAATGGCGACATGGCCGGTTTCCAGCCGCCGAGCCGCGTACGCGATGGATAGCATTTCCGCACGCGGGCGACGGCCCCACCACCTGCACCAAGTCGCCCGGAGCCGCCGCCGCCGCCGCCGTCCGCGATCCCCACCACCTAAGTATCGGTAAGCCATCACTTTTCTTCATTCCTTGCCAAGGCACAGGAAGACGTCTCGTAGCTAATTCTTGTCGATTTGTTTGATTGTCGAACAAGAGCGTAACTTTTCGCGGCAGATCGCCGAGCGTTAGGGTGGAAGTTTCGATGATACTGTTTGATTCGCGCATGGTCTTCGTCGGCATAATCTACATATCTATTTCAGTAATTTTTTTTTCTCATTTAGATCGTTTATTAGTACTGCCAGTAAAGTTTAGCGATGCTGTTATTGTAGTATTATAATTCCACGATAGGAGGGGAAATCATTCTCCTTTTTTATTTTAGAGGGGAAAGCCTTGAAGTCTTTGTGAGCGTAGTTCGCCACAAACTTTACCTGGCCTTGTTTAGTTCACGAAAGTTGCAAAAAGTTTCTGCCAAAAGTTGCATTGGAAAACATGTCGTTAGAGAGGGGGTACGTTTCGCGAACTAAACAAGGCCCGTGAAAATACTCTGACGCTCGTAGAGGAATGGTGGACACATGAAATTGCAGGGACTTAACAAAGAAATGAGACGACTCAAAGCTGCGGTCATGATGTACACCGCTTGGAACAATTGGAAATAGAGGAATCGCCCTATCTTTGAGCACCATAGCAAGACAACGGTGCAGGTAGAGCAAGATATCAGGGCTGAAATCCTTTTGAGAGTTGCGGCTTGTGGGAGGCCGGTGCTACCTTAGTTTCTTATGTGTTTCCCTTTGAGTCTTTTTGAGTTGTTAGTTTATTTTCATGTAATCGCTGTTGTAAGAACTCGCTTGCTTCTCCTTCTTAAATGATATGGCAGCGTTCCTGCCCTTTACTTAAAAAAAAATACTCTGACGCTGCTCGTGAAGCAGTTTCTTGCTGCCTTCATCTAGCTATGTACTTTTCACACTTTTTTTGGTTCCCTTGTGTTTACCAACAGAATTTTTTCACATATTGATAGGTCTTCATTTCCTTGGCAAATAATGGACCATGTACATAAGCCTCGCCAAGCTGCTGGCTGCTAAGCAATACCTTTATTTTTTTCAGGTGTTGTGGGAATGGAGGCCGGGACTTCCACCCAGACTGAGACTGTTCCGATGCTGTCCACCAGAGACTGGTCGGATCTGCCCAAGGACATCCTCTCAGCGATCTTTAGCTAGCTCCACCCCATCGACATCCTTATGGGCGCGGGCATATTTGTCTGCCATTCATGGCTCGATGCGAGCATGGTGCCGCATCTGTGGCGATCTGTGGACATGGCACGCCACGATTTGGTGGATACTATGGACAAAGGTGTCCTGTGTGCAATTGCAAAGGAGGCTGTTGACCGCTCTGCTGGGCAATTGGAAGTGTTTGCGGGGAAGAACTTTGTCAATGATGATCTCCTCATGTACTTAGGGGACAGGTAATCTTCCTTTATGTCAGTATATTAGATTAAGGTTCGAAGAAAAAAGTATATTAGATTAAGGTATGTTCATTGATTCAGTTAGATTTATGTCTGGGTTCTTTGTTTTTACCTTTTTAAATTCAGGCTGGGTAGAAGGCATCTTAGTCTTGATACGTTCGCACTGGTATAGTTCTATTAAACAAACTTGAATGTAGTCTTAGTATGAGATTAAATGCAGGAGTATATTCATTATTTGTTTCTGTTATAATCTCAAATGAACTTGTCATATGAGTAATTTGTCAAAACGAAGAAGCTATAATGTAGATCACTGCCGAAAAACAGAGGTCAAGTCTCTTCTTAGGCTTTTACAGAATCTTACTAGATAAAAGTTCACTGATTGGTCAATCTATTGGTAATGCACTGTTAACCAGCTCTTTCATATAGCTGAAGCTAGCCGGAAGAAATAGCTCTACTATCACTTATTAAATGCTTATGCTTTAAGCAACAAACCATAAAATTGGATGCTTTAGCAGAACCATGTTTCTGAAGCATCTTTGACACAAAATTAACTATTTACTTTCTCACTTTGATACCTCTGTATGCATGTTTTTTCATGAAACAAATGTAATTGCATATGCTTAGCTTAGCATGCCAAAAGAAGAATAAATGTTGCAGTATATTATTGATTCTTCTACTGCATGATCAAATTCACTCGCTATATGTTTAGTTTGTCAGATTATAAGTTGAAGGTGAGATAGTATAGAACATTGCCAAGAAGAAAAGCAGAAGTTCCGTCTCTTAGGCCTTGACACTCTGACAATTTATTGATTGTAGTGTAGTTATATACTGCAATGGTGACCATTATTGATTGAGGAGGAGAGTAAAGTAGTTGTTAGAGAATCATTTTTAATTATCACTGAGAATAATCTCTGGCACATCCAATCTAACTTAAAAATGTTTTTAATTAGCAACTTTTGTAACGAATTCCTCAGAACTATCAATTGCACGTCCTGGCACCCTTCTAATGTAACCTTGTTCACAGGTCAGCATCTCTGAAGGGCCTTAGCCTCATATCATGCTGCGATGTCTCCAAGAATGGATTCATCCAGTTGATTACAAGGTCCCCTGATCTAGAGGACATCTCCCTAGAGCTATGTCCAAATATTTTTGGCCGTGAAGTCTATGAGGCTATTGGAGGCACATGCCCCCAGTTGAGACGCTTCAGTCTTCACCAAGTGGTTCGCGAAGTGGACACTGACTATTGGTCCTCCTTTATCTCCTTTGATGATGAATCCACTGGAGAAGCACTTGGAATCACTGCAATGCATGAGCTACGAAGCCTCAGCCTCATCGAAAGCGACATAACCAATGATCAGTTGGCAGCCATCCTCAACAACTGTCCTCATCTGGAGAATCTCTACCTGTGCAACTGCTGCCATTTGATCCGGAACGACGCCTTGCAGGCATGTGCCAGGATCAAGGCGGTGGAAATTGTTGATACTGACTCCGACTCCGACTAGTCCAGGACACTGCTTACCAGGAGTATAATAATTTGTTCTGTCATGAAAATTCACTGTCAATATTTGTGTTGTGCTCCCTTCAGTCGCAAATAAGTGACGTTTTGGGTTGCATCCATTCAACAATTACAAACTTTGGCTACAAATTACTTTTATGTGTTAAATTTGAATATTTGAAACTGATACATGTAGATAATTGGTCTTCAACTGATAACTCGGTTCAATTATGGAATCTTTTGTAACCTAGCTTGGGAAAATAATTAGACATCTGTTTTACGCAACTTCTTTTATTATGACACGAGAACTGGATCAGGGATTGCTGGCGATGAGGCAAATTTGGTGACCGCAGTCATTCAGTTTTGTTCCAGCATTTTTTTTCTTGCTCCCCAAAGAGTATATCATAGCACCTAGTACTGGTTCAGTTCATCCGTGTTCTTGTCCGAGAACCTCTTATTCAGCTGTCAACTTAGGGTCTGAGGCACATTGTACGTGTTCATACTTGTGCATCTTTTTAATGAGTACTCAGTAGATGTAATGTTCTTTCTTATCATACCAGCTAGGAGGTTTTTGCATTTTGCTCTCAATGAGTGATCTAGACATCAAAATTATTTGCAGATCCGTAATTTCATTCAAACTTACCTTATGATCCATATTTCCTTATTTGGTTACACTATCCCGTACTGCACAGTACAAAAAAAGGATGTATTGCATAAACTGTGATCGATTCTTGCAAACAATGTGCTATACTCTGCATCTAAATGTCCCATTCCATAAGTTCTTGCCGTTGGAAGTTTCAGTTCTTGGCTAGGTTGGCATCTAAATGAGATTGCCAGCAAACTTTTTCAAATATCATGGGAAGGGAGGGGGCGAAGCCAAAGACGACGCGCTTACTCTGCATTATCTTCAGGAAGCTGAGGTTTGCCTTCCAGGTAGAAATGCAGCGGTGTATGACGGTTCCTATGGTGACTACTGCTGTGCCCTGAGTTGTGCAATGTGATCTGTGATGGCACTAACATCATTTTATTTCCACCCATGACTACTGTTCTCTGATGAATTCATCTCAAGCCCTACTGAACGCCGAGGGTTTTGCTGACCTCATGTGAGCCTGTCCTGGTTTTAGAATTTGCAATGTGTATGTCTAGGCTATACTTTTATCCTGCAGCAGTGCTTCTGGTTTGGTACTAACAAACTTGTGTGGCTTGGCGTCGAGTATTCAGTTAGGAGTCCAGCAACATCCAGCCTGTTCGGTTGGCTGGTGCTGATTTGTTGTGAGAGAAAAGTACTGCTGGCTGACTGGTGGTTGGTGCTGATTTGTTGTGAGAGAAAAGTACTGCTGGCTGGTAGCCAAGCGAACAGGTTGATCATATTGGCATGCTATAAGTGTTTAGTCTGAGGTCAGGCTAGGTCTTTGCATGACTGAATTATCTGTCCTACTTTATGGTGCGGCTTCTGTAACAATTTCCATGTAACAGTCAAATGAATGTGTCTGTAATTGGTATGTATGTGCAAATCTGTTAATGGAGACTGCAGACTGGTATGTTTCTCCGAAGATACCTGAATGTTTAACTCCAATCATTCAGAGACATGTTCTTTTGTCATCAACACAATACATACTCATAAGGTAACTTTTGCAGCCAACTTCTCCACTGGCGCTACTGCACAAATTGATGAATGGTTTCATCAAGGTTGGGCAATTTTACTGATGAGGAAAATGGAGGGAAAAGAGAGGTAAAGCTCTTGTCCCAAACCTGCTGAAATCCATCAGTCACCATAATTAATAAACTGTTCGGCAACAAAATAATGCATGATGCATTGTTATGGAATTTACTGCCTGCTGGCATGTTTAACCAATTTTACATTTTCTGCTTCACCAATTCACTTTGTTCTTCTCATGAACTTTTGAGTAAGATCTTTGAGCGCTTGCCTCGAGTTAAGCACAACTTGGTCCTCACTCTCAGGAAGATCATCGATAGCATCCGCTGCCAGTTTTGCATGTTCAGCAGCAAGTAACCTCGTTCTCTCGATTCCCTGACTTTTTGAAAGGTATTCGAGGGCCTACAAATGTAAGTTGAACAGTTTTGAGATCTTACTAGATAAGTTATGAGCATTCCACAACCCAAATATTTGGAGCATATTACTGGAAACAAACAAAAGTACGCTTTCAATACAAACCATCTTAATATTTAAAGGGTTACTGAATCCCTGTTCAACAATCTCACGCAGTTCAGGGAACTCTTCCATCGTAAACAGTATGGGAGCTGTGACAATTCCCTATCCATATATTGCAATGCATATATACATGTTATTGGTATCTGAAAAAGTAAAATACTATTAAGAAAATATTGAGTGGATAACCGTATTACTTGATGGATATCAGACAAGGGGGCTTTGCCTAGTGAAGCTGATGTACCCGTGAAGTCGAGGATGTCATCGATCAACTGATATGCTATGCCCTGGCAGAGGGAGTGTAGATCATTTTAACAGTTCATGGCTAGTAAAATAGCAACAGCTTCTGGGTAAGTAAAAACATAACACACCAAGTGTCTGCCGTACTGATAAGCAAGAGCTTGTACTTCTGTTGTTTGACCTGCAAGAACAGCAATAGCTTTGCAGCTGTTCGAAATTAACGCAGCTGTCTTGTAGTATGTCTTCTGCAAATAATGGTCCATGCTGTACAAGTACAAGCATTCATGAACAGGTGTCACATTAAATAAAATATTAGAAAGTGTTGGGTTGCTAAAAAGTTGATTGTTGTTGCTTGATGAAACCATCTAGCATTCTTTTCTTTTCTAGAATCTGCTTGATCCAGAACGAGGTTATCCCAAGTTTTTAGTAGATAGTTTAGCACCAGTGATCTATGTAATTGTGATGGGCATTATCATAAGTAGTGAACAATTTTCCTTGGACTTTGATGATAGCTGATGAAAACTAATAACAGACATATCCACTGCAAGCTAAACAACTACTTACACACATATCACAACAGCATATTCTACGGCACTAATCTCACCTCAACCTTATCGAAGTTTATGAGTACTATCTCTCATTAGTAAAAACTCCAGCACTCAACAATAGCTTGATGCAAGAAAATATGAAAATGAATTGGATATCTCTACCTGCAGCGCTGTGCTGGGGTAATTGTCATCTGCATAAGCTCACCAGTAACAAGATTATTTACAGCAGTTGCTAGTAATGATATAACCTGCAGAATCAAAAATAATTTCAGTATCTTGATGTTATGAACATGTCAGGATACACACTGCAAAGAGACTGACAAAGTTTGATGATGAAAGAAATGGATTAAGATGTAGAGTGTCGTGGCAGCTCACATGCTTAAACTAAACTGATCTTTTTCTTTTTGTGTGGTAACTTTTATAACATCCACTCATAATCTTTTTTATCCTAGATAGCAACGTTCCCAACAAAATTGAACAAAGATGAAGGAGAATAATATAATTTTTTGGCCTTTACAATGGAGAAACGTCGCACCTCAGTGTTGTCAAGAGACACAGCAGTAGAAAATGCCCTGAAAAGTAGAAAATCACCAGCCAACACTGCAAGCTGCAAGGTAGCATCAGCTTTACTAACTGCTTTGAAGGTATTGTGAATATGAAACAGATATAGTTTGACCTGCATTTTGCAAAGTTATACGGAAGATATGATTTGACTTCCATATTTAACAAAACTACTTCAAAATGAGATCCTTCGAATTCCCATTTCCATTATTTTTATGATCAGAATAAATTACTAAGTTTTTTGCCTGTTCTAATATACAAGTTAGCCATTGCATGAAAAAAATGATTCTACCTTCTTCCCCACTGTAAAGTTCAATGATTCCATGCCACGCCTAGTATCAGCATCATCCAAAACATCATCATGAATAAGGCTTGATATCTAAGATTCAAGGGAGAAGACAAGTCATTGAAATAAACATTTCTTGAAGGTTTTAGAGAGTCGAATGGGAAAAGAAAAACTCTAGGATGTATACATGAATCATTTCAGTTATCTCAGCAACACGCATATGCCTTGCACGAGGCTTATTCTCTAAGCCATCAGTCATGTCCATGCTTACAGCTGAAGCCATCAATAGTAGAACCTGAAACATCAATGATCGGGAACTTACAATAATGAAACTGAACGAGTAGATTATATATACTTGCGCATACTTACAAAAAAAACAGTACAGTATCTTATGGTATAATGATAAGAAATCCAAGAAGACACTATGAAGTCTGGTCTTACAGTAGGACAAGTTCTTTTCCCTTCAGCTCCAGCTCTGAAGAAGTATCCAGCTGCTGATGTCAGTTCAGGCACCTGTGGGCATAACACATATAGAGTTTCATGTGCCGAATAGCTCACTCAACAGCTTAAACTATTAGGAAAAGGTGGGTGATGTAATTCAACAGTATTTCATGATACTAAAAAAAGGGTGAAAGCATCATTATATAGAGTAATTCAAGCAAAGATTGCAGTTAAACTATGCACCTCAGCCACCACCATTGAACGCAGTCGATCTGTCACTTCAGAAACTTCATCTTTAATCAGCGCAAAGGGGTCTAGCTGCTCCTACTACACAGAAAAAGGAATGGTCTTGTTAGGAGACCAGAATTCTGGACAGTAATTGCCTTTTTGTGCCTTTGTGGCTCCCAAACTGTATATTGTTGCGACAAAAGCAACATGACTATACAGTGAAAATAACTATCCATTTGCTTGCCTTACTATGCACTCAGTATGCTTAACACCTATAATTCATGCTTAAATAGAATAAAATAACCCATGAAGCATCAGGAGAAAGGAGTCCATATGGCCATATCAACCTTATCTGTTAGCCCTGCTTTTTTGGAAGAATGTTCACTTGTGCTGTGAAAATAACATGAACTCCAAGTAAATCTGTCCCAATAGCACATGTTCTGTGAAGAAAGATGCCAAGAAGGTGGTGTTAAAGCATTACATAGTATAGTAAATTTGGGATACTGGGAACATTTGACTAGCGTGCATAGATGTGGATTTCATCAGAACAGGCAATTGAAATGTGTTGTAAACATAACCAAACTTATGTTAGCTGCAGGGTGTTAATGCATCATGTGGGTATGGATTTCCACTTTTCCGGTAGCTGTGTTCTTGTAGCAAGTGGATATAGATTTCCAGTTTTTCACTTCTCTGGTAGCTAATATTTGTCAAAGAAATGATAAGTTTAGAGGCCTAGTAAGTCTGTCTATCTTCCTTCAAGCCTGAAAAAAAATATTACTTTCTTAGTTTCTTGTAAATACGTTCTTTAAAATGTTTGGTTGTTACAGGGAGGAAGTCAACGCATTGCTTTGGTGTGGCTGCAAAAAGGAATGCAGGCTGCAGGAAGCATATTAACAAGCTATACTAATCAACCAATTTGCACTGCAGTTCCAAACTATGGAGCATCATGTGTCAGGCCTCCATTTGTACATTCCATTCCAGGACACAATGCAACTCTGCAAGCTCGAGATGAAAAATGCTTCGATTATACTAGCTATTAACAACGCAGTTATTGTAGGCATGTTGGCAGGTCAAGATTCAGCATGCTCCCATGGAAAGTTGAAGACCACAGATCCAGATTTGTTATCCCTCTCAGTTATCGGACAGCAGCGCATCGAGGCGACAAAGAGAAACCTTTGCAAAATCACAGAGGGGCAAAGAAACAGTACGCCCAAATGAGAAGAAATCACAGATGCGGATGCCACAACCATAGAAGTCTCACCTTTGGCATTCTTGGAGCGGAGGAAGTGGCGGAGGTTGAGCGCCGGAGCCCAGCGAGAAGAAGGCGTCCCGGCAGCATCGTGGCGGCCGGAATCGCCGGGATGGCCGCGCTGACCACCGCTGCCCGCGAGATGTGTTCACCAGCAGCGCCTCGCCTCAGCAAGTCAGCAGCAGTGCGGCCGAAACCGGAATGCCCCGCTCTCCTTTTTTGTTTTTTTTAAAAAAATCCAGTTTACAACCTCCAATTATCACCGGAGTAATTTTCAACTTTTTCGAGGGTGGTTTTCTATTTTTTAAAAATTTAAAAAATAGTTTAATTTAATAATTTATAACTAATTTATTTTAAATGAGAAAAATATAAAAATCTGTACAATTTTTTTTTTGAAAATGTAACATATACATGTTACCGCTCCATGGAAAGTGATTTATTTGGATAACAAACATGACTAGAAGTAATAAAATATTAGAAATAAGAGCAAATAAGATTCAACTAACTCCCAACAGAGCACCAACATATAGATTACATTTTTTTAGATTTCTTTTATATTGTTTTTGTGTTTTTTAATTTGAAATGAATTAGTTATAAATTTTTTAATTAAACTAATTGTTTTAAATCTTTGAAACATTTGAAAGACCAAATTTGCACTATTTCGATAGTTGGATGGCATATATTATTCGGTGTTGTAGTGAAAGCTTGAAAATCATACGTCTGTAACATTGAAGGACTCGACTTTCTCTTTTTTTTTAACCTCAGTTTTCCCTCCCCTTTTATTTCATCTTTCTTTGCTCTGTCACAAGGGGAGCTTCTTCACCAACGTGGTGGTTACTCAGAAATCTCACATCAAACCATTAATTTCAACGAAAACTTTTTATTTCCGTTTCAAGTAAAAAAATACTATACTACAAAGCAGATATGAGGATTTTTTTTTTGGGAAAAGTCCAAATTACTTCCCTCAAGTATGGCCAAAGTCTGAATAACCCTTTTGGTTCATTTTAACCCTCCCCCCTAAACTATGTCATTTAGTCCAATTTACCCCTCGATACAATTTGATATTTTTGTTTCTCCATACATAAGTTGAATCTTAGTTTAAAATTTTGCAGGATGACAACATTACAAGCATAAATTATAAAATATATTATGATTTTTTCCACATTATTTGTTGTGTAATTTGCATTTCAAGGATTAATTTATTATTAAATATTCTACCCTATGAGATGAAAAATTCATGATATATTTTTCTAACATACATTGTGATGTCCTCTATCATTCTAAAAAATTAACTTTAGACTCCATTTGCGTGTGGAGAAATAAAAAAAATTATTGAGGAGAAAAATAGAACAAATAGCACAGTTTATGTGGTAAATATAAACCAAAACATAGTTTAGGTACTCGAGTGAAGAAATTTCCATTTTTTTTCTGGCGCCAGCTGAACAGAGGATTGCTATAAATAGTGAACCGTCAGGGAGACGCGACCACGAGTCAACGACACCAGCGCACTCGCGGGTCTCACTATGCTTGCTGTTCTTGTTCCCATCAGAGCTCCATCGACGCGTCAGGCCAGCCACAGTTCCACGCCGCGCTCGCTCGCCCTCCATGAACGCCACGGCGGCGCCCTCCCCGTCGTCGCCCCCTGGCGCCGCCGGCACCGGCACCGGCGCGTGGGGGCCCTTCGACAGCAAGGGGGCCTTCTTCACCAACGTGGTCGCCACCGCCGTCGGCGTGGCGTGCGTCGTCCTCGTCGCGTTCTCCGTCTACGCCGCGCTCCGCTGCCGAGCCAGGCGCCGCCGCGGCAAGGCGCCGGCCGCCGCGTGAGGAGGCGCCGCGCGCGGTAGCTCGCGCGCGTGCGTGAATCAGAGCCATCCGTAGCCACAGCTTTGCTGCTGGCCGGCCTCGTCATCACTGGGCACATGATCATTTCTTCCATTTTTATTGTTTATCTCTCTCCATTCATTCTCGGCCTCGCGTTGTCATCTTTGCAGCTGTTCTTCCACTCTGTATCTGGTAGAGTAGTTCGATCTCTAGGGCGGCTGTGAAACTCTGTGATTCTCGATCTCTGTGAAAGTTTGTGATTCTGTGCGTTTCTTTGCTCTTGTTGTGTACAAAAATTGGCATCTTGAATCTTGATTTGCGATTTGGTCGGTAGTGGAATAATGATCGTGTCTGTCCTGAAAATCTACGGCATTGTACTCGATTCTCGTGATGAGCTTTGCCATGAGCATAAGTCTTGATCGCCATGCCAGTGCCATGGACAGGAGATGAAGAGAGTCGCTTTCAGATGGCGGGGGCCGGGGGCATTTTGTGAAGCCAGTCAACACGCGGTCTCTCACTCGTCGACATGAACAAATTACAAAACTACAAACTAGTGAAGTTCCACACTACTTTCCTTCACTGTTCAGGTCGTCTCTGGCTCACTCGGCCAATTTGATTTTTTTTCTTTTGTTAAGCAAAAAATGTACCATCAAGTGTGATTCTTTCCTCTACCATCTGGTTGGAACAAAGATGGAGGACTATTTTTCATGCTTCCTAAACCCAACAATACTTACAGAAATAATAGGTACAAGCAGCTTGAGCTTATACGGCTCCTTTTGATCGTTTGATTCTCTGAGAACACACACATGGATATAATAGCTGTACAGTCAAGACCATGTATGGATATAGCTGACAATAAATTTGGTAAACTGTGCTTACTCACAATTAAAATTATTTCAATAACTAATATAGATGTGCCTTATTCTGCAATTCTGAAACATAGCTTGTTCTGTTGCATGGCTTATTCTTTTACACTTGATTGTGCAATTCTTTAGCCTTATGACAGACTTCTATAAACTTGGAGTTCCTACTTCCTACTACATGTCATTTATGGCTGCACGAATTGATTCTTTTAGAGTAGACATTGGAATTCAGGTCTACATGTCATCTGTAATTATACGGATACTAAATGTTAACCTGACCTGAAATAAAATTTACTTTTGTCTACTTAACTATGCTAAATGTCTAGGATCATGATAGTTCTAGTACTTGAACTACACAGCAAGTGC
This sequence comes from Alloteropsis semialata, assembly GCA_004135705.1. Classification (NCBI taxonomy): domain Eukaryota; kingdom Viridiplantae; phylum Streptophyta; class Magnoliopsida; order Poales; family Poaceae; genus Alloteropsis; species Alloteropsis semialata. The sequence continues at coordinate 56,278,885 of CM014275.1, read as the reverse complement.
CCACCAAAAAGAAACTGAAGCTCAAAGCCAGAACCATGCTTGGAATTCTACCTTCATTCTGAAATCATCAGGTACAGACTGCAGAGCATATCAAATCAAGAAATTTCCAGTCAAATAAAGTTTACAGAATGCGATTATCAGCTACAGAGAGAAGTATATAAAGTCACAAAAGGAGCATTATCCTCATGGTTTTCTCTAAAATGGAGATAAATATTACATGGTAAATAACCACCCACTTAAAGTTCTCACAGAAAAATAACTACAGACCCCTCAAAGACACATTATATTTTGATAAATGAGATCAGCTGGCGCGAAACAAGCGACACCATACAAAAACTAAATATATGAGTGATGTGCTGCACTTGCATAAGTTTCTAATGTACAACATAGTACCTCCTATTGTAAGTCAACAGAACAGACCGTTGAGATGTAACCTTCACGGCCTTCTTGCTATGGCTTTCCTCCAACAATATAGGACTTCTATGATTCTGGCATATTCGTAATCAGCTATGAATAGAAACTCAAAATATTAGATGTGTTCCCTACAACGTCCCATTTCCAGTCTTGTATTCCCCATTTCCCTTATCCATCCATGTCCATGTTAGATGATTTAGAGCTTCAGATGTAGCTGTAGTGTTAGATGCTGCTAACTGAATTTCCCTTTCTTTCTGAATCCAGTCCACAATTTCAGATTGCAGCTGGACAGGCGCATGTGCAACCCACAGGTTGAGGAATTGAAAGATTGCATTTGTCCGTCTCCCTATCTCCTGATCACGCCATTGCAACATCTTTCGTTTCCTAGGTCCCCGAAAAGTTCTCCACGTTCTCATGCTTGTCATCTGTGAGTCCATGCTTGCCCTCTCAACCTGAATGAATCCAGCACCATGTTTTGATTTCCAAAGCATTTGGTAGACTGTCGCTTCGTCATTCTTGCAGAAGTAGTTTATTGCCTTTGGCAACATGATCTCTTCAAGTTGCCCCAAAGTAAAGTCTGTATGCAAGCAATGCTGCTCCTCGCTGTAGATTGCTGGTATTGTGGGGCTTTTAAGCAGGGTGTCTTCTACATACACATGGGGTGCAAAGAGGAGTCCAACTTTCAGATATGGAGAATCTTGTAGAGAATTTTTGGTTGCAGACAGTAAGGACCTATGTTGGTTGCACTCCGAGAGCGAGACTTGGCACTGCAGATGTACTTCAATAATTGGTTCTAGGGAGACATCTGGTAATCTTGACCTGTTTAACTTTCTATCATGATACAGCTTGTGCTGATCATTCTGCTTGCAACACAATGGGTTTGGGCGAAACCAATGAGTGCCAAAGTTGTGAAGATTATCCCAATGTTCTTTGTGGTGTGTATCAACATCTGGCACCCATGAGAAGTCTTCTGCAGATAGTTGCATAAGTTCATTCCTAATGGTTTCAACTGTAGACTTGAAAAGAGGGGCAAACGGCTGCAGGCACATAATTGCGGTCCCCACTATGTCTGTGCTATCTGAAAGCTGTAGCATTATAGAAAGGAAAAAGTCATCCTCCGATACATTATTACCATCTGCCCGAATAAAGATGAATCTAGCCTCTATTCCATAATCTGCAGTAATATAGGGCACCAACAGTAGAAACAAAGGGCGCATGTTTGCTCGAATGATTCTGTGCTGTAGTTTCTTGCCAGTAAGAAGGTGCCTGATAAGAGGGTCAAAGGGCATGTGACAGCGTGGTGTGCCACCAAGCTCTACCAATCTCAGAAACTCGCTAGTGCCATCTGCAAACCACTCAAATCTTCGAACAATGGAACTGTTCGACTCATCTTTGTTGGGGCTAAAGATGGAGAAAACAAATGACTTAGTTGTATGTGCTATACGAACAGGAAATGAGGATTTTCTCACCCTCTTTTCTGTCTCTTCGTCTTCTAGGATCCTCTGTTTGCATTTATGCAGCGTGTCATCACACTCTTGGACAGCACGCTTCAGCTTTCCGCGCCAACGCAACAAGGATGCATCGGTGATCTGCCACTTCTCTGACGTCTCAAGAGCAGCCTCCAGCCTGATGTGTGCCATCTCTAGCCTCTCCAGGTTTCTGCTCGCATTTGATTCCTCTTTCTCCCCATAAGTTTGAACCAGATTTGATAGGATTTGGCTAACCGTCTCATGGACAACTGCAGAACTGACAATATCCGCCATCAGGATTCAAGGATCGGTAGCACCCCTTCCCTGTTAAGGAAATTCAACACATAACAGCGTACATGAGAAACAACAGATACGAACTTCAGATTACAAGTGAAGATTTAGCTTAGCAGCTGCAAAGAGCCTACCTTAGACTGAATCACATGGACATCTATCCTTTGTATGCACAGATATGTAGAGGGTAAAACCTTACAATGAGGCAAGATGAGAACTTAAATAGGATTCAGTGATATCAAAGATTTGGACGTGGAAAACGAGGTGTGCAAGTCCAAATCCAGTGACAAAGGACGTGGCGGATTTGGTCTGTACAAGGGAAAAATAGATAGGCAAGGCCCTCAAGAAGATTTATTTGACTTCAGTCAGCAATGGCAGCCTCCACTTGTTACATGTTGGGGAATATAATAGGCCAAAAGGCACTGAGTGGAGAGAAGCAGGTGAGGTGCGTTCAAGTTGGTGTGGAAAATCAAATGAAGATGCGTGTGAATTTGTGATAACTGATAACTATGATAACCAAAAACAGGAAAAGAACGTGAAACACAACTTGAGAATATTTTAGGATATCTTGGTGACTTGGTCTTGCAGATAAATAAAACAATATAAAACTTGAAGTTCCATTTTACGAGTCAGCCTGTTCGCTTGGCTTATCAGCCACCAGCCAACAGTACTTCAGTCTCACAACGAATCAGTACCAGCCACCGGCCACCAGCCAGGCAGCACTACTTCAGTCTCACAACAAATCAGCACCAGCCACCAGCCATCCGAACAGGCTGCATGGTCATCAGTGGACAAGGAATTTGGAAAAGTCTTGGATGCGTCAGTGGCAGTTTCTACTATTGAATCCAATATTGAAGTCTTCGTAAGGGCCCTCACGCACAGATTCAGAGCTTCTTCAGGGGCTTCTGATGAATCCAAATGCACTGTGTGAAAGTTAAAACAGTTTCAGTGAACAAGACGACATGAAGCTCCTCGTTCAAATGCAATGGGTTGTCGAATCCACTGCGGCGGCCGGACAAACAAGCGGGAATGGACGGATCTGGCGACGACGCACCTGATTCAGCGGCGCCTTTCCTCCATCGGCCGTAGCGCCCCTCGCACCACCCTCCCGTCGTGTTTGCGCCGCCGCCAACCCGGTGCTCCCTTCCACCAGTTTCCGCCGCAGACGTGCTCCCCCATGTCCCAGGCGGCCGATCCCGCCACGTCCCGGTCTCCTCCACTTGCTCCTGCTCGGCGCTCCGCTGGCTTGAGCTCCGGGAGCTCGGCCATGGCCGGCCAGGAACGAGAGCAGAGCACTCTCTCGCTCTCCGTCTCCATCTCTCTCACCCGCCGTCTCTCTTGGGCCTAAAGGCCCATAATTCGGTTGTAAAGCCCACTAAACAACGTGGATGCACACGTGTGCCATATGGAGCCAAACCTCAGCCCATTTTAGCTCTTGAATACTCCTATGCATTGATCTTTTTTACGTGTGGTCATTTTTTTTTTTCCAAGCAACAGATGCAAATGTTTACACTTGCACACTACACGTGTACAAACCCTACTTTTATGAGTACTTACTTACTATTGAAAGAATAGGACTGGATAAACTCTACAATTAAATCTAGAAAATGCGAGCGATCAGGTTACACCACCAGAAATCTAACCAACTAAGCGTACACTATTAAGAAACTTCATGGAAAATTTGTGGTGTGAGTAAATTACATAACTTTCACTTTTAGCTTCTAGATTGGTTAAATCATCTGCAATAATTTTAGACAATTTTGTGTGAAAAATCATAGTGTAAACTGATCTTAAATATTCAAGAGGGAAATGCGCCAATGGTTCCTAAATTTGTTCGAGTGTTCCAACTATGTCACATAAATATTAATTTTCATATTTAAGCACCAAATTTGCCAAGTGGTTCGTTCAACATATACTTGGAATTTTGTGGCATCCATGTCGCAAAAACATTTCAACTCTGGCTCATATTTTTGTTGACCCACATGATGGCAATCAATTAGAAGAAAGTTAAAATTCCATTATGAGCCGCATGTCATCCCCTAACATGTTCCCTATCGTCTCCCTCTCAACGTTTTGGCACAAGCTTCAAATCGGTCATGAAGGGTGGTCAGACATATATTGCCATATAGGCAAGGCAAGCATGTACTAATTAGTATTTACTCTGTTTTTTACATGTTGCATTAGGTTTGCTCTAAGTCAAACTTGTATAATTTTTACTAAGTTATAGTAAAAAGATAGTAACCACTATAGTACCCAACATATGTGCTATTAAGATATATTTCATGGTGGATTTAATGAATAAATTTGGTACTGTAAATCTTATTATTTTTCTAAAAAATGTCAAATGTGGCCAGTTTTAGGCCTGTTTAGTACAGCTCTACAAATCTGTAGAGCTAGAGCTGGTCATTCCTGGCTCTAAAAATCTGTAGAGCTAGAGCTGTGAGCTGATCGAGGCTCCTTTGTTGAGTTACTTTGTTCTTCCTTTATATTTAAATTAGAAGTTTAAAATATTTAATTTAATTAAACAAACATCAGCTTCTGATAGAGCAGGGAGCTAGAGCTCTGCCAAACAAGCCATTAACTTAGGACAAACCTAGTAATTTATGTAAATAAAAATAGAGAGAGTAATTACTTATATATGCACCTCGAGTGCATCTATATCATATAAGAAAATGGACTTTTTCCTTTCATTGTATCATGTGCCTTTTCCATCCTAGCTACTTCTATATATACATCAATTTCCTATCCGTTAAAACCAGTACTACTTCATAGTTGTTTGTTAGTCTTTTTTTTGAGAAAAAAATAGTTGTTTGTTAGTCGGATTACAATACCCAAACTATCTCTAATTCTGTTACAAATAAATACTCGACAGGCAAAATTAGTTTCATTATACTATGTATTCTTGTTTAGCCGTAGTAACCAATCCCCTGGCCGCCGCCGCCATGTTCTCCAAGCTGTCGGATAGGTTCGGCAAGTTCGTCTGCGGAATCTCGCCTCCGACGGCGGCGGACGAGGACAGGTACCAAGCAGGGCTGCGTTCCCCCTTCCTGTTTTCTCCGTCCCCGGAGAGACACCCGCGCAGATCGCCATCGTCATCGGACCACGAGGATGTGACGGCGACGATGACGGTGGCTCTAGACGAGCCGTCGACGGAGGACGACCACGAGGAGGAGGAGATGGCGTCCACCACGTTCCCGTGCCTCGCGTTCGCGTCGGAGCACGGGTACCGGGTCTTCTCGCTCGTCGAGAAGCGCATGCTCGACGGCGCCGCCGACGCGCGGCCGCCGATGCCCCCCGTGCTAGGGCGCCGGCTCGTCCCGTCCCCGTACGGCGGGGTAGTGCTGGCCACGGACGTGTGCTACAGGCACCCGTGCCACCTCGTCGACCCCTTCACCGGCGCGCGCGTGCCGCTGCCGGACCTGCCCGTCCCGTTCTCGGAGATGGGGCCGGTGGACCACCACCCCGAAGATCACCCGCGCCCGCGCTGCGCCCGGGTCACCGACGACGGGCTCGCGTGGGACTGGTCGCCGCGCGGCGTGATGGTGGCGCGCGGCGATACGGCCTTCTTCCGCGCGCACGGCGGCGGCGGCGGCGACGGCAATGAGTGGACGCCGGTGCACCAGGCGGCGCGCGGCTCGACCATGACCGTCAACTACCGCGGCGGGCGCTTCTTCGTCCTCGAGCGGCGCTCGCTGGTAACCACTGTCATCGATGCCGCCACGCTCCGCGCCTGCTCGAAGATCCCGGCACCGCCGTGCCGGGGCGACATCGACAGCGCCTACCTGGCGCCCTCCTCGGCCGACGACGCGGTCCTCCTGATGCACCGCGACGGGGACGACAGCCGCGGCGTGCTGTTCACCGAGGCGTACCACGCGCGCCTCAGGGGCGGCGGCGCCCGGCCGACGCGTTGGGCGCGGGTGCGCGACATCGGCGACCGCGCGGTGTTCGTGGACGGCGCGCACGCGTTCACCGTCGCCGCCGGCGCGCCGGGCGCGCCGGGCGCGCGGGCGAACGGCGTGTACGCGATCCTCTCCAACAGGGTGGAGCGCTCGTGCGGGAGCCTGGCCGTCGCGTACGGCGTCGGCTTATGCGACCTGGCGTGGCCCGAGTGCATGAGGCGGCTGAAGCTCGACGTCGGCGAGGCTGAGCCGATGTGGGGCCAGCCTCACTGGATCATACGCAGAGAAGCCAGAGATGGACCGGATGGTGACCCTCAGTTAGGGTTTTAGGGAGTTAGTGTAGTTTTTCCTTAAGCTTCCTTGTTTAGTTAGACTTCAGAGTTATCAAAATTCTCGCACAATGTAACGAGAATATTTTTTAAAGGAACTATGGCGGGCAAGAAGCTAACCTAAACGATGGTACTATGCAAGGTTGTTGCGTACAAGGTACATCAGCAGCTGCTAGCGCAGCACCACACAAACCGGAACCTAAGCACTCCATCTTAGAAACAGAAAGAGCAAGAGAGAAACATAGCAAACTTGAGCAACCAAATGAAGGACGGCTACCGATCGCCAAAGAGTGCTATCGCGGATGACATGTTTGCCGGCATCCCAAAAGTCGTTGTGCTCCCACACACTCGTTGCCACTACACCACCTAGTTTTCTCCCTTCCTTTCCAATGAGGGGAGGAATCCTCGAAGGATAAAGGGATCACACAACATGAGGGACTACGAGCATCTTCAACAGTTCTCCAGTAAACATTTTTCAATAATCTCCTAATGGAGATGTCCCAATATCTTTTTTATGATTATTAAGAGAGTTACTTTTGCAGATCCTCAATAATCTTGTCCCAATCCAACTACCCTGTATTGGGTGAGTCACAACTTTCCCTCTATTTGGGGAGAGTTGGGTGGATTATTGATTCATCCCAATAATTATTGGAAAAAAAAAGATAAGGGATCTGGTGGAGCACTATTTTTCCAATAACCCTCCCAATATGGTAGTTGGATTGAGAAATGGGAGACTCCTGAGATGCTCTAAGGGTGATAAAACCACGCTGACTTCAAAGTGCTGAACACGACGACCTCCCTTGAATTTGTTGGCAACACCTTTTGCGGCGCATCTGGGTTCCACTCATCGCCGCCCCACGCCCTATAAGGGAAGGAAGCTTGAAAGGAGGGACAACTGATAAATGGAGAGAACCATGACATGTGATTTAGTGGTGCCATCAACAAGGAGAATGAAAATGAAAAAGAGACGCCAACAATAGACTAGCCTCAGTAGACCACAGCAAAAACTAACAAGTGGTTAAAAAAGAGTCCGGCTTAACAATAGACTCGAAATAGCTGAGACCAGCAGAAGCACCATCATTGACCGAGAGAACATGCAAGGTGGAAGAGGGCACCGCGATGACAAACCCAACAGGGAAAACGACGCCGTGGGCGACGCTGCCATCGACACCAGCAACAAGGGGCAAGCCTTTCGGCCAGAAGCCCGCCCTCCAATCCACCAAGAAGAATCACAGAATGCTCCCACACGACCACCACAACAGTATCATCAGCAACAATCAAGATCGAGCAACAAAACCTCAGCTAGATTGTGCGGAGGCTGGGCACCCCCAAGTGGAGGTGGCACCTCCCAACACAAGGGTGTGGCACTTTCATTGCACAACTTTTAGCAATCAGTTAATGGAGTTTCTGACATTGAGCATCAGCCGCAGAGACGAAGTACTCAAGTCGCAATTGAGAGCACTCGTGCTGCCACCACGGTCATCCGCGTGAGTGCTCAATCAGAAACCTCGAAGAGTCACTGATGAACAACACAAAGCGAGGCACACCAAGGTTTCAGCTCCCTGACTTGGGCTCCAATGAGAGAAGACGAAGCACTTCCACCAGAACAAAATACTCGTGCTGCCAATGCAGAGGCCCAACGCCAAGGCGCAGCCAAGGCGAAAGCGGCACCCACCAAGCTGCATGCACATGGCTACGGCCGGCGAGCAGAACACCTGTAGCAAGACGACCGTGGTAAGCGTGTATACTTATGAAATTTAATGCGTCTACGTGGCAGTTCATTTAATGCCTATGAAATTTCTATACTTATGAAATTTTCCGCCTCCTCCTTCTCTCTTTTCATCATTTTCTTCCCATGTCATCACTTTTGTCTACGTGGCAGTTCATTTAATGCCTATGAAATTTCTATAAAATCTTCATTAGGACTGGCCTAACATGAGAATATAATTCAAAACATGACAAAACAAACAATAAACGATTCTGCAACAAAATTTTGGATCAGGAGCCTATTGAAAGTGTTATTTTCACTGTTGTTTTTTAGCTTGGTTATTGGAATTGTTTATTAGGCACTATTAGAATTGTTTATTAAGCACTATTGGAGATGTTAGAGATCCAATGGACAATGGGACATTGTTATCATGTTTGTAGTTGTGTTATGGGCAGGCCTTGTTTGTGGGTTAGTAACTTAATACCCGTTCGTCATCCATTCCAGGCTGTAACAAAATGCACGGTCACTCAAGACGGGGGACCCGTGGTTTGTGGCCCCACCATCTCTCTCTAATCACTACAAGGTATACAATCATTCCCGACAGTTTTTCATGAGTTGCCAACAGTTTTGATGCCTTATACTATTTTTTTAAGTGTCTGACAGTTTTTTAGTGTAATTTGACTCTTTCTCTACAGTTATATTAAATCACCAACAATGTAATCCCCCACAAACTTATTTCACACAGTTATGATATGTAGTTATTCAAATGTGCTAGAAACTGTTGGCCATTTATAGAAAAACTGTTGATAAATCATAGCATTGTAGTGAATCCAGCAGCGACCTAGAACGAATGGGAGCGAGAAGAGCGGTGGTGGCTGGCCACAGAAGCTGTGCAACAGTACATCCATCCGATACTGTTCCACGTCGGCTGGTGCTGACGTGTCTTGGCATTTGGCAATTTGCTGAGTGAGCTGGCCACGCTATACTTGCTGTGAGATGCGCCTGCATTGTGTTCAGTGTTAGCATTGCAGCCCGACCGTCAACGTGATGGATTGGTTGGAATGAGTTTTGAGCGAACAAAGTTGGCATGACTGTTATGTTTCAAATCTCAAACTTGACTTTCTCACATCGATACGAACACACCTGGAGTACAACTTTGTTTTGAAGTGTTGTTCATGATCTCGTTATCTGATAATTCCATCTTTTATTTTTGAAACGTGTAGTTTTTCTTTTTTTTTTTTACTTTGTGTTTGAGATTGTGTTTGAGAGGAGCACGAATGCAACAGGCCAACAGCATCTGTAATACAGGGGGCTCCTACGTGTCTACCGGAAGATTTTTAAGCAAACTATCTATAAAGCTCAATTACTATACAAAAGGCCCAATCTAGACAGCTGCTGCTGTGGTTCTGTTTTTCCGTTCTGTTCCGGTCCACACGCTAGACTTTTTTTAACGTGGGTACGTGGTTCATTTGCTGTGCGCGCTAGACTTTTTTTAACGTAGGTACGTGGTTCATTTTGCTGCGCGCGCTAGACTTTTTTTTAACGTAGATACGTGGTTCATTTTGCTGCGCGCGCTAGACTTTTTTTGTTGACTTTCATTTTTTGCTGGGTGCGTGGTTCTAAGTGGGAAAATAAACGGGTGGGTACCAACTCACAAATTGAAGTTTCAAGTTGCAAATTACTAAAATAACTTCAGAAATATAGCTTTCAAGTACACGTTATCAATAAGACAATCCAGTACTATTGTATGAAATATTTAAACAGTGAAGAATTAAGGCAGTCCCTCCCGCCGTAGCGTCTCTGGTGTCCCTGTATATATATAGGTTGTAAGTATAACTCCTTGCTCCTTATTAATTTATTTGATTGCTGTGGGGAACTCCCCCACAGTTCGTTTCAAAAAAAAGAATTAAGGCAGTGTTTGCTTTGGCACGTGATATTCCAGAAGAACTTGTCACGAAGTAGTGCAACCGAAACCTGTCAAGAATGAAACCGTGCTTAAACTTTGTTTAAAATAATTTCAACATAGCAAACCAAGAAATGTTGAACATTTTCATAGCTGATTATTATTATAGTTGAACATTGAACTGTCAAGTAATGTTGAACTTTGAACATAGTAAAGTTAAAATATTGTTGAACATTTGCATTGATGATCATTATAGTAATGTTGAACATTGAACCTAGTAAAGGTAAAATGTACAAATACATTTTTTTCAAATAAAGTTAAGTTCAACAATTGCAGAGACACATAAAGTAGATAATTCATGACTAATTGAATTGATGAAACAATACACATAAAGTTAATATATTTGTCAAGTGAATGTTGCAAATGCTGAAAGCTAAATATTGAAAAAAAACTACAAATAATGTTACAAACCTGTAATTATGATTGAAGAGATGTACTATAATGAACAACAGCTGTAACTTCTATTTTATTTATTTGAACTGGAATTCTACTATATTTATGTTTACAACTACAGGAAATGAAGATGTCACTGAAGAACATGTGGGTCATATTATTTGAACACTCTTAATTTACTATTTCAACATTACTAATATACAATTTCATAATTTTTCATAAATTATGAAAATATTTTGCACTTAATTATGACAACATTGGAGATATGGTATTTCAACATTCTAAATGTGCAGCTTCAATATTTTCTCCAAATTATTTTAATATTTGGGCATTACATTCTTAATGCACAAGTTCAACATTTTTGGTTGATTTTTACAACATTTAATATGTACTATATCAATAGTCTTATTGTGAAAGTTCAACATTTTTTGTAACCTAGTTCAATAATTTGGTAGAAAGTTTTGAAATTATATATTAAACTTTTTGAATTAGTTTTGACAAAATGTTGAGTCAAATAGTTTTATGGCAGGGGGACTGAAGTCGAAGCAACTTAGGCTACTATGGCAGGGGGTATATGGTCACCCCAAACCCCGAATATGCTTCTGAACCCGATAGGACGGAGTCGCCCCCCAACAACCCTGAACCCTAACCGGTATAGCCATAGCCGAAGCAATTTGGCCTTCTATGGCAGGGGCTACATGGCCGCCCCAAATCCCGAACATGCTTCTGAACCCGATAGAACGGAGTCGCCCCAACAACCCTGAACCCTAACCGGTATAGCCGAAGCCGAAGCAATTTAGCCTTCTATGGCAGAGAGCCTGAAGCCGAAGCAATTTAGGCTTCTATGGCAGGGGGTACATCGCCGCCCCAAACCTCGAACATGCTTCTGAACCCGATAGGACGGAGTCGCCCCCAACAACCCTAAACCCTAACAGGTATAGCCGTAGCCGAAGCAATTTGGCCTTCTATGGCAGGGGGTACATGGTCGTCCCAAACCCCTAACATGCTTCTGAACCCGATAGGACGGAGTCGCCTCCAACAACCCTGAACCCTAACCGGTGTAGCCGAAGCCGAAGCAATTTAGCCTTCTATGGCAGGGGGCTAAAGCCGAAGCAATTTAGGCTTCTATGGTAGGGGGTACATGGCCGCCCCAAACCCCGAACATGCTTCTGAGCCCGATAGGACGGAATCGCCCCCAACAACCCTAAACCCTAACCGGTATAGCCGTAGTCGAAGCAATTTGGCCTTCTATGGCAGGGGGTACATGGCCGCCTCAAACCCTGAACATGCTTCTAAACCCGATAGAACGGAGTCGCCCCCAACAACCCTGAACCCTAACCGGTATAGCCGAAGCCGAAGCAATTTAGCCTTCTATGGCAGGGGCCTGAAGCCGTAACAATTTAGCCTTCTATGGCAGGGGATATATGGCCGCCTCAAACCCCGAACATCCTTCTGAACTCGATAGGACGGAGTCACCCCCAACAACCCTGAACCCTAACCAGTACAACCTTCTATGGCAGGGGGACCGAAGCCGAAACAATTTAGCTTTCTATGGCAGGGGATACATGGCTGCCCCAAACCCCGAACATCCTTCTGAACTCGATAGGACAAAGTCGCCCTAATAACCCTGAACCCTAACCAGTACAGCCTTCTATGGTAGGGGAACCGAACCCGAAGCAATTTAGCCTTATATGGCAGGGGGTACATGGCCACCCCCTGAACCTTCTGAACCCGATAGGACGGAGTCGCCCCCAAACAACTCTGAACCCTAACCAGTAAAGCCTTATATGGTAGGGGCCCGAACTAAAGTAATTTAGTCTACTATGGCAGGGGACATGGTCAGCCCTAACCAGTACAACCTTCTATGACACGGAGCATGGTCGGTCCTAACCACTAAAACCTTTTAAATCCGATGGGACGGAGTCGCCCACACAACCCATGGGTCAAATATCGAATGGTAACTCCATACTAAGACTCCCACTGCAACATATCATGGTACATGCAACATTCAAAATTACTTTCATCAAATACCAAAATCAGTAGAGTTTGCAACATAATGAAATATTAAGAAAAATATCACCACCCGATTGGAGAGAGAAAAAACCAATAACAACAAAATAAAACAAAACAAAAAATAAATGCCATGCCTGCATCATGGTGCTCCGCCGTGAGGAGCCACCGCAATCAGAGTTCCGCGCACCATGACACTATGTTTAAAACATTACAAAACTAGTATGACTAGCATTTTAAAATGCTAGATGCAACATTTTGTAAAACAAACTCAACATTTCAAATAAACAATTTCAACATTTTTCAGATAAATGTTGAATAAAAAAATTAAAATAGTTCATAGTAAAATATTGAGCGAGTTCGTCCAAAATATCGAACTATTTCAAATGTTGAAATTACAAGTAAATGTTGAAATAGTTCATCAAAATGTTGAAACAGTTCATCCAAAATGTTGAATTTTATAAATAAATAAAATATATTCATATTGGATCTTAATGTGTTGGATTAATTCTCAATAGCTCAGTAGTTAAAACGGATCCAAAAATGAGTTCGAGGTTCATGAGATAAATACGTTTTAATTTGAAATCTCAAAACACGCACTCCAACCATGGCCAACCATAGGGCGACACGTATACAAGTAGTTTTCTTAAAGGCACGGCGTGATGCTGGCTGTCTGCTGTGGGAGATCTAACGACGTGTAATAGTTGCACGAATCTCATATATTGGAAGATACGTAGACAAAAAATCTTCCGGAAGATATATAGGATCTCCGCTGTAATACATGTTCATTACCTGGGCCTATATTCGTCGGCCTGATCGCAGAGCAAGAAGGCCCATGAAAAGGCCCACCAAGACCTACGAAACCCGAACTTCTCGCCGCTATAAACATCCGTCGTCGCCTCCCTTCGAAACCCCTCCTCCTCCCCTAAAACCCTAGCAGCCACTAGGGTTTCTCCGCCCCCCAACCCCCGCCTCCTCTCCCCTCTCCGATGGGCAAGTCCAGCAAGAAGGCGGCGGCGGCCGTGGCCGCGGTGCCCAAGGGGAAGAAGCGGGATGCGGAGGACCAGATCGAGAAGGCCGTGAGCGCCAAGAAGCAGAAGGCGGCGCCGCCGGCCAAGGCCGTGCCGCCGCCCAAGGAGGAGGCCAAGAAGGCCAAGAAGCAGCCGCCGCCCAAGAAGGCCGAGAGCAGCAGCTCAGAGGAGGAGGACTCTGATTCCGAGGAGGAGGTATGCTGTGATACATGTTCTTGCTTGTTCCGGGGTGTTTGGGGGTTCTTAGAATAGGGACTGATGAAACAGATGCTGCAAAGTCCATGCAGCATGTGCTGAACCTAAGTATGATTTGGGAAGTTGGTAGCTTTTAAATTCTTAGCGTTTCATCTCTCAATATTTGAGTTGAATCTTTGTTCATGATCTTTCAAGTATGCAAGTGTAAAGCCTGTATAGTATTTGTATCAAGCTGATATCTTTTTATCCGTTAGCGTTTTATCTCCAATATTTGAGTGTTATCCTGTATAATCTTGTTTTAAGCTGATAGCTTATGATTAGTGTTTCTCTCTTCAATATTTGTGCATAAACCTGAATAATCTTGTAATTTTATAACTTGTATCTTTACAGGTTAAGGTACAAACAAAGAATGCCAAGATTGTTAAGAAAGAGTCTAGTGATGATGACAGCAGCGATGAGACCTCTGAGTCTGACAAGGTATAGCATCACTGCTGATTTGTTTATGCCAAAATTACCAGTGAACAAATTGAATGCATGTAGTTTCTCAGAGGATGTACAGACGCTAACTTATCTTCTTTTAATTAAGGAACCTGCAAAGAAGCCCACTGCTAAACCATCAGCTGTGGTTGCCAAAAACGGTTCAAAGAAAGGCAAGCAAGAGAGCAGCAGTGATGAGGGTAGTTCTGATGATGAGTCCAGTGATGATGATAACGTAAGTATAATGTTCATGTTTGTTTGTCTTGTACATAGTTTAATTTTATTTTACCACCGGGACATTAATGATTGCATTAGTTTTTAACAGGCTTAGATACCTGTAAACAGTCATTTATGGTGAACTATATTTTATACCAACATTTGTGATGTTGATTGTGATTCTAGTTACAGATTTGTCTTGAAATACTTCCTCGCTTGTCTGATAACTGGTCTGTTATGTTATGCTATGTTATGTGTGTTGGCTTCCCTTGTTTTAGGCTTTCCATTTCAATCGCAGTCAAATATTATACCATTTTAGCTGGTCATCTAAACTGTTATTGATTTTCTCATGTGAATCTTAAAGAAACCTGTCCCATTGAAGAAATCAGCTGCGACTGTGCAAAAGAAAAAGGAGGAATCAGAAAGTTCTGACAGTGACTCTGATGATGAATCAGATGAGGTAAGTGTGTTGGATTGGTTGATTCAGATGTTTGTTTGTCATACCCTGTTGTTGCCCTTTCTCATAGTTAGGACATATTCTTTTGTTAAGCATTATTTGGATTGAGCCATAAATATCTATGCAGGAAGAGCCTCCCAAGCCTAAGGCTCCTGCAGCGGCTACCAAACAGGAAGATTCCAGTGAAAGTGAAGAGAGTGATTCTGAGGATGAGGTACTCATAAAAACTGTAATTATTTTTGGAAGCATCTACATGATATGTATTATGCTATTTTTGTTCACCTTATTTCTCAACTCCTTAGGATGAAAGTAAAACTGCAAAAGCAGCTCAGCCTGCCAAGAGAGCTGCTTCTAAAACGAAAGATGAATCAAGCGATGACTCAGACAGTGATGATAGTAGTGATGAAGAGCCTCCCCAAAAGAAGCAGAAGGTGCCATGCATGCTTGAATGTCTCTTCTCTTTGTATTTTTGTTATTCTGTTCCATTGTTCATATTGTTTTTCTTTTGGTCATAGGACACAGCATCCTCTGCAGCTGCAAAAACTGCTGCGGCAAAGAAAGAAAGCAGTAGTGATGATGAGGATGACAGTGATGAAAGTTCTGATGACGAGCCTAAAAAGGTTCAGCAAAAGAAGGTATTTACAAGTTCTTGGAGACATTGTACTTTGTTAAGCGATCTGATATCAATTAAATGCCATGTCAGGAATCAAAAGCATCAGCAAACAGTGGATCTGAGGATGAATCTTCAGATGATGAGAGTGCTGAGGACAGTGAAGAGGATGATGAGCCTGCTAAAACTCCGAATAAGGTAATATCATTTGTTACACTAAACTTTTTCTGTTATCTTTTGTCTTTATGAAACATGTTAAGTATGGTATGTCTTTACTTGCATTATGACACATCTTTTGTTTCAATGAAAACTCCAGGAAGCTCCTGCCCGCACCTCTGAAAAGCAAACTGCTACCAAAGAAGTATGGATCTGCAACTCTTTGAATCTTTATTCTTTATTAAAGTTTCATAGACGCTATATTTACAATTTGATATTTGTGCAGCCTAAAACACCTAGGAGCATCCAAAGTCAAGCAACCGGGTCAAAGACACTTTTTGTGGCAAATGTCCCCTTCAGAGCTGAACTTGAAGATTTGTAAGTTTGTATGCAGGGTGCGTATATTATTCTTTTGTGTGCAGCAGTGTACTAATACTTATTTTGTTTGCAGGAAAGATTTTTTTCAGGAGGCTGGTGAGGTTGTGGATGCTCGTTTTCCTACAGGCGAGGATGGTAGGCGTAAAGGTTTTTGCTACGTTGAATTTGTTTCAGCTGAAGCTGCCAAGAAGGTGATTTATTTTGTTTCCTGTATTTGGTCATGCATTTTTTGCTTTCTGCTTAAAAATCAGTCTTCTAAGTGCTTCCATTATGCCATCAATCATGACATGCAATTGATTTGCTTGCAGGCCCTTGAAGATATGAATGGAAAAGAGATGCAGGGTCGCGACGTAAGACTTGACTTTGCTCAGGAAAGAGCTGCATACACTCCTCGCAGTGGGTAAGATAGATTTACTTTTTCTTCTTAAAAGCATATAGGTCTCAACATTGCTAACTTCTGGAGAACTGTAACAGCAATGATGGTGGATCTTTCCAGAAGGCTGCTAGGGGTTCCAGCTGCTCTATATTTATCAGGGGTTTTGATAAGTCTATTGAAGAGGACAAGGTAATTTTGGTTGTTTAGCTATTTTGTTAATCTTACATTGGTCTTGTTATAATGTTGTGACACTAAAAATTTCAGATCCGAAGCTCTCTTGAACAACATTTTGGTGAATGTGGTGAGATAACAAGGGTCTCAATTCCATCGGATTATGAGACTGGCGCAATCAAAGGGTCGGTTTGCCTAACATAAAACACAAATGGCCATTGTTCTTATGGGAACATCCCAGGGACCACTCATCCCCTGATTTAAGGTTTTGTATAGGCAATCTCACATTTTTATGTTGATCCTTGCCTTTGCAGAATAGCATACATGGACTTCAATGACCAGGAATCTGTGTCCAAAGCCCTTGAGCTCAGTGGCTCTGACCTTGGTGGCTATGAGCTGTATGTTGATGAAGCCAAGCCAAAAGGCGATGGCCAGCGTGGTGGCAGATCAGGTGGCAGGTTTGGTGACCGGTCTGGTGGCAGGCGTGGAGGCGGTGGCAGATTCGGTGACCGATCTGGTGGCAGGGATGGTGGTAGATTTGGTGGACGAGGTGGTTGTAGGGGTGGTAACCGCGGTGGCGGCCGTGGCTTTGGTAACAGGCAGAGTGCAGGCACTGCTAGTGCAGGTAAATCTTTTTATGTTTTTACAAGTCTTAAGTTCAGTATTGGGCAGCATCTTGTGGTGCTAAACTATTGATGTGATGACGGGCTTGCTAACTCTTGTACATACTACGTTGTGCAGGAAAGAAGACTACCTTCGGTGACGATTGAGTGAGGATTGAATAGCCTTAATTGAAGATGCAGCGGTGACAGAAAGATGATTGATCTGCTGCTGCTGCTGCTGCTTAGTGAATTTTTGAGCAATAATTTGTTTACCCTTAAATCTGTAGTTCTACCAGTGCTGGAATGATGTTGGTGCCTTTGTCCGTTAATTTTGACTGTTGGCGATATGACTTGTCCAGTTAAATGGATTCTGTTATGGTATACATGTTTCGTGAGGTCTTGATTGGTTACCACGCTAAAAATTAGCGTTAAAAAGAATCTTGCATGTATGGAGTATTAAATAAAATTTATCTACAAAACCTTTTCACAGATGAGTGTAACTATAGTCTATGCGCGACGAATCTAATGAGCCTAGTTAATCTATGATTTACTACAGTAATACTATAGTAACCATCCTCAGATCATGTGATCAAAGGTCTCGTTAGATTCGTCTCGCGAATTAGCATAGGGGTTGCGGAGGTAGTTTTGTAAACTGTCTTTATTTAATATCTCTAATTAGTAGTCAAAGATGTGAACTAAACTTTGGGTGAAAGTGTGAAGCTGAAACTGGGTGTCGGTTGATTGAAATTATTACCGCGGTGAAAGTGTGAAGCTGACACTAGTTTTGACTATTGCTTTTGTGGTCGATAAGTGCTCGATAAGTTAGGTAGTCTCGGCCTGATAAGTTATGTAGTCGGGTCTCCGCCGGTCCATTGCTGTAGCACTTTCAGGGTATTGTCTGCTTCCTCATTTTACATTTCTGTAGTGGCCATGATTTCCTTTTCCTCGGGTAATCAGTTTTCCATACAACAATTCAATGCAACGAACTGGGCCAAGAATATTCATTGGCCATTGAAACCAAACTTTCACGCCAAATTTTGTAGGAAGTAACTCAGCACTGCTTGGATTTGCACGAATAAACAGAGGCTGATCTATCCAACGAACTGGGCAAACCCAAAGGGCATACTGTTGACAGTGTAAGTGCAAAGCAGATCATCTGCTTAGAAAAATATTTAGCAACTCAGAAAGCATCATCTGCTTAGAAAAATAGAAACCTATATGCATTGCAGGCTGCTCTACACTACAGATCATCTGCCCAGTCTAACAAAGCAAAGAACAAAGATACCACTACAGACTTATCAGATACTGCTACGACATCAACAAAATCACGACCTGCAACGCCATACCCTTTCTCGAACAACTCATTTATCACTTCTCACAAACATCCATCGTGCACTGTACTCAAAATGACATAACATCACAAGCTATAAAGCTGACAAGCAAAATGATTGATATGTTGCGTTCCATTCTGTCGGTGGACCACAATTACATAAGCTACAAAGTTTGTATGACAGCAAGATCATGCACCATGAAGTTACCTGGGTCTGTTCAACACCAAATTAAATCTGTTTCCTGATGTGGTTTGTGAGTTCAATCTATAATGATGATGAAATGTATGTGCACTAGCTACTGAAGGAATAGGCATTCAAAGAAAGCAAGGCAATTCAGATGAAGTGCCAAGGCATTGCTACCTTTACTCTTTGTTCCAGATTATATTCCCTTCTCTTTACAGTAGTAGTCGCTTCCCAGTCTACCCAAACATCTAAGCTATCCACTACCAAGTAATACCAACAACCTAAGCTGCATCCACATACACACAAACACCCCTCACACCAACCATCATGAACAAGAGCCCTCCAATTTGCTATACCATTCCTCAAAATACCTCACCAAAAAAGAACCTGAGTCACCTACTTGAATCACTAATCCTACTGTCAGGGAAAGGGGCACCACCTAGTCAGGGGAGCGAGCATCGTCTCCATCAGAATCAGAATCCGAGTCAGAATCTGCAAGAATTTGAATGAATTAAATGGTTATTCAATGGAAGAATCAGCCATTGTCGTGATACTGCTCGTTTCCGCCACCATACATACCACTGGATGAAGATGAGCCACTCCCAGACCCACTTGAGCTGCTAGCCACTTGGGCATCCTTCTCAATTTCTACCGACTGGTAATTCACTGTCGGCATCTCATCACCAATATCCACATACTCATCAACCATCTCAGCCTCTGTTGCCCTCTTCTCCGGCATGTCAGTCTCCTGGAATAAGCAACAAAAGCAGGATCAACAACATAACACAATGCAGACACCACAGATTAAGAACAAGAATCAGCCACATTGCTTCTGCATGCCATACCGAGTCTCCAATTTCAACCAGCATGGGTGGATTGACATCCACCTGCACCATGTCATCCTCATCTGGAACAATTGTCACATCGATGGCATCCCCATTCATCGCAGCAGCATCACCATTCATCACAGAATTCCGCTGGCTCTTCTTTAGTGCCTTCCTCCAATTGACCACAAATCGATCAAGCTCCCACAGGGTCTCAATATCCAGCTCGTCAAAATCAAGCTCCACAAC
Source organism: Alloteropsis semialata (assembly GCA_004135705.1). Classification (NCBI taxonomy): domain Eukaryota; kingdom Viridiplantae; phylum Streptophyta; class Magnoliopsida; order Poales; family Poaceae; genus Alloteropsis; species Alloteropsis semialata. The sequence goes on along the minus strand of CM014275.1, from coordinate 56,259,153 downwards.
CTCCCCTGTCAGGGCTGGATCACTGTTCCTCTTCTGCACAATCTGCAGCACATTCAGCATCTTCTCCTCCGGCAGGTTCTCAATCTCCACCCTCAACTTCTGCTTCTCCTCCTCATCCATCTCCCTCTTGTTCGGCTCCCTGGCCTTGGGCTTGGGCCTCCTCCCACCCCCCATCCTCGGGGGCGCCTGCACTGGCACAGAAACCGGCTGCTGCGGTGGCGGCAGCGGCGGCAAATTCAGCGGCATTGGCGGCTCAATGGGCTGGCGCTGCTGCTCGAACCACAAGACGGCCTCCTTGTACAGCCCCTCGAATGTGGCGAGGAGGCTGCCGGCGTACCTGTGCACGTGGTGGTCGGGCGGGTTGTACCGCAGCGCGTTGTTGAAGGTGAGCCGCACGTCGCCCGCGAACGCCTCGTGCGACGGGTACCGGCCCGCGGCGAGGTTCTGCTTGACGGTGCCGAGATCCATGGGGCTCCGGATGATGGCGCGGTAGTCGTGCAGCTTGAGGCCCTCGACGTCGACGGGGGAGTTGAACCACACGCTGTTCTTCGACTTCCGCAGCCGCATCAGGATCTCCGCGCACCGCTTCCGCATCGCCTCCACCAGCCCCGGCGGCGGGGGCGGGGACGCGCGGCGATGGCGCTGCGGCTGCTGCTGCTGCTGCTGCTTCTCCGGCTCGGGCTCCGCGGCCCGCCGGCGGCGCTGGCCGTCCTGCCACGTGTCGATGCGGGAGAGGAGCGCGCGGACGCGGCCCAGCTCGCCGGCGAGCCGCGCGCGGAGCTGCCGCGCCTCGCCGGGGGTCATTTCTGACGGCCTGAACTTCACGTGCCCCGACGGCTCCGGCTCCGACTCCAGCGCGGCCGGCGGGACGGCCCCCGGCGGCGGCAGCGGCGGCGGGCCGCTGGGGATGGGGTTCGCCGGGCCCGGGCGGTGGCGCCTAGGGTTAGGGTTGGCGGAGGGCTTGGGCATGAGGGGGACGCGGGCGCCGCCCCAGTGGCGGTGGTGCGGGTGGTGCGCGTGGTGGACCTCATTCCGGCCGGCGAGCACCGCGGAGGTCATCGCCGGCGGCGGCGGCGCGCGATCTCACGGCCCACGGCGCATCGGTCGCTGGCTGCTTCGCGGGTCTGTGCTTTCGCGGGCGGGCTTAGCGGGTCAGGGGCGCGGCGCGGCCCGTTTGCCGAGCTGGGCTGGGTCGAGGGTGGAGGTGGAGATGAGAGGGCGAATGTGGGGTGCCTTTAATAGCAGCGCGGGGGCTGCCCGGGCCTCGACGGGCAGGATCTGGACCGTCCGTTCGCGGGCGCGGCGGGATCGGACGGCCGGCGATGGCGGGGCGCGTGACCACGGGCAGCGGAGCGTGGAGGGCAGAGATGCCGGAGCTCGCCACGTGGCGGGCATCGGAGGGTTGGCGCGGGCTGGGTTGCGGGAAATGCTACAGCCACGTTGCGGTTTGTGTGGTGGTTTGGAATGGGACCTACTGACGTGTGGGGCTGGGAGGTTTATTGTGCCGTGGGGCCCGGATGGCAGTGGAAAGTGCGCAGGTCGGGTGGGGATGCGGGGTGCGCGTGGGAGTTTCGGGGATGAGTTTCTCGCGCGAGTTTGGGCCGCACGAATTGTATGCGTCTCACGAGCGGCCCGGGTTCTGCGATCCTTGTGGTGTCATTTTCTGGAAACGGCCCTGACTTTTCTGAATTTATTTCGGTCACAGTAGACTCCTGGACTCCTGGTTTGTGGTTTGGTTTGGTCTACCTGCCAGGTCATTTCGTGTATTAGTATTACCCAAATTTCTCAATCGTGATAGTAAGGGCATGATTAGTTCAGAAAGTTGCCAAAAAAAATTGCCATTGGGAAGCGTGTTTTGTGAGAGGGGCACGGTTGTCAGTGTAAAAAAGTTTTTTTTGCAACTTACCACAATCTAAACATGCCCTAACTTGTTGTTTGCCTGGAAAAAAAAATTATTCTCTCCCGGTTCATTTTCAAATACAACTTTTGGTTTTGAATAGACATTTGTTGGAGAAACAACTTAAGACTAAAGACCTAAATAAAACAACTTTCTACATTGGAAAAAAAGTTTGAGACCAAAACATCTGTAAACTTCTAGTGAAAATACTACGGTCAAATATTTCTTTACTAGACTTACACTTTTAAGTGTCATACTTCGATCACGACTATTGATGCTATCGTAGTGTAAAAGGGTAGTATGCCTAAAAATGGTAATAAGGTATTAGAAATAGATGGTACTCCTATGCGAAGTATATACCAGGCATATTTAATTCTTTTGATGCCTGTAATACTAAATGCAATCCCTAAATACTCTCCTTGCCAAGATGGGGGCTTGATTAATCCTGCCATCATATACAAGAAAAGTACATGTTTTAGGGGTGGCGCGTTTTTTCATGGTTCACAAGAACTTTGAAAGAAAATTATCTATGTACTATTTTGAACACACACGGAATGTGTAGCGGCTAAAGGTATTTGTAGGAAGAGAGGGAAGGAGGATAATACGCATGTGAATTATTTTGAATCTTCTAAATATGGAGTGATAGGAATCTTGTGTCGAGGAATTTGACGATTTTTCTCATGTTTGACTTGGCCTTCATATAGATTATTCAAGTATTAGAAATCTCTCTCTAAAAATTCATGAGGAAGCTGTTGACAACCAAAATTGGCACAGGCTGCGGCTGACCGGTCAAACCGGTTAGCCTGACCGGTCTGGCTCAGGAAGTTGCGGTGCTGGTGCATGGATCACCGCAATGTTTGGTCCTAGTTTGATATAAGTGACGTAATCTCTGCAATGATCGACTGTTGCGGTGCTGGGAGATCTGGAGGACCGCAAGATTTGGTGCAAGACACGGAAGGTGGCATGTTCTCTGGAATGACAGAATGTTGCGGTGCTTGAAGACTTGGAGGATCGCAAGAGTCGGTGGTGGAGCAAAACAAGCAAAAGGGCGAAGTTCGGCACCCAGACCGGTCTGACCGGTGTGGGGGACCGGTCAGACCGGTTACCCGAGTTGTAATCCGACTAGGACTCTTAATTTGGGATTCCGAGATTGTAACGAGTTGTAACTTGGTTTCCTTGCGGGACAAGACCTACCCTCCCTATAAATATAAGGGGATTCGGCCGATTGAATACACAACAATCGAATCAATCAAATTTACTACTTTTATCCTTTATTTTTTGCATCTCTAAACCCTAGCTTTTTCAACCCTACTTGCTGTTCTTCCTACGTCTCCACGACGTTTGAAGGCGTCCTAGGTGGCCTGCCGACCCTAGGGCATCCCTGACGATGTTCTCCCTGACGGATCCTTCCGAGAGGCG
>CM014275.1:56201717-56253608 GCA_004135705.1 Alloteropsis semialata | reverse complement strand
AGGGATTCCCAGGACGAGTGTAGGTGCCCTGGAAGTTGCCGATGAAGGCGTCACGTAGCTGCGCCCAGCTGTCGATTTTTCCTGCGGGGAGATGCTCTAGCCATGTCCGAGCCGAGTCGGCAAGGTAGAGGGGGAGGCTCTTGATGATGAAGTAATCGTCTTGCGCTCCCCCTGCATGGCACGCGAGCCGGTAGTCCTCCAGCCAGACGCTGGGGTTGGTGTCCCCGTCGTACTTGGGCACCGTTGTGGGAGCTCGGAAGCGCGGAGGGACCTGAGCGCCGAGGACGCGGGGTCCAAAGGCACGCGGCCCCCTGGGGTCGGGCGACACGCTCCTGCTCCGGTCCTCACCGCTGTCATAGCGGCCCCCACGCCGCTTGTTGTAGGCTCGGCGCGGGCGGCGCTGATGGTGCTCGTCCCGTTGCCTGGCACCTTCGTCAGCCGGGGCCGCACGATGATGCACGGAACGCTCATGCTCGGGTTCTCGAGGAGCTCGCTGGCGTGAGGCAGAGCTTTCCGCCTGCTGGACCGCCGCGGTTTCCAGGAGCGCACGGAGCTGCTGATGAACCTCCGATCTTCGGGCGCCGCTGGTTCGGGATGCTCGCGGAGCAGGACAGCAGCCGCTGCAAGGTTCTGGGACGCCCGGTTGAAGACCTGCGCGTCGTTGGCGTTGCCACCGTCGTTGACGATGCGCTGTTGCACCTCCCGGGCCCGTGCGCGGGCGGCTCCTCCATCCGCGTTTCTCCCAAGCTCGCGGTTGAGCTGCTGTCGCTCTGCCTCGATCTGGCGCCGAGCCTCGTCCAGCTCCTGCAGCCTGACCCGCCGAGCGTCGTCCGCCGGGGCGTTGGGCGGTGGCGCCGCAGGAGCGTTGGCAGGTGGAGCTGCAGGGGCGTTGGCAGGTGGCGCTGCAGGGGCGCCGTCCCCCGTGGAGCTGCTCGCAGAGTGCACATCTCCGTCGGGGGTGTGACACATGAAGCACTCCCGGTACGGGTCGAAGTTTGGCGGAGCCCACGTCAACCGCGGGCGCGAGCTGTTCACCGCGCTTCTGGCGGTTGGCGAAATGCGGGGATCGATTTCCGCCGGTGTCGGGGTGGCCACCGGGTCGCTCGGCAAGCCTGGCTGTCCCTCCGGGTACATGGCGTTGTAGCAGTCGATGAACTCGTCCCAGGGGAGCTGCTCCTGCCCTCCAACCTGGAGAGCGAGATTGGTGATCATGTAGGCGACGTTGCGGAAGCGTTCCTGGGACGGGCTCCGTCCCAGGGCGGCCGCCAAGTCCCCTCCGAGTAGGTCGAGGACGTAGGCGGTAGCTCCCGCCGTGGCGTGAGAGGGCTTGGGCCCCTCGTAGTGGAGCGTCTTGCCGTCGTCGCGGGCAAGCTTGGAGCGCACGAAAGTCGCTCCGATGATGGGCTCCGCCGACTTGTGGATGACAAAGTTGAGGGAGCCGAACCGCAGATGATCTCCGGGCGCCAGCGAGGCGCCGACGTGGGCCATCCGGACCCTGGTGAAGTGTCGTGACACGCGAAAGGCCCCTACCTGGCGCGCCAACTGTCGGGGTTCTCTACCGCCGACAAGTAAATTTCCTACGATCGCGTGTCAGGATCCGGATGGTGACTCGAGAGACAGGGGGTTTTAGACTGGTTCGGGCCTCCGGAGAGTAATACCCTACGTCCAGTGTGAGCCGGTGTTCTCAAGTCCAAGTCTGTAGTAGGGGTGTACAAACTAGTCGGGAGAGGGAGAGGGTCCCAAGTCCCTGAGCGGTGTGAGTGAGCGTGTTGCGTGTGCTGTGACCGAGTGTTCGACTAGTGTTCGAATCCCCCCTACTGATGTCCCCTTGTCCCCTTTTATAGCCTCAAGGGGAGAAGGGAGTGGGTAAGAAAGGAGAAAATTACAAGGGGAGTTACTGCCCCCGAGAGCTTCATCCAGCGCCGTCCGCCGAGCCGTACCGGGAGCAGGTGTTGACGGAGTGGGCGCCCCGCCGGACCCGGGATCGTACATCCCGGGTGGTTGGTGTCGACGCCTTCTCGGGTAAGCTCCCGGGTAGTTTCCGGGTCATGGTTGACTTGCTCGAGGTCCTCGGGCGCTCCAGGTGTCCTGCTCGGGCTCCAGGTGTCGTCCATGGGCGCCTGGGATCGTACTTGAGTGCCCGGTGTAGCGCATGCATTCCTTCTCCAGGCTGTAGCGTTCCTGTTCGGATGGGACGGGCGCCACTGTGGCTGCCGTGGCGAAGGACGGACACCCATCATGCTCTGACGCGGCAAGTACCAAGTGGGTACGGCGCCGGATGGGCCGGGGCGTGGCCGGGTAGTTTTACCCGAGGAGCTGGAGACCACTCGGGAGCGGAGAACCCCTCGGGCGAACCGGAAAGCCACTCGGAGGCGGAGAACTCCTCGGGCGAATCGCGGGGACTCCTCGGAGGCGGAGAACCCCTCGGGCGAATCGGAAACTCGTCGGGCGGCCTCCGAGGTGTCATGGTATGATGAATCTGCTTTGATTTGGGTCTCTAATTTTTGCTTTTTGAGGGGTGGATTATCGTGAGCTCCCGGATTAAGGGTTTGATTGGGTACCCCTAATTCGGACCCTCGTCACTTGGATTCTTATCTCTTGGAACATGATATATAGAGAATTCATCAAATTGAGCAATCATGTCTAAACATTTGTCAAGATATGAATTTAAAAGCCCATCAAAGCATTGGTATACCTTATTGACTTGCTGTACAACCAGCAAGAGAATCACCAAATGCTTCCACATGTTTCACCCCCATGTCATGCAAAATCTCTAGTCCGAATAATAGAGCTTCATATTCGGCTTGATTATTAGTGCAATCATATTCTAATCGGTTAAGAGCTTCAAATTCAGCACCACTTGGTGATATAAAAATAATACCAACGCCACAACCACTCTTACAAACCGATCCATCAAAATGCAACTTCCATGGGGTAAAAGTAATATAACCGATATCTAGATCATTATAATTAATGCTATGCTCAACAATAAAATCAGCAACAATTTGGCCTTTCATTGATGTCAAAGGTTCACAAGCCAAATCATATTCAATAAGAGCATAAGCCCATTTACCAATTCTACCACTTGAAATTGGTCTATGCAACATGTATTTAATAATATCGGTTTGACAAACTACTATGCAAGTATTGGATAACAAATAATGCCTCATCTTGGTACAAGCATAATATAAAGACAAGCAAAGCTTTTCAATAAATAAATACCTTGTTTCAGCATCCAATAATCGACGACTTTCATAGGAAATAATATGCTCCTTCTCTTCGGTTTCTTGAGTCAAAACAGCCCCAATTACTCGATCTTCAGCAGCCACATATAATTTGAATGGAATTCCTCTCCTAGGAGCTTTCATGACCGGCGGCGAAGACAAGTAATATTTAATCTTCTCAAAAGTTTCTTGCTGTTTTGCCCCCCAAGTAAATTCGGCTTCATCTTTTAACCGAAGAATAGGAGTAAAAGCATTAACCTTCCCAGATAAGTTACAAATAAATCTTCTCAAGTAATTCACCTTGCCCAAGAATTTCTGCAAATCCTTCTTGCATGTAGGAGATTTAATCTTCTTAATAATATCAATCTTCTTAGGATCTATCTCTGTGCCATTCTCATGAATAATAAAGCCTAAAAACTTTCCAGCCGACACACCAAATGCACACTTAAGTGGGTTCATCTTTAATCCATATCGACGCATTCTTTCAAAAGCAAGTCTTAAATCAGCTAAATGAGGATTTAAACCAGCCGATTTAACAACAATATCATCGATATAAACTTCTATGATTAAACCAAGCAAGTCATGAAAAATTAAATTCATTGCCCTTTGGTAAGTAGCTCCAGCATTTTTTAAACCAAAGGTCATGACTACCCACTCAAATAAACCAACAAAACCTGGACATATAAAAGCCGTTTTGGAAATATCCTCTTCAGCCATGAATATTTGATTGTAACCAGCATTACCATCAAGAAAACAATAACTTTATGTCCAGAAGCATCATTAATAAGCATGTCGGCTATAGGCATAGGATATTCATCTTTAGGAGTAGCTCTATTAAGATTTCTAAAATCAATACAAACTCTGAGTTTACCAGAATCCTTTTTCTCAACAGGCACAATATTAGATAACCATTCAGCATAACGACAAGGCCTAATAAAGTTTGCATCCAACAACCGATTAATTTCTTCTTTAATTCGGTCATACATGTTAGGATTGAAACGCCTAGCAGTTTGTTTAAAAGGCCTAAAACCAGGCTTAATAGGCAGCCGATGTTCAACTAACTCGCGGCTTAAACCAAGCATCTCTTGATAATTCTATGCAAAACAATCAACATACTCTTTCAACAGCTCGATTAATTCAGCTTTATAATCAGCTTTCAAATTTTTGTTTACAAACGTCGGCCTAGGTACAGTACCATCACCAATATCAATCTCCTCTAAAGGATCAGCCGACGTAAAACCTTGTCCTAATTTACTCATGTCATCAAAGTCCTCAATAGCTTCACACATATCGTTCTTTTGTGCCCGATAGTGCTCACGTCTCTGCTGCAACCATTCTGAACTATTCATTAATTCAAATCAAATGGTTTAGCCGATACTCAACCAGCTTTAAAACAGCAGGCACGAAGCCATCTCTAGTACAGCTGATCATCTCATAATCAGAAATATCTAAACCTGTCAAGCACTTAACATGATCATGCATAGACATGGTAGATCCATCAGCCACTGCAACACAAGCCGATGTGTCTCCATGTACAACCTCAATGTCTTCGTCTACCCATTGAATAAGAAATTGATGCAAACTAGAAGGTACACATCTATTCGCATGAATCCAATCACGACCCAATATTAAATTGAAGTTACCTTGGGTCTCGGCGACGAAGAAAGCGGTAGCCAACGTCTTGCTCCCAACGGTGAGCTCCATAGAAGCAACGCCCTTAGCACTCATAGGTTCGCCTCCTCCCACACCGCTGATAGTCATGTTGGTCTTGATCAACTCATCATCAAGTCCACCAAGCTTCTTGAACACAGCATAAGGCATCAAATTGACAATTGCCCCGGTGTCAACAAGCATCCTAAAAATCGGCCTCCCATTGATATGTCCCTTCATGTACAGCGCCTTCAAGTGATTTTCAGAATCCTTTGGCCTTTTAAATATAGCTTCTTTCGGGCCAAAATCTAAATGAGCGATCTCATCCTCCGGAATAATGTAATAATCCGAAGATAGGTGCACCACATTAGCATCAACACTCATATGTTCAGGTGACGACCCATAATCAACTAGCTGTTCATCGTCCATGTGCTGGGAATCCGATGACAATCTCTGATCAAACGCAGGAGTAACAGAAATTTCAGACGCAATTCGGGATGGACCTGGATCAGCAGAAACCGGTTCCACCGGTTCTGGTGCAGTAGTGGACGGCGCAGGGGTAGAACCGGTTCCACCGGTTTGGAATCCGGTTCCACCGGTTTCTGTTCTGGAGCTTCGGTCTTCTTCCACCCCTTGCCTGGAGGGATCATTGGCCTGTACTTGTTGAAGTGTTCATCCCTCTGTTTCTCCAATGCCTTCTCTTTCTGGTCTTGAAAACGCAGTCGCTGCAACTTCCTCTTTTGTGTTCGCGTCAAACCTGGAGGACACCATATAGGCATAAGGTATTTAGTTCTGTCAATTTCAACCTTCTTACCCACATTAGGCTCTACAGCGACATTCTCCTGGACTGATGGCTTGACTTGATCTCCAATTATCATAGGCATCTTGCCATCGTCCTTCAAATTCACTTGGAAGTCACCAATCTGGATGATGTCAGCAGCAGTAGTCCTCTCCTGGTCGATCTCCATCTTTTGTACAACTTCCTCCATCTTCTTGGGTTGATAAACTTGCTTAGGAGGAGAAGGCTGTTTCCTCTGGGGAAACCGGTTTAACCGGTTTGCTGAACCGGTTCCACCGGTTTGAGGTGGCACGTCCCAACCTGATCGACGAGGAGCCGAACGGTTATACTCCAACCTCTCATGTGCAGGAACTCTGTTATTACCCCACCCTGGATGAAAAGGAGGATATTGTGCAGGGTAATAAGGCATATTCATCCAATTGTGATCCCATGCTGAATATTGATGATTGTAGTACGGAGGCATCCATAGCATGTTTTGATAATGGTCCTTCTGATAATAAGAACCTGCATTGTCACCCTTCCACCTGTCATTCGCCTTTGGAGGCGAAATTAGCTTCTCTTGGCGTGGAGGTGACCTCTTTCTCTTTTTTGCCGGCCAATCCTCATCAACTGGCCTCTGATTTGCATACTTGGAAAACAACTGGTCATAGGTCACTTTTGGCTTTGCAACTTTCCCCTGATCCTTAGCCACGTTGACTTTCCAAGTTCCAATCTCCGGACGCTTAGGTTTCAACATCTTCGGGCGCTCCTGAGTAGAACCGGTGGAACCGGTTTCAGGAACCGGTAAAACCGGTTTGTCCTGTACAGGCTCAAACGGCTTCTTGGATGATCCTTGCCCCCCGAGATCCGTGACTCTTGCAGTGATTTTGAATGTCTCTCTGCCATTGGGGGTTTTCTCACACACCACTTCCCTGACAATTGATTTTCCCTTCGAATTTTCAGGCTTTGGCTTCTCATCACCCACAACAACATTTTTTCCTTTAGTTGATTCGACTTGATGCGGCCAGATCAGAATCTTGGGAGCTTGCATCTCAAGGGTGTTGACAGGGAAAGGGTCTTTATCCATCTGCATCTCATGTAGTGTCAAACGTCCTTCATTCAAGGCCGATTGCACCTGTCGACGGAAAACATTGCAATCATTAGTAGCATGCGTAAAAGAATTATGCAACTTGCAATATGCCCGCCTTTTGAGTTCTTCAAGTGGAGGAATAGTATGAGACATTTTAATGTTTCCATTCTTCAATAATTCATCAAAAATACGATCACATTTAGAAACATCAAAAGTAAATCGCACTTCTTCTTTCCGATTCTTTTGAATTGGCTTAAGAGATGGACAAGTGTACGATTTATTCTTAGAAGGCCATATAAGTTCAGCAACATACACATCTTCCTCATCGTCCGAACTACTAGAATCATAAGTAACAACATGAACATTGGAACGATGAGTCTTATATATATCCTTACTATTTTTAATTCGGTTTTCAGCAACTAAAGCTCTTATTTGCACTTGATTAACCGAATAATGTTCAAAGCCTTCTATTTTTTCTTTAAGAGAGGATCTTAAACCATTAAAAGAAACATCAGCAAGATCCCTTTCAGAAAGCGACAAATTAAAACATCGGTTTCTAGTTTCTTTGAATCGTTTAAAATAATCAACAACAGATTCATCTCTTTGTTGTCTAACCGATGTTAAATCTGTTAATTTCAACTGAACACTCCCACTATAAAAATGATCATGAAACTTTTGCTCTAATTGATTCCATGAATTAATTGAGCCGGGAGTTAATGAAGAAAACCAAGAGAAAGCCGTTCCAGTCAAAGATAAAGAAAATAAACGAACTTTCAAGGCATCATTAGAACTAGCTTCTCCTAGTTGAGCAATATATTGGCTAACATGTTCCCAAGTGGTTTTACTATCATCACCATTAAATTTTACAAAATCAGGAACACGCCAATTATTGGGGTAAGCTACAGCATCAAAATTAGCAGAATATGGTTTTTGATATAATCTAGAATTACCCATATTAATGCCAAGCTTATCCTGCATCATAGTAGCTAACTCTTCCTTCATCTTATAAAATTTAGCATATAAATTTGAACGAGTTAGATCAGATTGCGCTGTGGCTGTATTTTGAACTGGAACAACATGAGGCATGCTAGTAGAACTTTGCCGCAAATATTGATCATATACATCATTAGGAATCCCACTAGAATTAATGTTTTGATTAGGTATAGGGGGTGATGTATAAGCACGTGTTCTAATGTAAGCAGACCCATTAACAGCCTCTGGATTTCGGTTAGGGACCACCGAAACAGGAGCTGTGACATGTGGAACAAGCTGCTGTCCAGCCTGGGCAGCAGAACCGGTTCCACCGGTTTCTGTAACCGGTGAAACCGGTTTCGCCGAGGCTGGCGAAACATGCGCTGGCGGCGGTACCTGTCCTGGATAAAAATTTGTCGGCATACCATACATAGGGTTTTCAGGTGCTTTTCCTGGTGTAGCCGACACGCTAGCATGCATATCCTCATATTGCATAGGTGGTAAATTTTGTGTATAAACAGAAGATTCTACCAATTTACCAATCTTTTCTAATCTACCCGCAAGTGAGCATACTAATTCTTCAGTATTTGAAAACGCAGCATTAAGCTCTTCATTAGATTTAAGAACAGAAGTTTCGGGTGGGTATACCGTTACCGGAGGGATTTTTTCCACCTTCTGATCCTTCATCACGATTGCCGGCATCATGAAGTCTTGAGTTCTTGTCACCTTGCCGTGGCGATCCTTCTTGAGCCCCATCAAGAATTGAGTCTTGAAGAATTCCTGGGCCGCTTCAAACTTCAGGCGTTCCTCCTCGCTGATCTCCTCAATAGAGGGAACAACGATGTTGTCCTTGTCAAGATCTGAAATAGATCCCATCTGGCTAGGGCTTGAACAATCGGTTATTAAAACCAAGATTTCCAGATTCCCCAGCGGAGTCGCCAAAAATGTGTTGACGCTTTTTCTGATCAACACACCGAACTTGCGCTAGAACGCGTGAGATCCGCAACGGATCGATCAACTGCAGTAGTCCCAGGCGAAACCGGTAAAACTGGTTTGTAGATCCGGTGAAACCGGTTCTACGGGGGCAGCTGCGTAGACCTAAGATCGCCGGCCCGGGAGGGACCCGTCAGGGCAGGCGCGCCTAGGGTTTCTCTGAGATCGGCAGGCCACTCAGAGCGCCGTAAAACGCCGTAGAGACGAAGAACGAACAGAATTAGGGTTGGAAAAGCTAGGGTTTGGAGATGACAAAAAAGTAAAGGTAATAAATGTTTTGATCGATTGGATGTCCCTCAATCGGCCGTGACCCTTTATATTTATAGGGTGGGGAGGTCGTACTCCGCAAGAAAAGTCCTATTACAACTCGGATCTATAAAAGAATCCAATCCTACTAGGACTCGGGGAAAACCGGTTCCACCGGTTTCCTAAACCGGTTCCACCGGTTTGCCTTGTCGAACAGGCAACAGTGCTAAACCGGTTCCACCGGTTTGAGAAGTCGGTTCTACCGGTTCTTCCTGCCTTGCTGTCCTTGTGCCAATTTTGATCGCCAACACAAGTCATGTCCAAACCTCACACGCTTCAGACGGAGCGAGAACAGGATCCACAGATACGGGCACAGCACCAGCTACAAGGACAAGGAAGCCGTGGGAATAGCCACAATGGCCGGGCTGCGCTCCCTCCGCCTCTTCGGCAACAGCCTCACCAATGCCGGCCTTGCCGCCATTCTCGACGGCTGCCCCCTGCTGGAGTCCCTCGACATTCGCCATTGCTTCAATGTCGACATGGACGACGCCGCCCTGCGAGCAAAGTGTGCTGGTCTGCGGCTTCCTGAAGGCTCGATTGAGGACTATGAATTTCAGGATCAGCTTCCTGGCTGGTCACTATATATAATTGACCTCATCAGCGACGACGATGACGAGTCGGATTAAATCGTGTAGGATCTCGCTGATTTTCCTTCAGCTGCGAACTCTGATTGAAATTAGTACTCTCTTGTTTGCGTAATATTATAGTGACATATCTGCATGTTGAAGATGATGAAATGTAATAATGTTTATCATTGCCCAAATAAACTTGAAGGAGAATCGGCCACAGCAAGAGGTCGAGCATCTCCAAAATACTCTTTATATCTTTTCTAACTTATAGAAATAGAGATTTTGGTGAAAAACACTCTTCAAAATATATCTTTTCTTCAGATTTACTATGTACTCTCCAAACATTACAACGATGATGTATCTGTTATAGCAAAGACATGTTATATTTGGGTTGGAACAAATAATTGAGCATTATAGGGCTATTGATATTTGTGTTGCAACGGTGATATTGCTTGTCCCAAGACAAGGACCTTTATTCCATTTTAAAAATTAAATTCACGTTGAAAATGAGAGCATATAGAATTAGCTTGTTCTAATTCTAACATAATGAACAATCTCCATGACACATGTTAGTTAATTTATTAAGCTTACTTCTGCAGCATGTATCAATGGTCAGTTATAAATAGAATGTTGCATCAAAGCAATTATAATTTATTTCAAACTATTTTAGGGTTTTTTAATATTCAAAAGAAATTAATTCAACAATGGTCAGATGAAAAAAAAGAAAGTGTAAAAAATTACAAAAAAAATATTGAAACATCAATTTAAAAGATTGGTAGAAACTAGAAATCATTTTGGTCATGGTATTAAGAAAGGAAGTCCTAAAATGGCACAATACATGCCTATACCCTCTGCAACCGATCCATGCGTAGACAAATGCATCATCGGTATAATGTTTTGACTGTAAATGCACCAATTTTTCAACTTGTTGTACTAAATTGAATATTTTACAATTTTGTGTACCAATCTGCACCAACCTACCAAATTATTGCACTATATTGAGCATTTTACAAGTTGTTGGACCAATCTGCACCCACATGCCAATTTATTGTATAGTGGGTGCAATTTACTCTTTTTTAACGCACAATTTAAATACCTTTCAAATAGGAAAACCCTTATTTTATTAGTGCTTTATAGTTAGAGCTATCCTTGCTCTAAGGCCATTTCCTATGGAAGTTTCCGATTTTCCAAATATGCTATGTCATCTAAACATGTTTAGATTTTGTGAATGAAACAAGGCCTACAACAGACAATTTCATCTCACGATTTCATAGGCTACCTGTAGCACTTAAATGCAGTGAACATGATTGGGCGAAGTGTAATGAAATGAAACACCATAGCCCCCAATGGTGGTTTCAATATATTTTATAACTACAAGACATCTTCACATGTTGAGACACTATTTTAGTCTTGTAGAGACATTTTACATTGTCTTTATAGAGTCATTGAGTCAATTTCTAATATATCATAGAGGTGCCACTACAAACAGTGTCTCTTGAATAAAGAGACATTTTTGTAAGTGTCCCTATATTTATTAAGACAACTTGCAATGGCACAATATTATGTCTCTACCTTCTATATGACTAGATATATATTGCAAAAATATAATAATTTTGGAGTTACAAGTATTCGAACTCAAGACCTCATACTATATTTCATAATACTCCACCCACTAGCCAACTCAACCTCACACCAATTTTGCTTATCTACTTAGTATAATTCTTATGAGTATGCCTCAATAGTCTAAATAGTGTCTCAAGATATTAAAGTGAATGTCTCAAATTATGTCTTTACAGGGTAAGGTCAATTTCTATGTGTCTCAAATATGTCCCTAATATTCTATATTGTCATTTAACAAAAATGGCTTAAAAAAATGTCTCTATGGTTGAAATGCCTCAAGTAGTGTCTCAAGACATATAACACTAAGTGCCACAAGAAGTGTCTCTATAATATGTTAAGACATATTCATAAGGGCAAATTAGAAAATGTCTATACAGAAGTGTCTCTACTTAAGGTTTATGTTGTAGTGTAATCTAGGTAACCGTGTATACACAATTTCATCTAGATTAAACTTAGATTAAACTTATCCCTTCTCTCTCTTTATTATTTCTTTACCATGTCATTACTTTTGTCTACGTGACAGCTCATTTAATGCGTATGAAACCTCTGTGAAAATGTTGATATTGCAAACTCCATATGGCGTGTTGTTGAATAGTTCCGTGATGTGCATGAGAACAGATTTTGAAATGTTGCATGCAATATGATGCGAGTGTTGCAGTGGGAGTTTTTGGCATGGACTTACTGTCTGATGCTAGCAAGGATGTGTTTGTTTTGTGCCACTTCCACCATGTCACCCCTGGCCCTGGAACTGGGAGTGGCAGAAGAAACAACGAGCCAAAATAAACTATAATGCTTGGGTCTCATATTTGGAACAGGCTCGAAAAAACAAATACAAGTGAGAAGAAAATCCAAAACTCTCTCCGTCCCAAAATATAGCAATCTTTGTACTAAATCAAATACCAGAAAGTTTGGCTATAAATAGCATAAAAATATTAAAGATTGACAACTTAAATTTATATGTATATTGTGAAACCATTTGTTGTAGCACTACCTCCGTTCTTAAATACTTCATCTGTTCCAAATTATAATTTGTTTGACTTTTTTGACCCCAAGTTTGATTGTACATCTTATTCAAAAATAGTGCAAAATATCACATCTTTTGTTGTGGCTTGTTTTACTAATAAAAGTTCTTCAAGAATGACTTAAATTTGACTATATTCGCACAAATTTTTGAATAAAACGAGCGGTCAAACTTGGGGTCAAAAAGTCAAACAAATTATAATTTGTAGCAGAGGGAGTATATGACACCACCACTGACTATTTTTCTTCGGTTGACTATTCGTCTTTTTTATAAATATTTATGCAAATAGAGAAGCATGTGAGTTAAATGTAAATTATTATTGATAGTAGATATAGCGGCACCTATTTTATTTTATTTAACGAACTAACTAATGTAATATTATTGGTCAAAGTTGATGTACGGTGTCATATATTTAAAAAAGAGTAACTTTTCAATTTAATACTATTTTAAAAAAGATTTGGTTAAATATAAAAATGTTTGACTTTGATAAATGTAAAGGTTGCTATATTATATTATAGGACAGGAGGGACTAATTTGGTGGATATAAAAATGTTTGCCTTTGGCTGCAGCTTAGCTTGTTTGCTTTATGGGCCCAGGGAACCGGGGAGAGAGCTGTTTGGGCATTGCGGCCCATGGGGAACCGCACAACCTGATCCAACTTGGCCCACGGTAATCGACGCAGACACCACTCCGTGCGGCTCCGGAACCCCTCGCGGCCTCGCCTGAAGGCGGTCCTCCGCCGCCTCCTCCTCCGCCCGCCGCCGCCGCCGTCAGCGAAGGTAAGATCGCTTCGAATCGCCAAGCCACAGACAGGTGCCTCCGTTCCTAGTTCTAGCCCAGTTCGTTTTCTGCTAGGATTGCAAGATTCCTAGCTCGAATCGCGAATCGTCGTCGATCCCTTGTGGTTGCTTGTTTTTCAATTGTGCTTCTCCATCTCCTTCTGGGATGAATACGCGTGCATCTTTTCAATTTCATACAATCATATTGCATTGGTATTGTTCCGCCGGAAATTACATTTTCTCGATATAAAAAAAAAATCCCCCTCAGCAGCAGCCAGGGGGTATTTTATTCCAACAGATCTGAAAGCACATTACATAGGAGTTTTTCTTTACCTGCAAAGTGAGAGGTCGTGTCGTGGCATCAAATTTTCTGCGATGATTTGAAGCTGCTTCGGTGTAGATCATCGGATGCTCCCAGGTCTTTTCTTATTAAATTGTATGGTGTTGTATTGCAAAAGAGATTCTTGTGTGTAAAACAATGGCACAAGCTGAGATCGATTCTTGTAATTGTAGAACTATCTGCAGTAATTTCAACATATAGATCCAGGGTTCATCTGAAATGTCTCATGTCCGACAACTTCAATGGTTTTATCATTGATGTTATCACATATGAATGCGCATTTGCGCATAGTGCCATAGTCTTCATGCTAGTTTGCACCTTACTGCAATTCACACGAAATTATAATTTTTAACTGATGGCGCGCTCATTCTTAGGTATTACTCTGCACAATGGATGTGGAGCCAAGCCCTTTGATTGTGGCCTCTGTTAGGGATTGGTCTGAGCTTCCACTCGATGCCCTCTCCACAATCTTCATGAAGCTTGGGACCATTGAGATCCTGTTGGGCGCAGGACTTGTGTGCCGCTCCTGGCTGACAGCTGCGAAGTTGCCTGAACTGTGGCGCTTTGTGGACATGACACGCCACAAGATGGTTTTCTCAACGTTTGACGACGCACAGACCTTGTGTGCAATGGCTAAAGTGGCTGTTGATCGCTCTGATGGACGAATGGAGTCATTCAGGGCCCAGGTGTTTGTTACAAGCGAACTCTTGGATTACATTGGGAGCAGGTATTGTTCTTTTCATGCGAAATCTTTGTTCTTGGAACTTGACATATTTTCTATGCATGTGATACTATTAGAATTTTTATGCTGCACTATTAATTACTTGGTTGCTTACTTAGACTTATGCAGTAATGCACTGATGCGATATCTCCATCAGGTCCATAATATGCTTATCAGGACAATCTTTACCCTGCCTCCATGAGTCACCAACTTTTCAGTGTACCCTGTGTAATTCATTTTCATTTATCAGCACCCCTAATAAGCGTATATGCTGCTTATAAAACTTGCAACCATCCCACTGTAGTTCTTCCATCTAATGTGATTTCCTGAAGGAACAATACTATATCAAACTAATCCAGTCACTAAATTGCACATTATTTCATTATGCAACCAACAAGTTGCATGGGCTCAGGCTTTTCCCAATTGGTTAGCCTTTATAGAAAATAAACTGACAAAAGGTTGTTATGGAGGGGTTTATATGGATGGTACATTTACTAGTGAGGATGTTGATGAAAATGCTTGTCCAGGGCGAAATGCGAAAATGTGTCTTGTAATTACTTGTATTAGGAATATTAATACAGTAATATGGCATGCTCATCTCTGGATGTTTTGCTCATCAGGAAAAATCCATACCCTGCCTTCCCCAGGTCACATCTTTTATCAATGTAACCAATGCTTCTTATTTTGATCATTAGCACTGCCAAATATATGTCTATGCTACTTATAAAACTCTATAATCCGTTATCCATCTCACTGCATTTTTCTGTTAGTCTACCGCGATGTTCTTGAAGGAGCCATGCTGTATCAGACCAACTCAGCATCAACTGCACATTTAGTATGCAACCAGCAATTGCTACCAACTGGTCAGGTTTTATAGAAAAATATCCCAGGACTCGCAGTTATATGGAAGGTGTTAAGAGTATAGATGGTAGGTTAGGATAGAATCCCGGACTGCCATATGTATCCACGGAGGTGCCTTGTCCTTCAAGACTTTGTACTCTCATATATACCCCCTAGGGGCTCATTGCAATACATCGACCACATTATACGCATCCTACCAATCTTACATGGTATCACGAGTTTAGGTTCTAACCCTAGGGCTCCGGCTTCCGCTGCCTCGCGCCGCCCCGGGGAGATTGATCTCCGCCGGGGGCAGCGCCCTCTCGTAGGATGCGCCGCGGATCCATCTGATCCGCCGCGCCATCGTGGTCGTCAAGTAGCAGAGGACCTACCTGTCCCGCGCCGCCGCCGCCGTCGTCGTCATTGTCGGACTGCCTTCCCCGTCGGTCGTCTCCACAGGGCGCCGCCATGGGGGCTGCCACCTCCGCGCAGGCGTCCGCAGCCGTAGGGGGCCGCCGCATCTGCGCGGGCGTCCACCGCCGGGCGCCGCCGTGGGGGGCCAGCGCATCCGCGCGGGTGTCCGCCGCCGTGGGGGCCGCCTCCTCCGCAAGGCATCCGCTGCCGTGGGGGGCTGTCGCCTCCGCGCGGGCCGTCGTCGGGTGGGGCCGCCGCTTTCGCGCGGGCGTCCGCTGCCATGGGGGGCCGCCGCCTCCGCAAGGTGCCGCGCGTAGCTCCCTCACGCGGCGAGCTGCAGGCCTGGTCAAACCTGGCTGCCTTTTTCCACCTGTCTGGCGTGTCCTTCCGGTTAGGAAGACGGAAGGATAAGGTGGGGGTGGGCAAATTGCTAGGGGGCACTCAGTCTTGCACGCGGAGGTTTGCCAACTGCTGCTGCTGTTTTTCTTTTTCCCGATCAGAGATCGGTTTGCGTCGCCCTGCCATTCGTCGCCGTCATCGTCGTTCCTCGCCGATCTTCGTCGACACCCCCGAAGGACGAGGTTGTTGCTGCGCCTTCTCAGGCCGCAGCGACGACGCTCGTGATCGAGCCTCTACCGCCGGTGTCGCCGCCTTCCAGCGGCGGTGGCGCCCGCACCACCTCGCCGCCCCTCGGCGCCCCCGGACGACCACCCGACGCCCCCGGCTGACCACTTGGTGCCTCCGATCGGCCCCTCGGCGCTCCCCGCGCCGCCGGTCGGCGACTCAGCACCTCCTCCAGCTCCAGGCGCCTCCGATCGGCCACTCGGCGCTCCCCGCGCCGCCGGTCGGCGACTCAGCGCCTCTACTCCGAGTGCTTCACGCCGCAAACTCGCGGACACCGCCGCCGATGTGCCGAAGGGACAGTAAGTCGCGCTCTTCAGCTGCGCCGTCACCGCATCGTCCAGCTGAACCTGCTGCCAGAAGCTGCTGCCTATGCGCGGCACCTCGATTCTTCGGTCAACCACTCGGCGTCTTCGGTCGACTACACGGCGCCACCCGGGCGGCCACGCTAGGGTCAGGATCGCCCGACCCCTCCTCCATGGCTTCGACCACGTCCACCTCGACCTCGGCTACTTCGGCACTAAAGGGCTATCATCTGCATGAGTCTCCAGTCGTAGCATTCGCACCGGCGTTCCGACTGCCGGGGGTGAGGGGGGGGATAAGTCTCCATTGTTCTCCAGTCTGTCCGTTCGTGTTTCTGCCGCTACGACTGCGGGGGGATGTTAGAGTATAGATGGTAGGTTAGGATAAAATCCCGGACTGCCATATGTATCCACGGAGGTGCCTTGCTCTCCAAGACTCTGTACTCTCATATATATACCCCCTAGGGGCTCATTGCAATACATCGACCACATTATACGCATCCTACCAATCTTACAGAAGGGTTTATGGATGGTGAATTAACTCATGGGAATATTAACACATGAAAATGCCTTATGTGGACCAAAGTTTGCAGTTTGTTTATTTGTGGCTAGAACAATGCTCTGATTTCTTTGTGATTTAAATTTTTTACAACTTGGCTAATCCGCAGTTGCATCATATTGCTCAGTTTACTTATCTTCTGCCCCTGTTTGTACTACACTATGCAGGGCCAAGTCATTGAAGACCATACAACTAACCAATTGCTGGTATCTTTGGACCCATAAATTGGGTAGGTTTGCATCTCAATGTCCGCTTCTGGAGGAGATAGAGTTCTCACACCAAAAAATGCTAACAGAACTTATCAGGCATCTTGGTAGCGTGCACCCAAAGCTGAAGCGTCTAAGAATCTCTCTGCCGTCCATGTACCGAAACGGAGTGCATAGTGAATACGACGAATCATGGGATGACTCAAAAAATGAAGAGGCATTTGCCATAGCAGAGAGCTTGCACGAGCTGCGGTTCCTTCAGATGGCAGGAAGATGCCTGTCCAACGAAGGAGTGTATGCCATCCTCAAGGGCTGCCCTCACCTTGAGTGCCTCGACATCACCAAATGTTACGATGTGGTTGTCGATGATGAACTCCGTGCTCGTTGTGCCAAGAGCAAGTGTGTTTTGTTATCCAAACGGTACCGATCTTTGCTTTCTCGATGTTCATGTGATTTAAGAGGACAAGGCCAAGAGGATGGTCTCACTGCAGAGTCAAGGATACCTTCTATAGATGACTAATTTGAGCAATGGTTTCTTAAAATGGGGCCCCTGATTAATCTGTGACTTCGGATAGAATATGGTCAGTGAGTAGTTTGTGTAACGTCCAACTAATACAGTGTCTGAAAGTGGATGGGTGCCATTTGCAAAGATATGGGTAAATATCCTCGCATGTGAAAATGACAATTCAGCTGATATTTGCGATGGCGCGGAGCAAATTGACCCCTGGCTGAACCATATGTGCCTCTGCCATCAGATGTGTTTTGTTTGCTCCTGCTAAATTTCTACCAATTCGATGTATTCCTGACCTTGATCAATGTTCTGCCACATTCTACTTGGCGTGCCCACCTTGCTTTGGATTAACGCAAACTTGTTATTTGAGACTGGAACTGAAAAGCCAATTGCAGAGGATGATTTTATTTTTAAAAAAAAAAACACCTGCCAAACTCTGAATGTTTTATTTGATAAACGAAAGGAGATACCCATTTACAGAGTCAAGTTTGGATGGTGGTAGTCATGACTTCTGGCATGTTTGTTTTGACAATGGCAAGTTTCGATGGTGGTAGTCATGAGTATGGACATGTTTGTTTGGACACTAGCTTTGCCAGAGCATGGCTTGGCATAAAAGTGTGGCCAACGAGTATGTGACACGTGGGCTAGAAGGCTAAGAAGCATGGCTTGTTATAAATTAGTGGTCAATCAAACCCTACTCCCTTCGGTTTTTTTACATGTCGTATTAGCTTTGTCCTAAGTCAAAGTTATCTAATTTTGATCAAGTTTATACAAAAATATAAAAACATCTACAATATCAAATTTGTTTCGTTGACTTCACCATATAGTATATGTTAATAGTACTTATGATTGATATTATAAATGTCACTATATTTTTATATAAATTTGATCAAAGTTCTATAACTTTGACTTAAGACAAAGCTAATACGCCATCTATTAAAAACCGGATGAGGGGTATCAGGAAACTTTTCTCGAGCATCAAGCCACACGTCCATCTTCCATACAATATTTCCGTCTGTTAAAAAAGAAAAAAAAAGTGACGGGGGGCCTCCGCCCACTAGCCGATCTCACCCTGCCAAGCCCATCTGCAGAATTACGGCCCAACAAGCCTGGCATCTGGAAATCATTTTTTGAAGCGGTGAGTATCAAAATCTTGACTGAATGGTGAATGGCACTCAGACTGTCAGACAAGAGTCTCCCCTTCTCCTCGCGTCCGGTTCGGTTCGTCTCCGCCGCGTGTCTTCGCCTCCGACTCCACCGTTGCGGCACGCCGCCGCGCCCTCCGAGGTACGGCGAACGGCACCCGTTGTTCCTCGTCTCCACATGTGGGCAGCCACCGCGGCACAAAACCAAATTGTTTCTCTGTTGCTCTTGGTTTCTACGGCTTTTGGTTTCTTGGAGGTGGTGACGTACGTGCCCCCCATTTTTGTTCTTTCCTCGGCGGATCTCTCGTTGGTCCGGTTGCTGACGTGATTGCGGCACAGGGCTTGCCGAATGGGGTTTCCTCGTCCTGTCGGGTACTCGGATTGGGGTTTTCTTGGGCGTCCTGACTCTGACGGGCAGTGAGTGATTAGCCGCCTGTGTGTCGGCGGCGCCGCGGCGGCTGTGTTCTCTTGGCATGCCTTGAGAAGATGTGAGGAGCAATTGGCTTCCGCCAAATTGTCTTGTGAGATTCTTCACCAATTTGCTTGTTCGATCGTGGTTTTTTGGTACTTTGACTGGTGAGGGAAATTAGGAAACACGACTAAACTGAAGGAGGAAGGGTTGGAGATAAGAAAGGCGAAACCTTTTATCACCTTCTAGGTGATTTGGCTTTTGACCATAGCCAATTTAGGAATTTGCTTATCATCATAAATCCCTGAACTTGTGCAATGTGCAGAACTTGTTCGCTGATGCTTTTTGTTGTATTACTTTTTCGAGTCCCCCCATCTCAACTTGGCCACTGAATTCCAATAGGAAAGGGATTTGTGCTGCTGGGTTACTAAGTGATCCACTACTTGTGTCAAGTGAAGGTGAAGGACATTCTCACATAGGTTACCCAAAAGAGTGGTGGCATAATGCGGAACTTTGTCACCTGAATTTTTTGGGTTGGTTGTGCCCTTTCATTGTTAAAAGAGGCTGCCTTTCTTAGGTTGCACACCTTATCTTCATCATGTTCTAGGCACTAATAAGGAGATTGGAGTTAAGAGTGGAAGTTTGGCATGTGAAATTCTTCAGTCCCAAAATCCACTCGGGGCATTGAGAGCCACAGAAATTTTAGGGATTTGATTTAGCTCATAACAATATGATACTTTAGCATATGTTACAATCTGGAGATTCATTCGTCTTCTGCTTAAAGCATAATTCCCTGGCATATGGCACAACCCATCAGCATGTTATGTAACCTGAAATTGAACACCTCAGCAGACCTGCACCATCTTGCAGGGCTAGGTTCTTTCTTAATATAGCACCCTGTAAATAACAGATATGGTCAAATTTAAATGATGCTATGTGATTTTTCATGTAGTTTTGAAGGCTTAAAGTTTATACTTTATAGGTAGATTGTGAAGCAATGTTGATTTTTGAAGAAAAAGGAGAGAGATTTCTAAAACTATAGATTTAGTAGCTGGCAGCATAGTCAAAGTTTACAAGGCCTTTGTACAATTTACTGATACAATGCCATATCTGTACACTATTTTTTATATGATAAGATGTACAATTTATTATATGTATATCAAGTTCAGTAGTCCCTTTGTGTAGTTACATGGTGAAGCCGTCTAAAACTATTTTCTAAACAACTACAACATTATTGTAACTCATTTTCTTCAATCGTGTGTTTTGTTTTGGTAGTTCTGGTGGAGTAAGATTGTTGCATCGGGTACTAATAATCAACAGAAACGAGTTCTTAACCCAGATTTACCTTTTCTATCAGAACTCATGGTCTGATCCTGTATCATTGCTTAATTTTATTTTAGATGGAAACTTATGCACAAAAAAATCTTTATTCTTGCAACCCCACCTTATTTTTCACAAATCGTGAATGTAAACCCTTCATCCCATTTAAATGGCAAGTTCAGGTCAGCAATTGCCTACCGTAGAGTTCGTCGAAAAAAAAGGTTATGTGAAACAGTTACCGTGCATTCGTAATTATCTTATACAAAGTATCCAAACACAGCAATGCACCACTGGTAGAGTATTGTTCCCCTCATTATTAATGCTTGCTCCAATTCTCCAAACAACCATTTAGGGTGCATTGAGGAGACACTGGGCCTGTCGGCTGTGATAGTGACAAGCTGATACATGCCGTTTGCCTTGGACAAAAAGATTAGCTTTGTTTCTTACACTTCTTTTCCAGATATTATGAAGGCAAATGGGGTTTACCTACTTTCTTGCATTTTTTGTATAATATCCCTATGATACTTGGGAATCATAGACCTGAACTCCTGATGTTATTGTTCTGAGCTTGTAATTTTTTGTAAATGATAGGTCCTGCAGAAGCTGTACACTGAAGTGTATCTTGGACATGAAGCAACCATCACAAGATACAGTGGATGAATGGGTGGCAAATGGTGATACCCCTGCAGCACATGCTGCACTAACATACTACCAACCTGCACCATTGGCATATGCAAGCCCATCAGCTTGTGCTTCCTTTCCTCCATCCTCCCAGGGTGCTCCTCCAATCATCCTGCCACAGCGCTCAGATCAGCATAAAGTTGCACTCTGGGAAATGCAGCAGCAACAGCTCCGGGCTTTCTGGTCCAACCAACAGTCTGAGATCAAGCAGACGAACAAGTTCAACCGCCACAGTTTTCCCCTCCGCAGGATCAAGAAGATCATGAAGACTGGTGCAGGCGTTGAGAGGATCTCTGCCGACGCACCGGTGTTGCTAACCAAGGCTTGTGAGATGTTCATCCACGAACTAACGCTGCGGGCATGGCATCACACCCAGGTGAACAATAGGAGAACACTGCAGAGTAATGATATTTCTGTGGCTTTAGCTCGGGCTGGTATCTTTGATTTCCTGGTAGATATCAGTCCACTGGACAAGATGATGAAGGGGAAAGGCATGGGGTTGCCAATATCGACAGCCGTGAAGACTATGGTCCAGCAGTGGAATCGTGCTGGCCCTCTGCTGCCCCCGCCTCAGCTGATGGCGGATGGGCTTAAGGGGGGTGGCATGGCATTGTTGACGAATGCTGCTGCTTTGCTGCCAGCATTGCCACTGACGACCAACAAGGCAATGCTAAGCCTGCACCTGGAGAGCATCAAGCCTGAGCCGGACTACATGGGTTCTCATCCAAGACAGCTTTATCACAATCAGGTAAGCTTTGATCATCACTGATGTTTGGATGAAGTGGGGATCTCCTCAAATATATCTCGCCACTTGGTACATCGTGGTGGCAACCTTGTTGTGAGTTTTTACTCAAAATTGTTACCCATACTGATGATGCCCTCACTCTCTAGGTATCACTCACAATGGATGTTGACCCAAGCTCCTTGCCAGAGTCAGTGGTGAGGGATTGGTCTGAGCTTCCACTCGCTGCTCTCTCTTCAATTTTCATGAAGATTGGAACCATTGAGATCCTAATGGGCGCAGGGCTTGTGTGCCACTCATGGTTGGCAGCTGCAAAGACACCTGAACTGTGGCGTTTTGTGGATATGACGCGCCACAAGTTTGTTTTCTCAAAGGGTGTTGATACAATGTGTGCCATGGCAAAAGTGGCTATACATCGATCTGGGGGCGGATGGAGTCATTCTGGGCTCAGAAGTTTGTTACTGGTGAACTCTTGGATTACATTGCTAGCAGGTATTGTTTCTAGCCATGCTAAATTCGTGTCCTTGTATTTAAGAACTTGGGAGCCATCAGGACAAAAGAATATACACCTATTTTCCCTCTATACCCTTCATAGGTGTATATGCTTGCCCATAAACCATCTGAGTAGTCCCACCACATCCTTTCTGTTGGTTTGTTGCAGTTTCTCAAAGGAACCGTGCTATATTACGCTAAGTTAACCTCCAGCTATGCTATAGTTCAGTATGCAACTACTAATTGCATGTAATTTAGTCTTGACTGGGATTGCATTGGTTAGTTTTTAACTTATGGAAATATAGCAGAAATGTTTGCAGTGTCATGAAGAGATTTCTAGACACTAGTTTCACTTTAAAGTAGTGGAAATGAGTTATGTGTTGTGGGTTGAGGAAATTGGGAGATATGTTTAATTTGGCCAGTTGGCAAAAATGTCTTATGTGATTTAAAATATCTACATGGTAGGCTGTTTTGGCTATTCTATGGGTACATGACAGCCCATTTTGCTTCATCTCTTAACCGTTTTTGGTCTTTGCAGGGCCAGTTCATTGAAGAGCATTCGACTCGTTGGGTGCATGTTTATTCGGAGTGAGTCATTGGCTAGGCTCGCAGCTAAATGCCCACTTCTAGAGGAAATAGAGTGCTCACATAACAAAATGCCAGCAGAACTTTTCAGTCGTGTTGGCAGTGTGCTCCCACAGCTGAAGCGTCTAAGAATCCATATGCGATGGTTTGACCCTGATAAGATCACGCGTGAGATAGCAACTGAAAATCGTCAAAATGGTGAGGATGGATATGAGGAGCCTGAGGAATCTGAAGAGGTTTGGGAGGTGAGGCAAAATAAGGATGCCTTTGCCATTGCAGAAAGCTTGCATGAGCTCCGTCTTCTTCAGATGGAAGGCAACAGCCTGACAAACAAAGGAGTCTACGCCATTCTCGAGGGCTGCCCTCATCTCGAGTACCTTGACATCTCTGAATGCTACAATGTGTTTGTCAATGATGAACTCCAAGCTCGTTGTGCCAGGCTCAAGCATGTCTGGTTACCTGGGCAGAGGAATCATGTCTGCTGCCTGGATCTTCATGTCATTGGAGAGAAGGAAGGTGAAGACTGCGGGCTATCAATGCTGGACATGTGGGACACTGAGGTTGAGTCTCTGTTTGCTGAATCTGTAGTGATCGATGGACAACGACAGTTTCTATGGTAACAACTTTGGGATGACTACTGATGTGACATGGTTGAAAAGACTAATGACTGGCTAGTGTAGCTCAGTACAATCGTAGTGCCTTTTGGGCTCGAGCTCCGCTTTTTGGTGTAGGAAGTGTACTGATCAGGCAAGTTTCTCGTGTATGGCTGGATGAATGATCGTCCTGCTCAGCTGCTCCTGCGTTTTGTTATGGCTCGTGTTAACTCTTAGTTTAATAGCCAAGCATGAATTTGTCAGTAGAGATCCTTGATCTTCGCACTACTTTTGTGCACGTCCCTGGATGGTATATTTCCCATGTGTGGGATAACCCGCTGTTCGTGATTTTGGATATTAGTATGGACCTTAAACCAAACATATATAGCTTGGACTTTGGGTTTATACTTAAGAATTCAGGCTAAGGATCTGTTTTGTTCGGATGTTATAGTTTTGGAAGACTAGTATCAAGAAAAAAAAAGGTCTTGAGGATAGTTTTACAAACAATGGTTTTCTAAATTATAAGGTTTATCACATCCCAACATCTAGTAGCTCTCTATGATAAAAAAAAAAATACTTTATAAAACTACATTATTTCTCCAATATTTTAAGAAGACTATCTAAACACGGCCTAAGTTGTAACTCATTGCATTGGATGCTTGGATGAAGTTAGACTTGTACAGGTGTGATAGTGTGTCTGAACACAGTTCATATTCAAAATAAGTATATATCTGAGAGTGGATCATTCGTAGAATATATCAATCATCAGTAATGTATGCAACAAAAATTCCACAAACATTTTAGAATGTTTTAATGAAAAGCAACATAAACACAGATGGCTAGCCACACAGCACAACCGCATGTCGGGCCCTTCAGGCCCGTAGAGTATTGATACACCCACCTCAAAAACCAGCAAACGGTCTTCAACTTTGTCTCCCTCCACCTCCCCGATTTAAGTGGAGAACCTATCTGGATTCTGGTAGCCAGATAGCTACTTTGCTTCCACTCGCTTTAAGATTCGTGCATGCAGTACTAATCGTTGGATTTCCTTCTTCCTCCTTTCTTCCTTCCTCTCGCATGCGCCACCATCACTCTGCTCGCGCGCTGTGGCCGAGATCATCATCGCCAAGGGCGGAAGTCAGGTAGGAGCTGGTGGGGTGTGGGCGAGGCGGCCAGCGGCGTGGTCACCGCCAGTTGGGGTGGTGGTCGAGGCGGCGGCGCCTTAGGGATAGGGTTTGGAGGATGCCAGGGTCCGGTGGAGGGCTGCAATGCCCTCCAGACATAGAAACGAGGGGTGCAGGGGGGCGATGATTGGGCTGGCGGCTGGGGCGACGAGGTCCAGACGTTAAAAAGCACGGGTTGGTGGGAGGCAGTGCGGCAGCCTCGGCGGAGGAGGTGGGGCTGAAGGCTGCTGAGGAAGCTGAACAGGTTATGAGCCTAGTGGGCTAAATTCATCTCGTCTTCTTGGCTTCCGATAGCCATATAAAAATTCCACAAAACATTTTTAAATATTTTTATGGAAAACAACATAAACACAGATGGCTAGCCATATAGCCCAACTGCATGTTGGGCCTTCAGGCCCATAGAGTACTGATACACTACACTCACCTCGGCAAACTATCTCCGACTTCGATCCCTCCACCACCTCGATTTAAGCATGGCGGCCAACCCTCCTCTCCGCATGTGAAGTTGCCCACGAACCTCAGCTGCCGCCGCTCGCGGCGAAGGTAATGAAATGAACAATCTCCCATAGCTAGTTAGTTGCATGTAGAGGGGGACCTAAGCGCGCATGGCGCACCCACGAGGCCGCGACTGGAGCAGCGGCTCGCGTGCCCACACGTTAGTTGGGATGTGATTGGAATAGATTTTGGAGAGGGGATGAGATTGAGTTCGTGATAGATAGCAGAGGGTTAAAAACGTCTCAGTGAAAAGTGGCCGGCTGTTTTAACGTCATAACAGTGCATTGAAGCTGAAATTTGACGGCGATGTCATGAAAAATGATTCAGTGTCATAGAGAGAATAACTATATTTTTAGTGAAATACAAGGTATTCTCTCTTGTTTGGATTGTGCCCATGCTAGCCATCGGCCAGCCAAATATCACTACTACAAAAAACATTTGTAAGAGCCAGGGGTTTTTTTTTTAGGGGCGGACTAAAAGGCGACGCGCCCCTACAAATGCATGAACGACACTGTAGCTAAGGGCCGCCCCTACAGAACGATTTACAGGGGCGGGTGATGCCATGAGCCGCCCCTGGAAACAACCAATTTTTTCAGGGGCGGGTGACGCCATGACCCGCCCCTGTAAATAGCACTTTCTAGGGGCGGGCGATGGGATGGCCCGCCCCTGCAAATGCTTCCCTTTCCAGGGGCGGCCAATGCCATGACCCGCCCCTGGAAACTTATTATCAGGGGCGGCTGGCCCCATCAACCGCCCCTGTAAATAGCATTTCCAGGGTCGGGCAATGGCGTCGACCGCCCCTGTAAATGCTGTATATTCCAGAGGCGGCCCATGCTATGACCCGCCCCTGAAACTGATTATCAGGGGCGGCTCGCGCCATGAACCGCCCCTAGAAGTGTTGCACCGTACATAAAGCGAGAGGTCTTCTTCCACAGCCCGACAAGTGGACTCCAAACCGGAAAAAGGAGAGGGAGGTGCTGCCCAAATTTCCCAAGACAAGTGGAGGACAAGTGGATGGTTTGTCCCCTCATTAGGAGGTGAGTTGATGCTTATCCTATGACTATTCTTAAGCTTATTGCATTGATTATATGGCTCAATTAGATCTCCATGGTAGTACCTCTAGCTAGATCTAAATCTCCATGTATGGTAGTACTTGGCCGATTGGACCCCAATTAAGCTCAACCTTTTGGATGGAACTAGGTTAGTGAAGTAGGGGAAGATGATTCTCCCCTTAATTTGCCTCGGATTTGACTTTTTAGGCTCATTCATGGATGGGGAAATTGCTAAAACCATGGAGGAGAGACAAGAAGATTTATCTTTTTTACAATAAGCGTGCATTTCTTTTCTTTTTGTTACATTTTCAACGTTAGCCTCATATAATGTCTTATATTTTTTGTTCATGGATATGTGTTATTTTTTCTTGACTTATTTTTTAATGGAATTTTTCAAGGTTACAAGATGGATCGGTCATGGATGTACAATATATCAAGGCATGGTGAATATTTTCGCCGAGAGCTTGACAAGTTTCTTAAAGTCGCAGAGAATCATGCAATGGACGAGAGGACCAAAGATATGCGTTGCCCCTGCCGAATGTGCCAAAACCATTGTGTTTTCAATGACTTGGTTACAATCCGATCACATGTGCTGGTTCATGGTTTCGTGAAGGAGTACACATTATGGACATACCATGGTGAGAAGAAGGATACCGACGTTGTGGACCAGTTGCAAGACATCTGGCGAGACCCTGAAGCCGTCAACAGATACTTTGACGGTTATGATGAAGATTATGGTTTCGAGGATGACGGAAGTGATGATGGTGTTGACTATGGAAGTGGTGGTGATGGAGTCGGTGGTGGTGAGGACATTGCTGGGGATGAAGGTGCTGAGGACATTGTTGGGGATGAAGGTGGTGATGAATTTGATGACAGCGATTTCTTGGGCCAGTTGTTGCATCATACCGAAGAGGAACTATTAGTTGGCAGTGTGAAAGGCGCACAAAATGTTGAGTCGTTGAAAAAGGCAGCTCAGGAAACTGTGTATGAGCATTCAAAGGGTTGTCCGAGACACTGGACTGTGCTTCGCTTCATACTCGAGCTGTTGATTCTAAAGGCTAAATATGGTTGGTCCGACGTTAGTTTCAATGATCTCCTTCGTATCTTAGCATGGTTGCTTCCAAAGCCTAATAAAGTACCGGAGAACACTTATCGAGCAAAGAAGCTTATTAGTCCCTTCACGATGGGTGTGGAAAGAATTCATGCTTGTCCAAATCATTGTATATTGTACCGAGGGAATGCATTCAAAAATTTGGACAAATGCCCGGTATGTGGTGCAAAACGGTACAAAAACAATGCTAGCTATTGTGGGGGCGAGGACAAAGTTCAAACAGACGGGAATAAAAGAAAGAGGAGGGGTAGTGTTGCTTGTAATGAGGAACCTGACACTTGTGTAGGCGTTGATGATGATGGGAAGCAGAGGAAAATTCCCTCCATGGTCGTGTGGTACCTCCCTGTGGCCGATCGCCTGAGGCGTCTGTTCTCAAACCCAAATGACGCTGAACTGATGCGCTGGTGGGATTCTGATAAGCGCAGGAAGGGAGACGGAAAGCTTCGCCATCCAGCCGACGCTAGCCAGTGGCAGAAATTCGACGAGAAGCATAAAGAATTTGCAAAAGATCCAAGAAATGTTCGGTTTGCTTTGAGTACGGATGGAATGAATCCATTTGGTCAAAGGATGAGCACACAGCACATGGCCAGTTGTCTTGAGCATGTTCAACCTACCTACATGGTTGTGCCAGAAGCGAAAGTATCTTTTCCTATGCATACTTATACAAGGCCCAAAGCATCCAGGCATAGATATTGATGTTTTCTTGAGCCTCTGTTGGAAGAGATGGCAAATTTATGGAACAACGGTATCAAGATGATTGATGGTTTTACACAGCAAGAATTCACCCTAAGAGCTATGATCTTCGTTACCATCAACGATTACCAGGCATTGTTTGTGCTTTCAGGGCAGGTCAAAGGAAAGACGGCATGCAGTGTATGCTTGGACG
Organism: Alloteropsis semialata; assembly: GCA_004135705.1. Classification (NCBI taxonomy): domain Eukaryota; kingdom Viridiplantae; phylum Streptophyta; class Magnoliopsida; order Poales; family Poaceae; genus Alloteropsis; species Alloteropsis semialata. The sequence goes on along the minus strand of CM014275.1, from coordinate 56,225,397 downwards.
ACGAAACCGCTTGGTATTTCCTCGACGGAACTAGAAAGGGAGTTTTCCTGAGGTACAGACGCTTCTTAGAGGAAGGACACAAGTACCGAGGTAAGAAGTTCCATCAATTTTTTGGAGGCGACGCTGTGATAGGTCCCGCTCCTGCAAAACAAGACGGACACGCAGTTTTTGAGATGGTCAAGGACATCGAGGTTGAATATGGGAAGATGACAAAAGACGGAAAGCCGAAAAAAAGAGATAAGGCACCTAAGGATGGCGTGCCGTTTAAGAAGAAGTCAATTTTCTTCAAGTACTTACCGTATTGGGAGGACCTAGAGGTCCGCCATGCCATAGATGGTATGCACATGAAGAAGAATGTGTTCGGTAACATGATTGGGCTCTTACTGGATTCAAAGGATAACCTGAAGTCGCGCCAGGACTTGGTAGCTATGAACATTAGAGATGATCTTCACCCTATAGATATGGGAAATGGACGATATAAACTTCCCGCGGCTAGCTACAACTTAACATTGGCTGAGAAGAGGGCAGTATGTCAGTGTTTACGGGGTATCAGAGTTCCGAGTCGTTACTCATCCAACATCAAGAAACTAGTGTCGATGAAAGATCTCTCGTTTACTGGATACAATTGTCACGATTGCCATGTTATGCTGACTGTGTTCCTTCCAATTGCAATCAGGGCGATCAAGCCAGTATACGTAAAGATGGTGATCACTCGGTTGTGTTACTTCTTCGACAGAATTTCTCAGAAGGTGATTGTCAAAGACGAATTGGACGATCTGCAGGTTTTTGTCAGGGAGACCATGGTGCAGCTTGAGATGTGCTTTCCTCCACAATTTTTTGACATCACAGAACACCTCATGATTCACATGGTAGATCAGATAAGGGCACTGGGTCCCCTATACTTACACGAAATGTGGTCATACGAGCGTTTCTTGTCAATCTTGAACCGATACGTACTGAATCGTGCAAACCCTGAGGGAAGCATGATAGAGGGATACAGTACTGAAGAAGTCATCGAGTGCTGCCTGGCTTATCTAAAAGATAATTTGGGGATTGGTTTACCAGCGTCACTTCATCAGGGAAGATTGGATGGTATCGGCATAGCGGGGAGGAAAACATTCATCGACAATGACATGAATGAGATAAAACTAGCACATTACAGTGTCCTGCAACGCATCACACTAATGGGACCATTCATCCAAAGACACCTGGATGTTGTAAGAGCAGAAAGTCATGGCCGCTCACAAGATTGGATCATGAAGGAGCACAAGCGTCGATTCGTCGATTGGTTAAAGGAACAGGACATACCAGATGGGGAAACCATAGAAGAAAAAACAATCAAAAGATTGGCATCAGGACCATCCGCTCAGGTCACATCATGGCAAGGTTATGATATTAATGGCTACATATTTTATACTGCCAAAAAAGACAAGAAAAGCATGTCTCAAAATAGCGGTGTTCGCACACAAGCCTTAGACGGAAATACCGGCAAAAACATCACATATTATGGCATCATAGATGATATATGGGAACTAGACTATGGTTGTAATATTAGGTTCCCCGTCTTTCGGTGTAGATGGGTGAACCACCCAAGAGGTGTTGAGGTGGACAACTATGGACTAACAATTGTTGACCTCCAAAATATTGGATATAAAGATGACCCTTGGATACTTGCTTCACATGTTGCACAGGTTCTTTATGTAATCGACCCTTCTAAAAAACAGAAGCACATTGTGATCCCTGGAAAACAAGCTATTATAGGAGCTGACGGAGTTGAGGACGTCGAACAATACAATCAGTTCGAAGAAATGAACCTCTTCCAAGATCTACTAGAGAAGATACAGAATGTAGAAGCAGGCATAAAAAGGGGCGAAAAGCCATGGGCACGGAATGATGGAGAACCAAGAATTGTCACCGGCTAGATATGACATGTATATTACCTTCTGTTCAAATTTCAATTTGTATGCATGTGTATTGTAAGGATTGATTGCCTCAGAGGGTATGAAGGGGGACGTCTTCACGTTACTATATTAACTTATATTCAAATTTGAAATTTGTAAGCCCTTGCATATTAATCGACTATATGACCAACATTTTATACGCTCGTCACACCATAGACATAGACAGGAGCGTTTGAATGCCCTTTCATTCCGTCGGCACGATCACACAACGTTTACATAATGGTGGCGCGAACATAGTTGACCGTGATGTTGCCTAAACGACAGTTTTATACGGTGAGCCACCAATAGTAAGCACCGGACGAATGCCCATTCATTCGGTGCTCACGACAGTAGCTGGGTCTGACTTCCCCTTGGCACAGGTTTATCCGGTCTTGGTAAAACAGAACGCAACGGACCAATGTCTCTTCATTTGGTGCCGCGCTCGGAGTTGCCCGACGCCACTTCAGCCACCCATTCATCCGGTCGGCCTACGACAGAAGTCACCTTTCGGAACTGTGTCCATCCTGTGTGATCTGAGGATGAAGGCTGCAGCGCTACACAGCCGACACATTTATTCGGTGCTAGAAGCGTAATACAGACCCAACGATCACGGCATGACCCTGTGTACTAGTGCAAGCTCAGCCACCACAGGATGAACGGCCATTAAAACGCTCCGTGCTAGACAACGACCAGCTGATGAAACTGTGACATTGTTTCCGAGAATTAGAGCTTCCAGAATATGATGAAGAGGGTGGTAGAAGGAATGAGACAAATTATGATATGTAACTGCAGTGACTGACATATGTAATTGCAGTGACTGAATTATCTCTGAAATTCCAGTGATATAGTATAAGTTATCATATGTTATCGACTTCTGTCATTTGATTCAAGATAAATGAATAAAAAACCAACTGAAACATACTTGCATTGAAACAAACTCACATTCCATTCATTGAACATGAACACAGCCATTACAGCTACAGCCCTGAAACATACTTGAACACATGGTTCAGTAGGCCACTTCTACTTGAAAAACAAGGTTATTACACCCAGAACAAGAACAACAGCAACAACTATAAGGCTCACAGCTACAATTTTTCCTAGGTCTACCAACTTCTGAAGCTTTTCAGCTACACTGTCACAGCCATTCTTCAGACAAACTACATCAGCAAGCAAAGGTGTCAATTCTGACTTGTTTCCTTCCACTACTCCCTCTAAGCGTCCAATTGCAATCTTGACCTCCTCAATTTCATTCAAGGTAACCTCCTGCCTAATGCCGGCGCCAGTAGCCCCTCTTTTGTCCACCAGTCCCATAGAAATCAGCAACTTCTCATACTTGTCAGCAAACAAATACCATGGGCAACTTGTAGTGTCCTGCAAATTGTACAGTGAGTATGAACGATGATGAACAGGGAGGGAAAATTTCAAGGGCTCGACACTTACATCTCTGCGATGGAGCCGACACATGAAGAAGATGGCCCCCGGGACCTTAGATCCTTGACCCGAAGTGAGCTCGAGGATCTCCTCGCCACATTTAGGGCACGGGATCAGGGGCAGCCGTGTTTTCTCGGCCAATCTCAAGGGCCCAATACTCTGCGCGGATGACGAGCTCCCGACCGGCATCGCAGACTCCGTCGAAGCGCTGCGGATCGAAGAAGTCGGGCGCCGGTGGTCGGACCAGCTACCGAGGGCGCGGGCGGCGAGAAGCAAAGCGGCGGCGGCGAGCACTGAAGAAGAAGAGAATGGGGATGAGAAGCGGCGGCGGCGAGCACTAAAGAACAGAACGCTCGCGGGGAGTTTTCTGCTAAATTAGCGATGACCTAGCCCTTCGACTGCCACTCCGGCTCGACCACGTTGGATTATGTGGCTGTCGTGGCTGCGTCATGGCCGTGGATGCGCCGCGGACATGGCCGTGGATGCGCCGCTTGAACAGACATTCATCCGGTGGAAGCTCGGCACCAATTTCACGCGCGAGCACAGTTTCATCCGCTGCCGGTAAACTGCTCGGAGCGGACGAACGTGTAACGCTTTTTGGAGCCACCGCTTCAACGTACGTTCTTCCTGCCCGCGTAAAATATGGCGCACCGTATATTGTTGTGAATGGTGTCGGTTCAAACTAATCTGATTCACACTTCTTTGAGTCGTTGGTCGTTTTCGTTGCTTCTAATGCCATGTCTTGTGCCTTTTGAGCTAGCAGGTCCTAGTTTCAGTGAAGTGTGCTTCTCTTTCATGTCTACACGCTTAGCTTTGTCAAAGTATGTCCTAGCTCAAGTACCCCGTTAACTGTGACACTCGATTCTACAAAATCTTCATCTCGAAGTGACACTCGATTCTACAAAGGTCCCTAATCTTCGTGTACCATTGGTTAGTTACAACACAAATGAGTAGAGATAAAAGACATAATGAACGCGCAAGAATGCATTAACTGAAATAAAACGAGAGTGCACACTTAGATACAAATGACCATCATGAGGGCATAAACAAATCCAAACGACATGACCATATATGAGAAACTATAAAAGACACAACACTCTCACGCCCCCCAAGCACTGTCCCTAACCTCGTACTAAGGCGTGTCGACATGGTCAGAGGAGGAGCAGTCCGAGGAGGGGCAAGAGGCCTGTAAGCCTACCACTATACCATCTGCAGCGTCAAGATCCATCTGTACCTGAATCTGCTCGTTAATTGATACGAGAATGGTGTCGATGGGGTCAACTGGTGTGACTGTAGTAGGAGCAGGGACCACAGGGGCAACCTCGGAAGAAGACGTGACAAAAGGAGAAGAATGTGAGCCTTCCACGGGACCACCTGCACTATCAAGAGCTGTCTCCTGCTCAATCTCCTTGGCCTTTGAGCTTGCCACGGGACCACCCGCACCCTCAAGCTCTGTCTCCTGTTCAATCTCCTCGGCCTCCGAGCCTCCCACGCGACCGCCCGCGCCCTCAGGCTCTGTCTCCTGCTCAATCTCCTCGGCCTCCGAGCCTCCCACGCGACCGCCCGCGCCCTCAGGCTCTGTCTCCTGCTCAATCTCCTTGGCCTGTGAGCCTACCATGGCAATACCTGCACTATCAAGAGCTGTCTCCTGCACAATCTGCTCGGCCTGTGAGTCTGACACGGGACCACCCGCACCCTCAAGCTCTCTCTCCTTCTCAATCTCCTCAGCCTTCCAGCCTGACACGGGACCACCCGCACCCTCAAGCTCTCTCTGCTGCTCAATGTCCTCAGTAAATGCTCCGGCAGTGGAGTCGGGCTCGTGAGGTCGGTCATCCGGAGGAGTAGGCACTGTAGTGACTGGCAAAGTCATCCTCGGGGTCGAGAGGGTCTCCTCAGGTGCCGTCTCGACAGAGAGTGCAGCTGTGGAAATCGAAGGAGACACCGTAGAGAAGTTAGCCTGACTCTGTCTCTGCTGCTCAAGGGAGGCACACTGCTGCTGCTGCTGCTCAGACCTCGGTGGTGGAACTGATAACACCCCAGTTTCTACAGGTGCTATCATCGGAAAAGAAGCCAAGGGTGTCTGCAGGAAAGCACCGGCTGGAGGAGGTGGAGTGAGCGGGTCGTACTGGAACTGCTGTGGCATAGGAGGACGAGGAGGTGGCTCGATACCTGAGTGCTGGTACAACTGTCCTATGCAGCCAGTAACGTAACCGAACATATGTGAAGCCAACTGCTGCTGCTGAAGAAGCTGTGCGCTGAACAGCTGCTGCTGGTGGCGCATCTCCTGAAGAAAGATCATCTGTGTTTCTCTCTGACGTGCCTGCTCAGCCTCGGAGCGACGCTGCTGATCGACCAGTGTCTGTACTATAGTAGCAAGATAATCTGGCTGAGTAACATGTGCCTCAGTCACTCGAGGCGGCGGTGTCACTGTCACAGGAGGCGGTGGAGGAGACGACTCCTCGTCTGGAACTGCTCTGGACGGACCCGCCTCGTCGTCGTGAGTACGACGCTCTGGAAAGTAAGGCGTGTAGTCCGGGTCCTCGTCCGAGTCCTCAGTGTCAGTATCAAGGTAGGTCGGAAGCTGAGCCTCTACCATAGCTAGTGTCTCCTGGTCACGCTCATATTGAGTCATAGCTGCCTCTGCCATTACCTGCAGCTTCAACCTCTCCTCTGCTACCAACATCGCTCTAGGGCGTCGGCGCTTGTCATCGGGCCGTGTGGCGAAATATGTGCCAAACTGACCCCTGGCACTGTAAAGGTCATTCTTCCAACTTCCATTCCCCAGGCTGGCGATCAAATAGCTAATCAGGTGAGCATATGGCTGTTGTCGCTGCGCTGACATCGCATCAAAAATAACATCCTCCCACTCACATATAATCAGATCTACAATATCAAACTCCACATGATTCATGATGTGAAGAAGGAGCCACTGCTGCAAGGCGGTGATCGTCTCGGCGTTCCCTTTCCTGGGCAAAAGCGACCTCCGTAAGGCCATGTGAACAGTGTACGCCTCGTCTGTCAACTGGTCGGGAGTCCGCGGGCTGCCAGGAACGAACGGCTGACGAAACAGTGGAGCCATCTCCTCGTCTGTAGGGTACGTTGTAGAACGAGGACGGCGGGGAGGACAACTTTCCTCACCGTAAGTGACGTGGTGCAATATCGTACCTCCAAGCTGTAGACCAAAGGTAGCTGCAATCGATTCCCTGGACAGCCGCCAAACCTCGTTGTTGAACATGAACTGAATGAAGGTCCGGTGCATGTCAATGTAGAGTGTGGCAAAGAAGACTCTCACCCACTCCTCTACCCAAAGCCTGTAGTCAGTGACCAAGGCCTCGACCCCTGGCATGTACGCAAAGTGGGGCCGTATAGGTACTCCCCTGCAGCCCTTCTCAGTGAAGGCCAATCCAGCATCTTGTGCTCGGCGATCGGAAACCGCCCCTGATGTACGAGGTATAGAAGCTCTCCTGTAACCGTGTCAGGAACCTAGGGTCGGTGTACGCCTGTCTACGCTCAGGGAACCAGTCAAGGATTTGAACAGCCCTGTACTTCTTGACCCTCTTGGAAGAAATCCGCGTCAAGTCAAGAAGCAACTCTCCTGGCTCCGGTGGTGTCTGTGCACGTCTGATCCGGCGTGCAGCTGAGATCTCCATGCCAGGGTCTGAGTCCGTCTGTGCCTCCTCCTGCTGCTCCTCCTCCTCCTGCTCCTCCTCTTGCTGCTCTTCCTGCTGCATCACCTCGTGCTGCCGTGAACCCTCCCCTGCACTGCGACTGCGTGGCCTCCGAATGCCACCACCACGAAGACGTGGACCCGAGTGCCGAGGTGGTGGTCCCTGTGTCGGTGTCCGTGTCTCTGTGCTATGGTGGCGTCCTGAGCGACGCAATGTAGACGGCTGCTCCATCTGTACTGTATTTGTGGCTGCTCCCTCTGGCTGTCCCTCTCGAATCCTGATCCCCTGCCGTGGAGTGTCCTTCTGCGCTCGACTCTTCTTCCGTTTCGAAACCTCAATGGCCTTTCCCTTTCTCTTGTCCCCGGCCATCTGCAAGAGATCATATGGTAGAAGATTACAAAATGGCAAAGATAAGATATATAAATAATATAGTAAACAAAGTATGCTCGAGGACAAAAACATAGAATACTAGGAGTGTCCTTAAGTGCTCGACAAGAGGTGGAAGTGAACCGAAAACACCTATGAAAGGCGACGACCATGAACTACGGCTCAACAAGCTCGATTTTGACCTAAACAAGTGAGCATTGGGTTGATGACATGATATTCATGAGAAAAACAACCCTACTTATTGAACAAAACATCCTAAACATCAAACATCAAACCCTCTGAATAGTGCAATTTGACCGAAACAAGTGAGCATTATGTGGAGGACATGATATTCCCGTGAAACATAACCTTAATTCATGAAAATATGCTCCTAAACTCGAAACATTGTGCTCTAAACAGTGAAATTTTAACGAATTCCATTCAAATTGAATCACATTTGGGCGGGTTTGAAGTTTCTCACCACTGCAGATGAAATCGACGAGGGAGACGGAGGGGGTTGCTGGCGTCGCGCACGGCCGGGGGACGGCGGCGCAGACCGGCGGTGGCCGGCGAATCGAAGGCCGGCGGCGGCGGAAACCCTAGGCTATGGTTCCGCGCGCCCGCGCGCGAAATACGCGTGAGGCAGCGGTACGGCACCGTCGAGGAGGTGCGGAGCAGGGACGGGATGGAGTAGCGTAGCGGCGGGCGGCGGCGCTTGGCCGGAGACGGCCGGAGGGCGGTGAGGCGAGACAGAGCAGCGACGGCTTATGGGCGCGGGCGCGGGGGAGACCGACTGACCGAGGAAGAAAGGACCGACGCGCGGGGTCCACCATGTAACGGTCCGTGCGGACACAAATTTATCCGGTACTGGTAAATTTAACATGAGCGGACGGATGCTCTTTCATCCCGTGTGTTTAGTAAGATGGGCCGGAGAGGAATATGACCGTTGGAGGTCGTCCGTATTATACGGTGACATTCCAGATGCACGCACCGGACGAAAGGCCATTCATCCGGTCTTACTTGTTTATGGAATTGGCTCCACGTTTTCGTCCGCTGCGGCCACCGTACAACCTCGCGTTCACGCACGAAAATTTCATTGAAATTGACTGAAATTCTTTGGAAATTATTGTCCTATCTCCTCATTTCTCTCTCCTTTCTCACCCTATCCTCTTCCTTCATTTCTTGGCACCTTCATTAGGCCATCCCCAATCCATGTGTCCTTTCTCACCCTATCCTCTTCCTTCATTTCTTGGCACCGAAATTTGTTGGAGATGACTTAATTTGGCAGCCCGCTACTTTGTGCCAAGCAGTACGGGTGGACACACACGTGGGTCCCACGTGAAGAGCCGGACCCTAGAACTAAAATCTCGCGTTCACACCTTAAAAGTTTGACGAAATTGACCAAAATTTGTTTTAGATGACATAATTTGATAGTACGCTACTTTGTGGAAAATAGTGTAGCTATACGTATTTCCTACATGTGGGCCTATATGCATAGCTATTTGGAAAGAACCAATACAACTCACTCCAAACCATTCCAAACCATTTTGTTTTCTTAGTAATCCAATCCAAACCAAACCATTTGACAATCAAGTCCATTGGTAACCAACTTAGATAAATCCAAAGAATGAACCAATCCAATAAAACCGTTAAGCCCCAAACCAATTAGCAGGGCTACTAGTAGGCGCGTTGGGGATGGACTAAGTACAACCATGAGCTACTTTGTGCAAGTTATCTTTACTAGACCTACACGTGGGCCCCACATCGAATTTGATAGTACGCTACTTTGTGGAAAATAGTGTAGCTATACGTATTTCCTACATGTGGGCCCATATGCATAGCTATTTGGAAAGAACCAATACAACCCACTCCAAACCATTCCAAACCATTTTGTTTTCTTAGTAATCCAATCCAAACCAAACCATTTGACAATCAAGTCCATTGGTAACCAACTTAGATAAATCCAAAGAATGAACCAATCCAATAAAACCGTTAAGCCCCAAACCAATTAGCAGGGCTACTAGTAGGAGCGTTGGGGATGGACTAAGTACAACCATGAGCTACTTTGTGCAAGTTATCTTTACTAGACCTACACGTGGGCCCCACATCGAATTTGATAGTACGCTACTTTGTGGAAAATAGTGTAGCTATACGTATTTCCTACATGTGGGCCCATATGCATAGCTATTTGGAAAGAACCAATACAACTCACTCCAAACCATTCCAAACCATTTTGTTTTCTTAGTAATCCAATCCAAACCAAACCATTTGACAATCAAGTCCATTGGTAACCAACTTAGATAAATCCAAAGAATGAACCAATCCAATAAAACCGTTAAGCCCCAAACCAATTAGCAGGGCTACTAGTAGGAGCGTTGGGGATGGACTAAGTACAACCATGAGCTACTTTGTGCAAGTTATCTTTACTAGACCTACACGTGGGCCCCACATCGAATGCCGGACCCTAGAATTAAAACCTTGCGTTCACACAAGGAAATTTATCGATATTGAGTAAAATTTGTTGGAAATGACTAAGTACGACTATGAATACTTGAACGAGTTTTGTTTGTTTTGGGTGGAAAAAGCCAAACGGTTTAGATTGGTTTTGTTAAACTAGTGAATGGGTTGGTTTAGGTCTGTAAGTGTGCTAACCTCCGAATGGTTTTGGCATAGTTTGTTTAAGTTTCTAAATCATTGCCAGCATTTGACTCGGTCCACCCTTTTATACGGTATGGCATCCCTGGATCTGATCTTTCGAACGGCCTTTCATCCGGTGTAAAGGGTTTTTTCACAGAACTTCACGCGCGGCCACACATTAATCCTGTGGGTGTCGACTGCTATTCACCGGATGAATACGTACCTTTGTATCATCAGATGAAGCACGAAATATATCTTCATACTAAATCAATTTGGAGACAAAAATAAATCATTTTGGAGACATAAAGAAATATTTACAAACCCCCAAACCAATTAGCAGGGCTACTAGTAGGAGCGTTGGGGATGGACTAAGTACAACCATGAGCTACTTTGTGCAAGTTATCTTTACTAGACCTACACGTGGGCCCCACATCGAATGCCGGACCCTAGAATTAAAACCTTGCGTTCACACAAGGAAATTTTATCGATATTGAGTAAAATTTGTTGGAATTGACTAAGTACGACTATGAATACTTGAACGAGTTTTGTTTGTTTTGGGTGGAAAAAGCCAAACGGTTTAGATTGGTTTTGTTAAACTAGTGAATGGGTTGGTTTAGGTCTGTAAGTGTGCTAACCTCCGAATGGTTTTGGCATAGTTTGTTTAAGTTTCTAAATCATTGCCAGCATTTGACTCGGTCCACCCTTTTATACGNTTTTATACGGTATGGCATCCCTGGATCTGATCTTTCGAACGGCCTTTCATCCGGTGTAAAGGGTTTTTTCACAGAACTTCACGTGCGGCCACACATTAATCCTGTGGGTGTCGACTGCTATTCACCGGATGAATACGTACCTTTGTATCATCAGATGAAGCACGAAATATATCTTCATACTAAATCAATTTGGAGACAAAAATAAATCATTTTGGAGACATAAAGAAATATTTACAAACCCCCAAACCAATTAGCAGGGCTACTAGTAGGAGCGTTGGGGATGGACTAAGTACAACCATGAGCTACTTTGTGCAAGTTATCTTTACTAGACCTACACGTGGGCCCCACATCGAATGCCGGACCCTAGAATTAAAACCTTGCGTTCACACAAGGAAATTTTATCGATATTGAGTAAAATTTGTTGGAATTGACTAAGTACGACTATGAATACTTGAACGAGTTTTGTTTGTTTTGGGTGGAAAAAGCCAAACGGTTTAGATTGGTTTTGTTAAACTAGTGAATGGGTTGGTTTAGGTCTGTAAGTGTGCTAACCTCCGAATGGTTTTGGCATAGTTTGTTTAAGTTTCTAAATCATTGCCAGCATTTGACTCGGTCCACCCTTTTATACGGTATGGCATCCCTGGATCTGATCTTTCGAACGGCCTTTCATCCGGTGTAAAGGGTTTTTTCACAGAACTTCACGCGCGGCCACACATTAATCCTGTGGGTGTCGACTGCTATTCACCGGATGAATATGTACCTTTGTATCATCAGATGAAGCACGAAATATATCTTCATACTAAATCAATTTGGAGACAAAAATAAATCATTTTGGAGACATAAAGAAATATTTACAAACCGTCGGCGCACCCGAGCAGACGGTTGAGATTCCCAATATACTTACCCCAAATCCCCAATACCTGCGGCGGTTTTAATTTCAAGCTACAGTTGCCATTCTAGTAGTACTAATAGGCCCTCGCGCTCACCCCCTCCCTCCGCCCAACTCCGGCGAACCGCCCCCGCCCGCTTGCATTCTCGTGCTCGCCCCGCCGCTCGCACTCGCCCCGCCGCTCGCGCTCGCCCCGCCGCCTCCGGCCGCCCACCTCCGACGCGCGGGGGATTTCTTGGCTCGCCCCCGCTGCCTCGGCGCCCACCTTGCTCTCCGGCCGGGGAGGGTTTTTTCTTGCCTCGCCCCCCTGCCTCTGCCCACCTCCGGCCAAGCATTGCCGCCCGCGGCGATGGAGGACATCAATCGCGCCGGGGCCTCGTCGTCGTCGTCGCGGAGAAGACTGGAGGCGCCGGTTCTTGCGACGTTCTTCGCCCTGCTCGACCTGCCGGAAGAGCTGGTTGGCCACATCATCCGTCGCTGCATCTTTGATGGCGGGGAAGCATGGGCCATCAATCAGTACAGGATCCTTGGTCGGGTCTGCCGCACCTTCCGCGTCATCTGCCACTCCCCCGAGGTAACCAAGCGCTTATCGTTCCGCTTGCTTCGCCAGTCCTGCCGGCATTTGTCGGACTATGTCAGGACACCCATCCTGCAGCGCTTGGTCGATGCCGAAAATCCGGGGGCCCTATATCTCAATGGGTTGGAGCTTTTGTTTCTCCGCGCCCGGAGCCTCGGGATGCAGCAAGTCCAGAGGGCCGCTGACATTGGGGACTCTTGTGCGGCTTACTTCTTGGCGATGCTGCAGTACCGTAGGAACCCCGCGGACCCTGATGCACTGGCGGCGCTCCATCGCATCAGCGGCGGCCCGTCGCCCCCGCATGGCCGGTGGGAGAACCGCGGCCTGGCGCTGCTGCGCTACACTGTCAGGCAGGACCTCCACCTCATTGCGTACGAGTGGCGTCGTCTTCACCGCGACGAAGACACGGACCTGCTCCCACAGGATCCTCACGTCTGCGTATGGACGCACTGCAGGCGCTGGGCGGATGGGACGCATATCATCCTGTACTGCAGCCCGCAGTGCCGCATCCGTCATGAGTTCGACCTCTGGACGCGGAACTTCAGCGACGGTGTGAGTTACGCCGTCAGCAAGATGTGAGACATGCCCCTGGCGTTCTCGCTGCAGCGCAAGTGATGGTATGCTTTTGTCGTTAAATGTAGTTGTCGAACTTTGTAAATATAACTATGAACTTGGTATTATGGTATGGTAGTATGGTCACTGTTATTTTGGTGATGTGCGTGATCAGATGGCATGTCCAAACTGATGCATGGTTGATGGTTGTATGTGAATTGGAGAAATTAAAGTGCTGCCTCTTTAGTAATGTCTTTGAGTTTTGTGCTACCTCTTTAGTTGTATTGTGCGGCTTACTTCTTTGAGTTTTGTGCTACCTCGCTTAAATATGTATGATGTTGCAAGTATGATTCGAAACAGGGCATTATGGGGAGTGTGAACATTTTGAATGCTTAAGTTTCCTAACCCACAGTTTTATACGGTGACCCTACAGAAAAGCCTCACCGTTCATTCATACAATAAAATGAGCCTGTTGGAATGCATTACACTGATCTTATCTTACAAACTTGAGACTTATCTTACAAACCTTGAGACACAACTTATAGTACAATGTATCTTACAATTTTGACACACATGCATCATCCTATGGTCACAAGCAGCAGTTATATAGTCAGGCCGCGCACAGTTTGATCCGGTGGTTGTAATATAGTGTGGAGCGGATGATCATGCGGATCCTTGCCTTCTTGTTGGCCATTTCCAGGGGCGGGTGACGGTCACCCGCCCCTGGTAATGGGCTCCATATATAAACTGGAGCGACCGGGGGACTTGGCCAAAATTTTAAGACAGGCTGCCGAAATTTTTCGTGCCTTCCCGCGCTCCGGCTGCGCCACCGTCGTCCCCCGCCGCACTCCTCCGGCCGCGCCGCCGTCGTCCCTCCGCCTCGCGCGCGCCACTGCCTCTCCGCGCTCCGGCCGCCTCCCCCTCCCGCAAGATCCACCACCGCCGCCGGAGCGACCTCTCCGCCGGCGCGGGCTCCACCCCGCCGTCCCCCGGGCGTCCCCCGAGTTGGCATCCTCAGCAGGGTTCGCCCGCCGGGCCGGGCGCGCCCTGCTCCTGCTGCGGCCACACCTCCCCTCCCCGCGCCAGCACGGCCGGCCGTCGTCGCCGGCCGCCGTCCACGACCGCTCGCCGCCCCCCTGTGCCGCTCCAGTCGAAGGTGAGAGGAGGTCCTCCATCATGCAACTAAGTGCTCGATGAAATGCTTAGCAAGTGCTTGATGCAGTGGCGGATCCAGAAAAAATTGATAGGGGGACTCAATACTGTACAAAAAAGCTAGTTGTCCCAATCATATCCAATACAGAACCAGTGTTGTAATTTAAAGGAGTCTTATATGGATACATAGATGAATATATCACAATACAACATGAGTCAAGTAGATTATGCAATTTGTCGGTCCATACCAAGCCACAACACTAAAAAATTGACATAGGAGACGAATTATTCATCATCTTCAACCTCTAGCCCCTTCTAGCAGTCCCCTTCTAGCAGTGCTACAATGGCTGATTTTTTGAGAAGAGGCTGTTGGGGGCTCCAAGAACTCGGCAGCGGTAGGGGGGACTCCAGCCCCGGCCGACCCGGTGCTGGATCCGCCCCTGGCTTGATGTATATATGATACACATGTGTATGAAAAGAACATTTTTAGTTTAACATATTTTGTGTTTTGATTGTCACATGTGATTTCATCTAGAGGATGGATGAGCCATCGTCATCCAATCATGATGATCATGAGAATGGGTTCGACTTGGACGTGATTGGGTCCCAGACCCAGTGGGACGGTGACGATGTCTTTGAGGATGACCATGAAGAAGAAGATTCCGGGGATGAGGAGAACCGGGAAGATGGAGACGGACCTCAAATAGGACAAGGCGCGTGGGTTGGCGGCGTGTGGATGGACCCTCTTAATCCACACCCCACTGAACCTCGTGTAGGTCGTACGGAGACAGAGCTTGACCCGGATTTCGATCCGGCTAGTGAGGTAACGGCGATCCCTACTGATCCGCTTTCATGTACATTTTGATTGGATAGATGAACACCTCATGTACTTTCGACTCTTATGATCGTGTTAGGTGCCTCGTTCTCCGGTAAGGAAAAGGAGATGCCGCCGACGTGGAGTAAGCCCCCAACCAGTACAAGAAATTGAGTTGAAGTCATCTGCGCCAGAGGCTGAATGCACCGCCACAACCAGTGAACCTAAAAAAAGAAGGGGGCAACGAGGCAGAAACAAATACCCCACAGGCACCTGGATGGTTGAAGAACTGAGCCCATCAGGAGAGGTTAAGAACCCTCCAAAAGTTCGTGCAAAGTTCCGTAACGCCCTTGGAGCAATAATCAGAACAAAGGTGCATGTGGACCCAACGATCCAAGATTGGTCAAAGGTGCCTGAAGGGAAGAAAGTGGAGATGTGGCATCTCATTGCTAAATCATTCAAGTTTCCTCGCAACACCGACATGGAAAAAGTACGTGCGCGCACCCTGATTAATTTGGGTGAATGTTTCCGCCGATGGAAGGGTGAACTGAACAAGTTAGTCCAGGATGGCAAGCCGAAGCCTGAGGGTTACAATATAACAGATGCACAGTGGGCCGAGTTCATACGGCAAAAGACCTCTCTGGATGCTATAGCCCTTAGTCAGAAGCAAAGAGAACTGGCATTGAGAAACATTCATCGAGTTCGCCTTGGGCCGGGTGGTTACATTGGTAAGGCCGAGTTGTGGGCAAAGGAAAGAGAGGACGCAATAGCCGCTGGGCAACCGGACCCTTTTGAAGGCGTGGACGAGCGCGCCTTCCAGTGGATTAAAGGGAGGGAAGGACGCCCGGAGGGGGAGAAATTGGTCTTCCCACAACCTGAGACCGAGGTAGTGGGGGCGAAGATTCTAGCACTTGCCGAAGCACAGAGGAAAGGCGAGTTTGTTCCGAATAGGGACAATGATATGCTCAGCGAATCCCTTGGCACGAAAGAGCATGGAGGCCGGATCAGAGGCTTGTCCAAACACTTGACCTTTAAGGACGGGTTCAGTAATGATAGGCAGAGGTACAGGCGACACGATCGGTACAAGGATCAAATTAAAGAAGCGGCGGAGAAAGCATTGCAAGCAAGATTTAATGAATATTTCATGGCGGCATTTGCAGAGCACCAGCAACGACAAATGATGAGCCAACCATCATTAAACAATAACTCAATGATGCCGCTGCCGCCGCCGCCGCCCGCTCCCTCAACCCTTTGTCGGAGTAGTGTTGCCTCTACGTCAGCACAACCATACCCGGTAGATGCTATAACTGTTGACACTCCTTGCTCGTTGCACATTCCGATAGGCAGAAGTGGGAAGACAAAGGAGGCTGCCAAAGGTGTGGCGTTGGTGGTGAGCAATAGTCCTGGGTTAGGGGGACAGCCTATCCCGCCATTATATGCATGGGTAAGAGTGCTCACAATTACGGATCCAAGACATGATGATCACTTCTTAGACTTATCCCTTGATGAGGGCATTGAAACCTTGGGACAAGCCGTAGGAAAGAATGCACCGTGGCATAAACGAGATATCATACTGGAACCTCCGCCACCTGAAGATCCTCTCTCACTCACACCCTGCTCCCAGAGGATGGTGACACCGGCACAAGTTCATGCTAAGAACACACAAGAGCATGTGCCACAGCAAGCAATTGTGGCCACCACTATCTCCAACCCGTCAACTTCACATGTACAACAGGAGGCTCAACACCCATCACCACAAGTACAGCTGGAGGAACACCACCAATCAGCACAAGTACACCAGGAGGAACACCCCCAATCACCACAACTACACCAGGATGAACACCCCAATCACCACAAGTACACCAGGAGGAACAACCCCCATCACCAGTGCAGCAATATGAGCCAGAGATGGTCATAAAGTCGCCAGCACGACCGAAGCGGTTAATGGGGTCGGTGCCACGGGTGATAAAGGCATACAAGAATACAGAGCCTGAGGTTGTGAACAGGTGGATGACAGCCAACAAAGGCGCAAACAAGAAGCTGACTCCGACAAAAAAAAAAGAATAGAAAGGAAGCAGTGGTGACTGGACCGGGTTTTTCCAAGCCTCGTACAGACACTGATTTCGTTTGTAAAGTTGGGGTTCATGACATACCAGATTTGCCAGATTGCCCGCAGAAATTCGTGTATGGCAAAGACTTGCTACCCGGGTGGGCTCTTCATGATTGTCCTGGTGAAATGCAGAAGTTCCATAGTTGGTACCGCAGGGCATGCACCCTAGGTCTCACAACTGTATGGGCACGGGTCGATGTGGATGTGTTTGGTTGCAATAGATGGGAAAACCGAAGTACAGACATAGTCATGGATTTCGATGACTTCCATGCAATGTACCGTTTGCAAATGATGGAGCTAAGCCCCATGAGACTGTGGTGTATGTAAGTGGTTCATCTCCATACACCATGTATATATGCATATGGTACTGGCCTTTGTAGTCTCAAAATGAATTCTTTTGCGATGTGTTGTGCAGGATGCAAGGTCGCCTCGCAATGGATTCGAAGACCAAGTTTGGGTATCTTGACCCTTTTATTATTTGCAAGGCTAGGTGGGACTTCCCCCTCAAGTACCCAGACGACGCCGAAGATCTAAAGGACTGTAAGACGCACAAGGAGAGACAAAAGAAACGAAAGGAGCTTTCCATTGATCTTAGGAAGAAGGTGGCAATATACATAGCAACTATGTTGGATCGACATCGTGATGCGAGTTGCATATGGGCGCCCTACCTTTTCGGGTACGTCGTCTAAATTCCAACAATTCTTGCAGTCCCAATATTATTGATTATTGAGAAATTTGCAATATTGGGACTGCAAACATTGACCCTTTGCAGTTTTGCCATTAGGCCCACATTTCATGGACACAGATGGACCTATTTTGTCATTCACTTGGAGTGGCAAAACTGCAAGGGTCAATGTTTCCTAACTCACAGTTTTATACGGTGACCCTACAGAAAAGCCTCACCGTACGAAAGCCCATTCATCCTATGGTCACAAGCAGCAGTGATATAGTCAGGCCGCGCACAGTTTGATCCGGTGGTTGTAATATAGTGTGGAGCGGATGATCCTGATCTAACCACCAGACGACCACAGGATCATCCGCTCCACACTATATTACAACCACCGGATCAAACTGTGCGCGGCCTGACTATATAACTGCTGCTTGTGACCATAGGATGAATGGGCTTTCGTACGGTGAGGCTTTTCTGTAGGGTCACCGTATAAAACTGTGAGTTAGGAAACATTGACCCTTCGCAGTTTTGCCACTCCAAGTGAATGACAAAATAGGTCCATCTGTGTCCATGAAATGTGGGCCTAATGGCAAAACTGCAAAGGGTCAATGTTTGCAGTCCCAATATTGCAAATTTCTCTCTCAAATTCTACATATATCGATTAGCTTGATACTTATCGTCGCTACATAACACTGTGACAGTCAACACTGGGTTGCTTTTATGCTATTGCCGAGGGAAGCCAAATATGTGGTCTTTGACTCATTGGATTACCCGCAATCAGAATACAAAGATTTCTGTGTCATCCTGAAGAGGTAACAACCGATAATATTCTCCACACCTTACAAAATATTTGAGGCGATGATTATATACTAACTTGTCCCATTCTTTCAAGTAGTGCTCTTTTTCTCTACATTGACCATTATAAAGGGCCGGCTCCTGAGGGAGTAAAGGATTGGATTCCACGCACACACTACCCATGCCATAAGCAACCAGCCGGTACCTTGCTTTGCGGCTATTATGTGTGTGAATATATTAGGAGCCGCAAGCATTACACACCAAATACTGAACGTGTAAGCGTCTTTACCATATTTCAGCACATTCATTTTATGTCTAACTATCACTCGCTTAAGCCTAACTATCATATTTCAATACTGAATGTGTGTGAATATTCATTTATTCATTTCTCGTAAATTGTAAGCCTAACTATCATATTTCAATACTGAATGTGTGTGAATATTCATTTTACATTCATTTCTCGTAAATTGCAGTTGATTACTGATTTCAGCGCTACTAAACCACTCCAAGAGGAAGATCTTCTCAAGATAGTCAGCGAACTATGTCACTTCACAATGCTTCATGTGCTTCATGAGAAGGGCAAGTACATCGATAAGCTACAAGATTATTTCTATGAAAAAAAATATGATTCTCTTCGTAACTGGCACTTGGAGAAGTATCGCCTAACCATGTGAGGGTGTGGAGTGTGGACACTAAACTTGTGTGATTAATGTAATATACATGTAATATCATTTGGATGACAATCTTGTTTTATGTTGGATTTGCTTTTATAGAATTTACAAAGAGATTAAATTGTGACTGTTTGTGATTACTTTTATATTATTTGCCGGAGAAATGGTATTAGACAAATCGAATAATATTAAAAAACCAAAAGGAAAAAAAATACCAAATTTAAAAACAAAAAAAAATGATTACCAGGAGCGGGCGATGGAATGACCCGCCCCTGTAAACACCATCTTCAGGGGCGGGGTAGGCAATCGCCCGCTCCTGAACAAAACATTTCCGGGGGCGGGCCATGCCAATACCCGCTCCTAGAAAGACATTAGCAGGGGCGGGCGATGGCGTGGCCCGCCCCTGAAGAAGACATTTCCAGGGGCGGGTGATGGCATAGTCCGCCCCTGGAAACACCATCTTCAGGGGCGGACCATGCCATCATCCGCCCCTGCAAAACATTTGTTGGGGCGGCCTAAATACCCGCCCCTGCAAATGGCCATTTTTAGCAGCCAAAAGCAGGGGCGGATTTCGGCGCCGCCCCTACAAACGCCATTTTACCCGCCCCTACAAACGTTTTCTGTAGTAGTGGAGGAGCCATCATGCCCATTAAAATATGCACCATCGGCTGGGGAGCAATAAGAGCTAAAGCATGCGGGTGCCTGTTTCTATTGGCAGCAATTAGGTTAAGTTATTTTCACTCGGCTGTGTGTATTTGACGTCCGGAGGCATCCGCATCACGCGGTGTAAGGAAAGTGGCTTGTGTGCCATTTATATTATGATTTTGGTGATTGAATGACAACATAATCATTGGGATTAACAAGTTTGTTAAGTAATTTACATAGAAAATTACGTCCCAAGAATGATTCCAAAGCATAGCCAAAAACCAGAGAGTCTTATTTTCAAGTATCCGAGACATGATATTGGCATATTAAACCGTGAAAAAGGCTTGAGTTGATTGAATAGGATGAGCCTACAGAGTTTGTACATGGCGTACGAAATGCCAACCCATGACATACAAACCAGAAGCATACGGCATGTAGAGGCAGATCAAACAGAACAAGAAAACTCTACACGGCGTATAATACGGCGTAGAAGTTCAGAAGCTTACGGTGTTTGAAAAAATCAGAAGAAAAGCTCCAGCGTATGATCCTATGTTGCTGTGCGCATGAAGGGCGGATGATACGGCGTTCGAGGCATGGACAAGTTTAAGTTAGGGTCAAGCAATACCCTGCACGGCGTATCATACGCTGACTCTCGGCAGACTAACGACGTACAAGTTACACAGGGACGATGTCAAGAGGGGATGGAGAAAAAGGCACGGCGTATGAAACGCTGACCATCGACGTACAAGTTGGAAAGCATACGGCGTGTGCAAAGAGCCGTTGGAAAAGGAATCCGACCGTTGGAAAAAGCACACGGCGTATTATCCGCCGATGGAGGAAAAGCACACTGCAGAAAATACGGCTCTCACGATTTTTGTGCAGCTTTTATGCAACGGCTAGTTGAGCTCTTTGGGCTATATATACCACCCTCATTCGGCCATTCTGAGTTGCTGGAGTCCAGAGAAGTTCATCTACACCTACAAGCATTCGGCCATTTGGAGTTGCTGGAGTCCAGAGAAGTTCATCTACACCTACAAGACATCCAAGCCACCATTTGTGCTACATTCATCATTCTTAGTGAGTGAGAGTGCTAGAATAGGCCTAATGAGAGAGTTCGCAAGGCATTGAGCCCTGTGCTTGGTTCTTGTGGCAGACCGCCCCAATTAATCCGGTTTAAAAGCATGGGCCCACTATCACAGCAGTGCTCCACGCCCTTAAATCGAGCTAATCGTGCAATCCGTCGGATACCTTCCCGATTAAACCACCTTGTTCTCCCGACCGAAACGAAATAGCAGCAGTCCTACTCGAAGATGGGCTCAGGCAGTACAACTCATCACAAATTTTACAACACGAGGTTCACATAGATCGTTATACAAATACAGTGCATAAGTTTTAGTTATTACAAACCAGAGCTATAATACAGCGGAAGTTCTAAACGTCGGTACACATAACATCACATGGAGCCCACATATGATATTCAGTTCCCGCGGCCTGAGTCGGACTCAGACGGCCCCCACTCTATGGTCCAACCATCAGGAAGTACACCAGGCCAAGTCAGGGCAGCAATAGGGTCATAACCATCAACATCATCTGAAAAAGATAGCCACAAGCAAGGCTGAGTACTAATTACTCAGCAAGACTTACCCGACAAGGTTAAATACTAGACATGCAAGGCTTTTTGGCTCTGGGATTTGTTTTGCCAAAAGCGTCTACAAGTTGATCCCTACTTTCAATATTTTAGCCAAGTTTTAAAGTGAGACTAACCATTTCTAGATTTACCAAACTATCCAATAACATTCAGTGTCGAAAAACAATTGATTAGTAAATCATCAACATTTCTTATCTAACAACACTTTCATCCTCTGTTTGGCCCCAAGACATTGATGTATGCCAAGAGATCAAGCAGCTTCATGTAACCGCGAAGGACGGACAACTCGAGTTGATTTTAACCATGCATGGGACAACCTAATCGCACGACCCGTGAGAGACACCCAGGACCTCACGGGGCAACCTTTCCCATCTCTCCCTGCCACCTGCCATCAGATACCACTCCACCCGAGTGCACGCCCCAACGGACCCCAGGTGCCCCTGGCAAACCTGTGCCGCGGCCACTGCTACACTCGCCATCATCCCCCTCGCCCAATGGAGTGGACATGTCCGTCAGACGTCAGTTTGAATCAAGTACTAGGTTTACCAGTTTACCACATTTCCCGGCATACGATTAGTACCTTCAAAAGCTTGACCAACAATGCCACACAAGCAATGCCTTAGCCAATACTTTTCTATGCAAGCGGGGTGTTCAACCAACCAGGAATATCGCGCAAGCCCCGCTTGCCGAATCTCATCAACTGATATAAATTAAAAACCTATATCTCGCGAGTGACAAGGCAATCACTCGACTTCTACCGGTCCTAATTAAGCATGGCAGTCTAGGCGACCTACACATACCAGTATTAGGACATAGGTACCTAGGGATCATGCAATTAGGGTTTCATCCAACTCCTCAAAACTTAAATGTACAAATAAAGGCATAAAGCAAAGAGAGTTAGAAATAACAGCGGTTATGCTCCGGGGCTTGCCTTCCTGATCACCGCTGGCCTTGGGCCCTTCCGAACTTTGGTTCGGGTCTTGTGCAGAAGCAAGATTCAGCTCGGCAGTAGCTTGTTCGTTCTCGTGCTCGACCTCAATCTCGTACACTCCGTCCGCAAGGGTTTGCTCTACAGGAAAATGCGGATGCATGAGATGCAGCAATGCACGAGAAACAATCACAGAATAACTGCAACAACTCACTAATACATCACGGGGCAATCATTTACGGAATATAAACAATTAAGAAGCTCACAAAGCAGGGGAACCGGTCTGACCGGTTATGGGACCGGTCTGACCGGTCAGGACCGGTTTAACCGGTTACGGCACCGGTTTGACCGGTTACGACTTACTCTACTTCACCATTTTAATTAAAGCATCTAGAACAATCTACTAGTAGTACAATGGAGTCCTTGTGGTTGAAACTGATCATTTGTTAAGCCCTGTTGCTACACAAAATGCTAAGATTACATTCCTATCCAGAATTCTATTTATGAAATACGCATTCTCTAGCTAGTGTTTACTAAATAAAGCCTAGAAACTATATTTTCAGAAACAAAAATTTAGGCACACATGTTTCTGTGTTCTTGGCAGCTAAACCTATTTTTCAGAAATTTTCCAGTATTTTACCTATTTATTTTCTATTTTTCTTAACAGCCCACATTTAACACCAATTAGAAAATCATAACAAATTCTACAAAAATGTTCTTCAGCTGAAATTTTTACTGCAACTACTATTCTACCAGAGGCATGTTATGTGAATTTTTCAGATTTTTCTGAGTCGTATAGAATATTTGGTGATTTAACATTTCTTATCTAGCTAGCAACAACTTAAATCCAAATCTACTAAAATCATGCACAAACTGTGGCCAACAGATACTCAATTCAACTCCACTGGTCACAACAGATCCAACAAAGGTGGTTTTGCATTTTTAGCACATTCCTATGATTTATAAAGCCATAAACATCCTTTCAAGCACATCTTCATATATTCACAAATACATCAGGATTCACACAGATTATATATGCATATGATATACCACTGGAAAGATAATTTCTCAAGTATTCCAAAAAGTCTAAGTTTGTAATTTTTCAATTTTTCTGTGATTTTTGGCGATCTATTGAATCTCAGCCGAAATAAAAGGAAAGAAACTCGTGAATAGTGAATTCGGGATTTACATCCAGGTCCTCAGGAAAGAAAAATAATCACAGATAGGTCCTTTCTTCACATATAGGTCCTCAGAATCTTGTCGAAAACCCTCTGCAAGATCTGAGAATCACATATAGGTCCAAAAATTTTATGGATAACCCCTATACTTTCCATTCCTTTACCTTCTAATCCTTCTTCTTCCTCAGTTCAAACGGATCGACAGGCTCAGCTCGGCTTTGCCGGCCCTCAGGCCGGCGGTTGCGGGCGGCGCAGGCGGCCTCCACGGCCCGGAGCGAGCCGGTGAGCGGCTG
>CM014275.1:56170705-56201706 GCA_004135705.1 Alloteropsis semialata | reverse complement strand
ATGGGGAAATGGATCCGTATATGTTAGCCCATGAAAGATGAAACTCAGGTTTACCTCTGAAGGTTTTTCTAGGGTTCGCGGCCTCGGAGTCGTCGCTCTCACTCAGCCGCCGCTCTTCATCGCCAGCTCGCTCGCTGCGTGGGTGCCTCGCTCCCTCGCTTGTGAGTTCCAATCCGACGGGGGCTTGGGGGAAGGGGGTTGGCCGCGTCGGAGGCGCCGTCCGAGGGGGCTTCTCTACGAGGCGCCACGGCTCTAGGCCGCCGCCTCCGCCGTCAGAGTCGCTCCGCTCCTCTTGGACCGGCGCTGTTGGCCGGGGGAGGAGGGAGGGGGCGGAGGGGACGTCGGGCTCGCTGCGCGTGGGTGCTGGTGGGCGTCTGTAACGTCCCCATCCTCTGGGTCTAGGCCCGCTTACGCCTGACAGTTTTCTAGGACCTCAAGACTTTCCTCACAGACCAACACATGTCTTTTCTGCGCACTTTGTCCTCACTCATGCGCACCCGGGAAGAACTTCCCGGTCGGTCACCCATCGCTCCAGGCCAAGCACGCTAACCTCGGAGTTCTTTGCAGATGAGCTTTTGGAAAAAAAAAGTTGCAACAAGTTGGTATGAGTATTCTATCAATCCTATTAAGCCTTGGGCCAGGATGTCACATCCTCCCCCTCTTAGAAGACCGACGTCCTCGTCGGTCAACCCCAAGCCAGGAACGTCCTCTCTTGGCCACATCCGTGTGCCCAGTGCCAGCGCATGTGTCATGCTGTGTGACCACTTTGGGCTCACACCAGCCATGCACACCATACCTGCGCAACTGCGACCCCACGGCCCGTGAAACCGCGAGAGTCGGCTCTGATACCAATTGTAACGTCCCGACCCCACGGGTCCGGGCCCGCTTACGTCTGGCAGCTTTCTAGGACCTCAAGACTTTCCTCACAGACCAACACATGTCTTTTCTGCGCACTTTGTCCTCACTCATGCGCACCCGGGAAGAACTTCCCGGTCGGTCACCCATCGCTCCAGGCCAAGCATGCTTAACCTCGAGTTCTTTGCAGATGAGCTTTCGAAAAAGAAGTTGCAGCTTGTTGGTATAAGTATTCTATCGATCCTATTAAGCCTTGGGCCAGGATGTTGCGTGGGTGCTTCCAGCCGGCCGCCGCGCGCCTTCCCTCGCCCTTTGCCTCGCTGGCTACGCTGGGATAGGTGGCGACGCTACACCCTATGTAAGGACGGAAGAAAGGGGATCGAACTGGAGGCAGGATGAGACACAAATCAGAGCAATTCAAAGGCAAAAGGGGAAATCGAGTGGCAGTAGCAGCTGTATTACTGGAATCGAACAAGAGCAGTGAGCCCGATTACAGAGTCCTCGCCGGGGAAACGAGATCGACAACTTAACTACTACGACTACTACTACTAGGGTTTTCCCCTTCTTCCTTCCTACCTCAGTACGACGACCCCCTTCCAGCCTAAGTAATGGCTAGGAAGTTTAATTAGTACAGACTCATTACATTAAGAACTGTTTAGTATCCAAAAAATAACATTAAGAAATAACTAATGCTTCAAGCATCGTAGGACGTCGGATGCCAAATGGATGAAGATGCTGAAGTCGACCAAGCATTATATCCAGCGCCGGCTTCACCACACAGCCTCTTCTTCAGTTACTGAATGCACATTCAAATAGAAAGGGCCTGACACCCTAGGTCGCGGCTGTGCGTGCCACCATCGGTACGTTCGTCGTTGCTTGCTTCTGTGCCTTGCTTCGGCTACATTGGATCCGCTTCTAATTTTGTTGCTCCTTTGTCAGTTGTATGCCGCTGCTGCTGTGAGCTCCGCCGCCGTCGAAGTGCTCCGGTTACCTGCCTTTGTCCTACGGTGTTGCCATCCGAGACATCTTTGCTGTTGAGGTATGGCTCCCCCCCCTAAGGTGTATGGTTCTATATTTGCAGCTTGCCTTGGTTGTCATGGATACGCCTAGATGGATCTCTCTTTGTTCAGCATTTGTTTGGTGAATCTGGTTGCTTTTAGATGTGCATTGTATCTGTGTTGTGCTGGATTGGGTGGCCTGTGTCCTATAGTTGAACAACATTCGTTGTGGTGTGCTAGAATGGGTCTGGGTTGTTGTATGCATTTCCATTAGCTTCGTTGTGACGCGATAGAGTTGGTTTGCCTTCACGCCATTGAGCTGTGTCATGTGCCCGTGCCATGTCTCCTAAGTGTCGGATGTTTGGACCCGGCAGTCCACACAGGGTAGCCTACGTGGTTGATTTGATGAGGGACAGATCGAGGATCACAAGACGATGGTAACACAAGACGCAAGGATTGAACAGGTTCGGGCCGTCGAGATGACGTAATACCCTACGTCCTGTGTTGGGGGTGATTGTATTGCTGTGTATGAAGTTCCTGGAAGGATCTCCGTAGTTGGGTTCTGTCCTAGGTTTCGTAGATGGTAATTGTTGTTCTGGAGGGGGGTCTCAAGGCGCCTTATATAGTCCGGCTGCCTTGAGTTACAAGTCGGCTAGAGATCGTAACCTACCCAAAATACAAGGATTCGATCCTATAATGATTACAGATATCTTTCCCTATAATTCCGGCTAGCTTATCTTGATCTCCGAGCTTCTTGCGGGATACGCCGTCTTCTTCCTTGCCGCGCGCGCCGTCGCGCCCATCCGGTTCGCCCGACTGGTGGGCCTCCCGAGTGGTGGGCCACCCAGTCTGTCAAACCGATCCAGTTGCACTCGGATTGGGCCGCCCCTTGCTGGTTGGGCCAATCCGCCTGCTGGGTACCCCTGGGGGTCTACCCCCGACAAGCCCCCGAGTAGTACGTGGTTGAGGAGACAAGTCGGCGAGGTCGTGCTGTCCGATGAGCGTCGAGCCTGCTGCAGTTGGAAGCGAAACCGCGTGATACTGGAGAGAAAAGAGCCGTCTTCCAACGGATGCGCCGCGAGGTGCGTCCGTTGGCCGTAGCCCCCGAGCCTTGAAGCGATTCCGAAGGAATCGGTCCAAGGGTTAGTAGCCTTGTTCTGAAGTCGTCAGACAATCAACGGATGCGCCGCGAGGTGCGTCCGTTGGCCGTAGCCCCCGAGCCTTGAAGCGATTCCGTAGGAATCGGTCCAAGGGTTAGTCAAGGAGCATCTGGCTAGATCATCCGACGTTAATTTCGGCGTCCAGTCCCCGAGCGTGAGGACCGGCGGAGTCCCGCGGGACACGCCGACAGTCGCCCAGCGCCCAGCCCCCGAGCGCGAGGGCTGAGCACGCCGAGTGGTCGTCCCGGCGCCAGCCCCCGAGCGTGAGGGCTGAGCACGCCGAGTGGTCGTCCCGGCGCCAGCCCCCGAGCGTGAGGGCTGAGCACGCCGAGTGGTCGTCCCGGCGCCAGCCCCCGAGCGTGAGGGCTGAGGCACGCCGAGTAGTCGTCCCGGCGCCAGCCCCCGAGCGTGAGGACTCGGCGGGCAAGCGCGGCGAGCAGTCGTCCCGGCGCCAGCCCTCGAGCGTGAGGGCTGAGCACGCCGAGTGGTCGTCCCGGCGCCAGCCCCCGAGCGTGAGGGCTGAGCACGCCGAGTGGTCGTCCCGGCGCCCAGCCCCCGAGCGTGAGGGCCGAGTCGAGCCGTCCGAGGCACGCCGAGTAGTCTTCGTCTTCCTCGTCATGCGGTAGCGCCAGCCCAGTACTCAAAAGCACTCAGCTAGCGATCCTTGTGGAGTGTAGCGCCAGCCCGAGTGCTGCAAAGCACTCGGCTAGCGACCGTCGTGGAGTATAGTACCAGCCCGAGTTCTGACTGACTCGAGTACTCAGCTGGCGACATGTGCCCTGCAATGAAGATATGAAGGATAGGTAGTATATGATGTAGCAAATAATAATTCTGGAGAAAAACATTCGGCGCTGTATGTAATAGAATTTCTACTTCCAACTCTTTAAGTCTATTAATTTCCTCGGGTAGTTATCCTGTTACGTTTATGCACCTGATCCCCGATAGCCGTAGTCTATAGCGCAGGGAGCTGGGCCGCATGCACGCGTAGTAACGTAGGCGTACGGAAGAGTCGAGGCTTCACGGATTAAGGCGTATGCTTCCCGAGTACTTTAGCGACTTGTACAAGAGTGGAAAAAGAAATAAACAATGGAGAAAAATGCATTATGCGTCCGTTGGGTGTAGCCCGACTGCTTGTGTAGCGCTCGGGCTGTATAAGCAGTCGGGAACAAACCAAGGGTAGTCGGCGATGATCATGGAGAAATACGGCGAAGTATGGAGATATGCGGTGACCGAGAAATATCGTAAAAAATATTTAAATATGACTTAGCTTGATTCGTGTCCGAGTGGAAGAATCGAGCTCTCCCATGGGCCTCATATCCGAGTGCACGAGGTTGTCGATGAAATCGGCAAGTCAGGTCTTGATCTAAGTAGTTGGAGTTGTGTCGGCGTGATACAGTACGCGTTTGGAGTCGTATAGTTGAAGTAATCGGCGACTCGGCGTTGAAGACCAAGCCGCCTCGTGGACGCCGTGTTGAAGTAGTGCGTATGCCTCTGGGCAGACCTGCGTCACGGCGAGTCGCCCAGCATGCATGCATGGTCGGGCTGTCTCCATCGCGGGCGGTTGTTCGATCTGCAGAGAAAACAACCAAATCCTGTGTGCGTGCCTTCCTTGTATATGTGCGTAGGAGGTTTCGAATTTGCATGCATGATTAGAATAAAGATAGATTAGAATAATCTTTGTCAGCCATCAGTAAAATACATGAGTCAGAGATCGGATTGGTAATGTAGATGAGAGTAAAATAATAGAAAATCTTCCCTGTGCATCGCCGCGGTGACTCTCGCATAGGATTATGGCGGCTGATGAATTTGCATATGGATATAACGGTGCGGCACAGACGGGTTGGAGACGGCCGGGCGTCCGGGTACTGCCAGGGAAGGTGCCTGACGCCGTAGGAAGCTGCCGCCGCCGCTGTGGTGTGGCCAGCGTTGACGCAGATAGAATTTGCTTGGCCATCCATACATGCACACGTACACATGACCGAGCAAAAAGATTAGAAAATCGATGAAGGTATCATGCATACGCGCGTATGACTGTACGAGAAACGATCTAGAGACAAAAAAGATTAGAAAAATAATTTAGAGAGTGCTCATCCTGTTGGAAGGGTGGTTGGTCCGTATCAGCTTTTTGCGCCGTCGGACTCCGTCATGATGTCGCAGCAGCTTTTTGCAGGTCGAACCGGGGTGGCGGATTGGAGGTCGCCGCCGCCGAGTGCTTTCCTACGGACGCAACGTGGCGCGGTTTTCAGAGATGAAATCGGACAGGCCGTGTAGGCCATCTCCAGCTGCAGATCAAGTCAAAGATTCGTCGAAGACACGGGGCTGGAGGCCGGTGCAGCGACCCGGCAGTACGAAGCCGCAAGGCGAGTTGTCACGCCTCGTAACGGCGCCTCGGCGGCGTTCGGTGTCCTCGGCAGCGGAGAGGTAGTCGGTTTGCTGGAGATAGATCACGCAGGAACCGGCGGCTCGCGAGTTCGTCGCCGCCGACGCAGAAACTTGTAGATTGATTCTGCCATCGAGCTTGTAGATTGATCTCGTCGATCAACCCCTACCTGGCGCGCCAACTGTCGGATGTTTGGACCCGGCAGTCCACACAGGGTAGCCTACGTGGTTGATTTATTGAGGGACAGATCGAGGATCACAAGACGATGGTAACACAAGACGCAAGGATTGAACAGGTTTGGGCCGTCGAGATGACGTATGTCACACCCGATTTTGAGGACAAAACCGAATGCATAGCATATGTGCGCCAGGATCCGTTCTCACACATATGTTGACGTCATTAGTGAAAATATCATAAGACAGTGTTCAAAACGAACAAAAGAGAGTACATAACTTTTATTACACTCAGCGATAACAGACACGAAGGTCTTAACCGTTTCACCGACAACCTAAAACGAAAGAAGCTTCACGACTTCTCCACAGGCTTGACTGGTTGACGCAAAGCCTCAGAACTCCTCGAAGTCACTGAAGTACTCCACGTCCTCATTTTCTTCTGAACAGCAGTTTTAGCAAGGGTGAGTACACTTATGGTTGGTACTCAGCAAGCGGGGAAAAATGCAAGGCCATCAAGAGAGGTTTAAAGGCTTACAGCGGTTAGCATTTTTAGTTGGTCACATTTTATTAGTGAGCACCTATTTACTAGGTATAAGTTTATACCAACCCAATTAAGCAAGAGAGAACCCACAAATTATTCCAAAAACCAAGGAACCACAATTTAATATCATATTTAAGTTCAATTATCATGTGAGGGTCCAAGCCGCTCGTAACCGTGAGCACGGCTGATATATCAGTTTGACACTCTGCAGAGGTTGTACACTTTACCCACAGCTCGTGTTCCCCTTGTCGCCCGGGTTTGCAAGGCCCTTAAACACTTCCTTTGGTGAGTGGCGAGGGTTCACTACGAAGCCTTTACAAAGACCCAAAGCTAAACTAGCAGCCCGCTAGAGTTTCGGCCGCGGTGAGGTCCATAACCCTCCCTAATGAGGCCGTACCTTAGCAAAGGCTACTCCTCCAAGAGGACCGGGCTATGACCCCTTCACCGTCCCCCTCCTTGCCCTTTCGGTAAGGCCACTAGTCAACCCCAAGTCTAATTAATCAGCTAAGGTTAGAGCCATATAACACTGTGGTTGCACTGTTTTCTTGGGTGGTTCTCCATGTTCCATTTAATCAAGATAATCTTGTAATTAACCAAGCATAGCAACAAATAAAACCATGTTTATCATAATCAAAAGTTTGATATTACCATCCCAAGA
This sequence comes from Alloteropsis semialata, assembly GCA_004135705.1. Taxonomy (NCBI): domain Eukaryota; kingdom Viridiplantae; phylum Streptophyta; class Magnoliopsida; order Poales; family Poaceae; genus Alloteropsis; species Alloteropsis semialata. The sequence goes on along the minus strand of CM014275.1, from coordinate 56,194,941 downwards.
TTAAGCAACTAAGCATTTCTACCCATCAAGGATTATTAAACCCGGTGTATCAAGGTTGAGGGAAATAAAAACTAGGTATATCCTATGAATAGGCATCCCATCAAATTAATGCAATACATAAAAGTAAAGGTGATTAAAATGCTGTTACTGGGTTGAAGAATATGAAGAAGGAGGCCACTTGCCTTCCTCTGCAAACTGCTGTTCTTCTTCGATCTGCTGCTCCTGGCCTTCCTCGAACGGGACGTCTACACGATCACACACAAGCATACAACCAAAATAAATAAAACAGTACAACAAACAATACCAAAAGCACAAAACAAACACCTAGAACTAAAGGTTACGCAGAGACGATCGCGTGAACGCGAAAATCGCCCAAAACGGATTTAAAACGGCGAAGATACACTAATTACAAGGTTCAGGGACTAATATGCAAATAATCCTATGTTTTCGGGTTGTTTTGTAATAAAACCGAGGACTAAAACATAAAACACATAAGAACTCAGGGTTTAACTTGCAAGAAGACCATTGATGGACGGCGGGTTATATTATCCAAAAGCTCAGGGGCTAAAACAGAATATAAAAGGGTATGGATATGAATATTTTCTACTGAACTTGGACGGCGGGTTAATTTGTGGAAAAGGGGAGGGCTCTTTTGCAAAACGGCCAGTGTTTGACCGGTATGGGTCTGATTGACCCGGAATGAGATTTGATCTCGGCCGTCGGATCGAAAACGGACGGCGCAGGAGGCTTCCGGTGACCGCCGGCGACTCAGGGTGGCGGCGCCGCCCTTGGACGCGGCGGAGCTTCGCCGGCGAGCTTGGTTTTGGCGCTACAGGCCACGGGACGCGACGGGAAATGCACAGGGAGGAAGAGGGAATCACGGGGAGTTCACCTTGGGGCTTGATGGCGTCGGAAGAGCACCGGAGAGGGGTCCGACGGCGAGAGGGGCGGTCGGCGAACTCCGGCGAGGTTGTGCGGGGGCTCTGGTGGGGAGTTTGGAGCGGGAAAGGGACGGGGATGCTCGGGGTGAGAAGGGCGAGCTTATATAGGGGCTGAGGGAGGAGCGAGAGCGTTCGTGGGAGAGGAATCGCAGAAGGGGCGGCGGCCGGCATTGAAGACCACGGAGGGGTGCTCGGTGGGGCGGCCGTTCGCGGAGGAGATGGGCCGTCGGGGTGAGTGCGCCACTGCGCATTGATGGGGCGCGAGTGGGATGGGGAGGCGAGCGGGCGAGGGAGGAGACCGGGCGGTGAACTCGGGCTCGCCATGGATTGCTTGGCTCGGTCGGGAGAGAGAGGACCGGAGGGGGGTTGAAGGAAGAACTGACGAGCGGGCCCCTTTCGTCAGAGACCGAGAGAGGGAGGGAGTTTGATGGGCCGGCTGTGCGGGCTTTAGTGGGCCGCGCGAGTGGAAGAGAAGGGGAAGGCCGGCTTGGCTGCTGACGGGCCGAAAGGGGGAAAGGGGCCGGTTTGGGCTGAAAAAGGAAGGGGAGAAAGGAATAAGGCTTTTGATATTTTGTTTAGGATTTGAATTTGGATTGTATAGGAATTTGAACTGGAATTTGAACTCTGGATAGGATTTTGGATTTCAAACCCAAACTCAAACAAAACTCAAATGCAAACGGCATGAATGCAAACAAACACTTATTAATTCTAAAATTAATTCGAGTATCATTTGAATAATTAAGGCCGATGTTTTAATTAAACAAAGGAAAATTTATTTAAGCCCTAAAAAAAAACACAAAGGTTGATTAAGATTTATGTGATGGATTTTTGAGTGTTACAACGTAATACCCTACGTCCTGTGTTGGGGGTGATTGTATTGCTGTGTATGAAGTTCCTGGAAGGATCTCCGTAGTTGGGTTCTGTCCTAGGTTTCGTAGATGGTAATTGTTGTTCTGGAGGGGGGTCTCAAGGCGCCTTATATAGTCCGGCTGCCTTGAGTTACAAGTCGGCTAGAGATCGTAACCTACCCGAAATACAAGGATTCGATCCTATAACGATTACAGATATCTTTCCCTATAATTCTGGCTAGCTTATCTTGATCTCCGAGTTTCTTGCGGGATACGCCGTCTTCTTCCTTGCCGCGCGCGCCGTCGCGCCCATCCGGTTCGCCCGACTGGTGGGCCTCCCGAGTGGTGGGCCACCCAGTCTGTCAAACCGATCCAGTTGCACTCGGATTGGGCCGCCCCTTGCTGGTTGGGCCAATCCGCCTGCTGGGTACCCCTGGGGGTCTACCCCCGACACTAAGCCTCAGCAGACACCGGCTGTATCTGAGGCAAGCATCTGCGAAACAAAATATAGAAAAGCTGCAAATTTTCCTTGTGTAGTTATAAGTGTATAATGTCTCTGCTGATTTAATCACAGTTAAATTTCTAACCACATGCAAAAAATTTGTGCGGAAAAAGAAAACTCAAGCGCAAATGCGGCGAAAGTATTCAGGAACACAACACCAAGGACCTGAGGTTTGCCAAATCTGTGCACTCCCGATGGACTTCTTAATGAAATAGTCTGTTAAGGGATTTTGTTTTTGTGTGCCACACTTGTGACATAATCGATCAAATGCTTACCTATTGCATACCAGACAAGAATGAAAATCTGTGCACTTCTTATGCACTCCTTTAGCAAATAATCCAGTAAGGGACTTTGTTTTTGTATGACGCACCTATGGAATAGACAATAAAAGACTTACCTAATTACATTCCAAAGAACAATGCCAGGAACGGTTACCGTCTTTTACATAGACTTGAGCGATCAAATCAATTTATGCGATCATGTTATATGCAGTGGCTCAGAGGCTGGTGCCAGGCCCAAAACCAGAAAGCGTCTTGCCTTAGAGGATAGTCCTAAGAGCGACCAAGTTATGTCTGAGCTCATCCACCTGCAGCTTTATATATCACTGTTCTTTCCAGTGATTCTAACAGAAACACAAATCCTGCTTTTCCGGTACAGGTAGACAAAACTCCATGAGTGGCACTGTGATATGGAACTCGCTGATTTTGGCCAGTTGTTGGCGTGAAGATGCAGCCGAGGTGTGAAGCAACACCATATCGTGCATGAGTTTGATTTTCGCCTCAAAGGGGACGCGGCTACAAAGGCCCCCATTGAATGGCTTTTGAAGACCAACAAACCTATGCTGCTACCTGTACTCGGCCATCTGTCTATGTAAAATATATTCGTAGTTGGACAGAACATGTAAGATATGTCTGTAGCTCGCCAGGACATGAAAATATGTTTGGTGCACTTGCTGTTGTGTGTAAACTTCTGTTGAACCTAATCTAGCCATGTAACCGCTGCACTCTAAACAAATCATGAACTTTGCTCACCGTGGCAATTGCAATCAAACTGTGTGCTCAATCGCTTAACTCTGTGCTCAATCAAAGAAGACATATTGCTCATTCACAAAGGAAAAAATGATTCGGATCTTTCTGTATGGATTTTTGAGATCAATAATGTTTGTATTCTGTGCATTTTTTTAGGACCTAACATACTAATGTGCATGCTGCAGCTGGTAGATACCTCACGGCTGCGTAGTTAGCAAAAATGAATGTTATGGTCATTCATCAAAGAAAATGGACATGTTTGTGCCTTTCCGTATCAGCTCAGTGACAAAACTCGCATACCATGCACAAGAAAGAGACATACTACCATTATATTACACAACAAACACTTCCATGCCACAATGTCCATAGCCCTGTCTTCTAGACAAGCATACAGGACTGCACCTGCAATAACAGAGAAGCAACACCCTCCTGTTACAGATTAGGTTTCATACTCAGAAAATCCATATGGATATAGAGAATCCTGCAGCCAAAACTACCATGGTGAAAGCCTACAGGCGCGGCGAAGTGCGCGAGACTACCTAAGTAGATCATATAGTTATAGGGAGTACTCACTTGTAGACGGTAGTATATTTGTAAGCTTGAACCGGCGGGTCCGCGTCAGTATCTGGTGGCTGCAGGGAGATGTACACTTGATTGCACCGAGTCAAGCATTGGATTCAGACAGTGATGGTTTCCTCCCCGACCCCTGCAGCTTGCCGCAAGTTTTGGGCCTCGCGACCACGCATCCAAGGCCCCGATTAGATTAAATTTTGCGAAATTTACTGTAGCAAAACTAAATCAAAGATTAGAAGGACTAAACATGGTCTAATTATAAAACTAATTACACGGATGGACGAAAAATCACGAGATGAATCTATTAAATCTAATTAATCTGTCATTAGAGATTGTTTACTGTAGCACAATGTTGTCTAATCATGGCCTAATTAGGCTCATTAGATTCGTCTCGCAAAGTTATTCGGGTTGTGAAATGAGTTTTTGTCAGTTATTCACATTTAATACTCCTAATTAGTATCTAGGCATTTGCAAAACTTGGCTCCGTTTGGTTTTAGCGTGTAAAAGGTTGCATGCAAAAGTTTGCACGTGTTTGGCAAAAAAATTTGCAGCCAAAGTCAAAAATTGCTACATGCACACACCATCTTGTCCACAAAACCATGAAATTGCTAAGTGCACACAAACATATTCCAACCCATCATACATAACTTATTCCTTTGCAACAAAACTAATGTTCAACTAACACAAATGTTCATCAAACAAATATGCCGGCACAGCACACACAGTCTCAATGTTCCCAGGGAAACTTCATCTCGCAACAACAAATATTAACGACGATACAAATGCATTGTTGGCACAACGCCTGGCACATACGACATGAAGCATAGGTATCTCAACAACGCCTACTGGAAAACAAACATGCATATGCAATTTCATCACGGACAGCATTCATGTTTACATCGTCTTCAACTTCGTCGGCCTCACGCGTGTTCTCGTCATCATTCTTGTCTTGTTCGACCATTGTCATTCCTCCAAATGCCCCAGACACAGCAAAGTCCACATCCTCATCATCATTTTCCAAAATAAAATTATGCAGCCCACAACATGCAAGAATAATTTCTGCTTGTGTACGCTCAGGATAGCTAGGGATGGCCAACGGCATTCTCCACTTCATCTTCAGGACCCCGAATGACTGCTCTATGACCGACCTAAGTGAAGAATGCGCTTTGTTAAATACCTCATGTGTACCAGAAGGTCATGGTCCCTGTCTCCATGCGGCTTGATGGTACTTGACCCCCTGTATGGTGATAGATACCCCGGCCTGTTGGGGTACCCCGCATCCACCAGATAAAACTTCCCTGCATTGACATTGGCATTGTAACCAAGGCAAACAGTTTATCAGAAAGGTTGACATAGCTTAACGAGAAGAGGTTGCAAATTGAGGTGGCTAATGCGAAATGCCTGCAGTGCAAACAAGTTTAGTACAAATTGAGGTGGCTAATGCGTAATGCCCAGATTCAAGATCACATCAAAATGCATATGCAGTCAATATCTATACGACTGTTGGAGGTGGCATTACACAAACGAGAAGCAGGCAAACACTTAAGCTTGTGCAGCTTAGAGATTCCAATGATCAAGTAACCTTCCCAAGTTCAAGTTACCACTTCAATAACTTAAGCTTTTATGTACTTAAGCGAATGTCATCATATTTTCACACCCAGGTAGCTGCAGCTTTGCTTTCGCTTCGCCATCATAACACATATCATGGGAATCCAGTAGGGTCATATCCTAAAACCATGGAAACTGGCATAGCCTTTGCTGGAGCACCAGATCCGTATAACCTTTGTGGTTATATTAATCCAGAGTCTGGTTCCCAAGTGATTGAAGTTATTGAAAGTTCAAAATGCAGGGCAAAAATGATGGTCAATGTTGCTATCCAGGTCTGTTGGCCAGAATTATTTGTATTCTTTTCTGTATCATCTCATGCTATCTGACCTAGGGATGCTCATGGTTCTGAACTTCCGATATACCTATGCCTTAATGTCGTTTGAATTATCAGCTCTACATTTTGAACTGAACGGGCATTGCTTTATGAGGGGACTATAAATTTAAAGGTTTACAACTTACATCGACAAGAAATCAGTAAACTGACTCAGTATTCTGTTCTTATTCTGTAATGACTAGTAAGAAAAATATGAAACTGCCTGTCTAAATACTAAATGTTGAGTTCGTGATGAAACCTGGGACTGGTTTGTCTAAACTGATATTATATGTTTGGGATTTTATTTAAGCTAGCCATGAGCTTGTTGCAACATTCAGTTTGGCATGAATTTTATTTAAGCTAGCCATCTATACGACTGTTGGAGCAATAACTGTCACATTGCAACAACGCAACTTGGTTTACAGGTTAATTGGAATATACAACAATGCACAAAGTCGAAAAGTGTACCTGGCGGGGTGTCGGTTTTTTATACCGGCTAGCCTACTATGGGGGGTCCCTAAGTAGTCGAGTTGTTCGTGGGGGCCTCGCCGGAACCAGAAGCACGATGGTGAACACGAGACGATTTAGACAGGTTCAGGCCGCCTCGAGTAGAGAGCGTAATACCTTACATCCTGTATGGTGGATCTTCTCGTATTGATGGGTATGATTTTACAAGGGGTCCCTGCCTCACCTTATATACTCGGGAGACAGGGTCTACAAGGCAAGAAATACAAACTCCTAGTCGGATACAATACACAGAGTCCTAACATGAGTAGGCCGGGTTGTTTTCCAGTACCCGACTAGTTTCCTTAAGCTGTACAGTCCTTCCTTGTATCAGTCAGGGTTGCCGGCCCAATTTCCTAACGGGACTGTGGCCCATGAGGACTCCCATGGATCCTGGACCGTCAAGCCCCCGAGCGTCTTCATGTCTTCACGCCTGCCGGGTTGTTTCTCAACTATTTCAGCATCAGCCGAGTTGTTTCCTCGTCGTCTTGCATGTTGAAAACCTTCAGAAGTGAACATGATGTGCTCCTTTGCCGACTTCTTTTGCAGCCAGCCCCCCGGGCCTTGGTTTATGAACCAAGATTGATGCAAAAACTTCCCCATTTACTATAATGGTGTCCAGCTTTTGAAAAAAGATGGACCCATTATGGGTCTAGCCCCCGAGCCTCGAAATGTTTTCAAGGATTAAAAACAATTCCAGGGTCTTCATTGAAAAAACTTTCCAAAAAAAATATACTATTTCCCCCCAGCCCCCAAGCTTAAAGCAGATGACAATAAGCTTAAAGACTTCTGTTGAAATATGTATATTCTTTGATGTGAAAATAAATCCTATTAAGCATCAGCCCCCGAGAACGAAAATTCATCGGAAAATGACCTAGCTCGTTAGGAAATGGCCGCACAAATATGCATCTGGTTTGTAACCGCGAATACATAAGTGTTGGCGTATTCTGAAAAACGGGTTACGGAAAATACGCTTAGGGTTACCGCTTCAATCTTATAAGACAGAGGGTGAACCGTTCGTATTCTCCTCCCCGCCGCCGTCGCTTTCACTACTGAAATCCTCAAACTCTTTTCGCACTCGCGCGCAATCTGCAATCCACTCGAGCCCCGTTCGAGAATCAATCGAAAATCTCGTCTGGCAAGATGGGTCGTAAACCTGCTTCCAACAAGCCTACTGAGAGCAAATCTGCCACAAGCAAAAAGAAATCCAAGATCTCAACTACCGATATGCCAGTGTTCAAAAACTCTCCTGCGCCGGCTCTCACCTGGAAGCCATCCAAGGCTACAGACGAGATGGTGCAGGGTCTTGTGGAGCAAGGCTACCTGCTGGACAAGTCAATCTCCTGTTGGCGCACCGATGCTGGTAAGGCCTGACCCTTCGAAAAANACAAGTCAATCTCCTGTTGGCGCACCGATGCTGGTAAGGCCTGGCCCTTCGAAGAAATCCACGAAATCGTGGTTTTTGTCGCTTTTTATGAACGCGGTTTCGCCCTCCCCGCTCATGATTTTCTCCGAGGGTTTCATTCTTACTATAAATTGGAATTGGTCCATCTTAATCCCAATTCTATTCTTCAAATTTCCCTCTTCATTCATCTCTGCGAAACCTTCTTGGGGATCGATCCCCACTTCAATCTGTTCCGTTGCCTCTTCCGTGTGAAGTCCACCCCGGACAAAGTAGTCGGCGGGGCCGGATTTCAGTTGCGTCAGGGGATGAAGAACGTCTACTTTGACTTCAAGATGAATGACTCCATTAAAGACTGGAATGACAAGTGGTTTTATGTGGAGAATCAGCCCCCGAGGCTATCCAAGCACTCCGGTCATCGCCCTCGTCCCCAAGAATCATGGAATGAATCCCTCGATAGGGATAAGGTCGACGGAATCTCCAGGCTCATCAAGATGATCGCTGCGCTGAAAGATCAAGGCTTAACCGCCATCGGGATCGCCAGCTCGTTCTTGCGCCGGCGCGTACAACCCTGCCAGAAGCGGGTACACGCTGGCTATGAGTATACTGGCCCCGAAGACCCGACCAGGATCTCGACCAGCGATTTATCGTCAGATGAAGTCGCCGTCCGCGTCCAGGCACTCTTCATGGATGCCCAGGATCTGCCACGCCGGGTACCCGAGTACTCGGCAAGTCGTCCGTCGTCATTGGTAAGCTTGAAAACAACCCGAATATCAAATATGATATACACCTTCTTGCTTCTTGACAACTGATCGATTGCTGCACTATCCAATGCCAGGAATTGCGGACCAGACTGGCTTCCTCGCCTCCAGACATAGCAGAGAACCAATCCGGGTTGCCTGGATCTCCCCCGTCCCAGCAAACTGCTGAAAGTTCAGGGAAAGGAAAGAAAAAAGCATCGCCAGATATAGACCAGGTAATTCTGGAAGAAGTGTTCGACTCTGATGATGACACACCCCAGCCTCCTCTCGGGAAGATACTCGGGCAAGAAGGATCAGGCTTGAAAAGGCCTTGTGATGACGATGCCCCAAGTCCAACCGTCCCCAAGAAAAAACGGGCTATGCGGAAGAGAGTGTCTCCTTCAGTGCAGAAATCATCAGATACCATTCTTGATGAAGCAGAAGCACTTGAAGCAGAGCCTGAAACCAATGTGGAGATCCCAGTGGGAATCCCACTACAGTCTCCTCCGCCCAAGGTACCCCTATTATCTTGTTTGCCAAAAAATCTTGGTTTTATCCTCTTGCCGAGTTGTTTTCTGAATTGAATGTATAATTGCAGAATCCTCAACAAGAAGAACCCGCTCAGTCGGAAGAGCCTCAAGGACCTCAAAACAACCCTTCTGGCGGTTTTGACTTTGTTGTGGAAGAGCCTGAATTCAACATGGAATTTGCCAGGTAGATGATCCAATCTTCATGGAGCAAAATTCTGAAACACGAATATTGCTAATCTTTAATTGTTTATGCGGCCGTCCGCCTACTCCTGCTCCTGCAAACGTACCAAAGACTCCAATCACGGAGACAGGAGGAGGAGAAGGGCCAAGCCCCCAAGCATCTTCACCGCCCAACCTCAAGCAGCAAGCAGCAACGTCGCGCCACCACCCCCTGTAAGAGAGCAAGCCGCTCCGGGTACTTCTGCTCCTAAGTCTTGGCCCAAAGCAACAGAAAGTATCCGAATGGCTGGCCTCCGCTCTGAAGGATTGGACACCACCACTGGCCTGATGAAGGAAGCTGTTGTTGAAGAAATCATCCGGAAGCAAAAGAAACCCCGCGAGCCTTCACCAGAGCCATTCCAGATCTTCACCGGCACACCCGGCGTCAACGCTAATGAGGATGAAGACGCCTTCTTATTCAACTCCGAAGTTGACCACGAAGATCTGGAGAAGGCCGCCGAGCTGTACAAACAACTCTCCAAGCTCACAGAGGTTAGTAAAAATAGTGTAGTATTGAAAATACTTATCTCCTTCGTACTGTAATCAACCCTGCTTCCTTTAATCTAGATGTAGAGTATACTTGTACGATCTCAGCAGAAATCTGAGATGCTTCGGAGAGCAAGCACGTCCATTGCCCGCGCTGAGAAAGCCACAGCCGATCTGGCCAAGGGACAAGCAGCTTGGGACCAAGAACGCGCCCAATTGCGCCGAGAGCTGGATGAGGCGTACAAGAAGATCAACTTGTACCAGGACCAGCGCGATGACATGGTTGAGAAGAATAAGTCTTTGCGACAAAAACTCTCAGGTGTGTACGCCGAGTACTTTTTCTCTGCCTGCAGTGATCATATAATGAATAGGATCTGATGTGCTGTCTGCAGAGAATGAAAGGCGCGTTGAAGCTCTAAAAGGCGAGTTCATCGATATGAAGAACCGCTTTTATCGGGAGCAGGAGCGCGCAAACCAAGCGGAGCGGAGGGAGACGGAATGCATGGCAGATCTTGCAGAAGAGCAGAAAATGCGCCAGCATGCCGATGCCCAACTCATCGAAGACCTGACCAAGATCCGCAATCAAGAGGCTGAAATCCAGGCGCTTCGCGTGGAGGTCAATCGCCGTGGTGCGAAAATTGAATCTTGGAAGGAAGCCGCCCTGCCTTTGGTTGATGTATATGCCAAAGTACCCGCCGGAAGTGTTGCTCCTCCTCTCCTTGATCGTCTTCGAGCAACTCCTGGGCAAGTGAAGCTGTATTGCCAACGGATCGCCCATTCGTGTACTAAACAAGTACTCGGGGTTGTCCGGTCATGGTTTCCTTCACAGCCATTAGGTGTTACTGAAGGAAGGATCAACCCGGCTTGTAGCCGGGCCATGTATGATACCTCCATGGAGGAGGAGAAGGACACTGTAGAAAAGATTGTATCTCGTCTTAAGTTCTAGAGCCTCTTTTGTAAGAAAACCCTCTGTAAAGAACTTGGTTTCAGATGTAAATACTTAATGTTTTCGTTAACAACAAGTATCTGTTTATCTGATTGTGTGTGCCCGATCTCCTTGTTTTGAACAAAAAGTAGATGGCATTTGAATGTAGTCTTTCTGGATTGTTTTTAAACAACCCGACTAGATTCAAATAAATATGTGCGCCCGATCTTTCTGTGTGAAACAGAAAGTAGATGGCTTTTGAAACAACCCTTTCTAGATTGTTTTTAAACAACCCGGGATGAGTCAAAAAAGATGCGCCCGATCCTTCTGTGTGAAACAGAAAGTAGATGGCATTTGAAACAACCCTTTCTAGGTTGTTTTTAAACAACCCAGGATGATTCAAATTTGTAAGACTGTATCTGATTTCCAAGCTTGAAGACAATGGAATATTGACACTTTATTATTATTAGGCTAAGAAGCCGATATCAGTACATAAAGAAGGCTGACTATTTTATTGACTCTTAAAAAACTCTAATAATCTTCTTCAAGGGTAAAAACGCCGCAAGTGCTCAATGTTCCATGCATTGGGCACCTCTGTTCCGTCTTCCCGTTGTAGCTGATAAGTACCCGGACCGATGACCCTTGATACTATAAACGACCTTCCCAAGGAGAAGATAGCTTGTGCTGATCTTTTGTACTCTGAATTCTTCGAAGGACCAAATCACCAATGTTAAATGATCGCATTTGGATGTTTCGGTCATGATACCTCCTGAGTCCTTGCTGGTACGTGGTTGTCCTGATCAACGCAGCTAGCCTCGCCTCTTCTAGCATGTCCACATCTTCTGCCCTACTTTGCTCTGCTGCTTCTTCCGAGTAGTTTTGGATTCTTGGAGCATTGTACTCGATGTCCACCGGGAGTACTGCTTCTGAGCCGTAGACCAGAAAGAAGGGTGATTGCCCCGTCGCGCGGCTGGGCTGGGTTCTGAGCCCCCATACCACGGCTGGCAATTCTTGCACCCACTTGCCGCCGTACTTTTTGAGTGGTTCATAGAGCCTTGGCTTGAGACCTTGAAGTATGAGGCCGTTAGCTCTCTCAACTTGTCCATTGGTTCGTGGATGCACCACTGATGCGTAGCGGACTTCAATTCCCAGGTTATCGCAGAAATCAAAGAACTCGCTCCCTGTGAATTCTGAGCCAAGGTCGGTGATAATGCGATTTGGGACGCCGAAACGATGAGCAATGTCTTGGATGAACTCGGCCGCCTTCGCTGCTGTAGCGTTGACTAGCGGCTTGATTTCAATCCACTTAGTAAACTTGTCGATCGCCACGTAGAGATACTTGAAACCTCCTGGCGCAGTCTTAAGTGGTCCAACCATATCGAGCCCCCAGCATGCGAAGGGCCAGGAGGGCGGTATGGTGTTGAGGACCGTTGCAGGGACATGAGCTTGCCGGGCAAAGTATTGGCAGCCCTGACAGGTCTTCACGATTTCTTCGGCATTGGCCACAGCGGATGGCCAATAGTACCCGGACCGGAAAGTCTTGCCTACGATCGTGCGGTGAGCAGCATGGTTCCCGCAGATTCCACCATGGATTTCTTCAAGGATTTCCCGTCCGACTTCTGGAGTGACACACTTCATCAAGACTCCAGATGAGCGCCGCCCCCCCCCCCCCCCCCCCCCCCCCCCCCCCCCCCCCCCCCCCCCCCCCCCCCCCCCCCCCCCCCCCCCCCCGTCGAAAAAGGGTGGAGCCGACTACTATGTAGTGCTTGCTTCGTCTGATAACTTGCTCAGCCTCCACCTTATCTTCGGGCTCCCTCTGGTGCAGTATGTACTCGATGAAGGGCTTTGTCCATTCGGGTGTAATCACCATGACTTGCTGATGGGGTGGTGTTGTAGTCGGTTGTACTTCCTGCTCCTTGATGGATGGTTGTAACAGCTCATGGACGAAAACGCCACCTGGTACTTGCGCTCGGTGGGAACCCAGCTTTTAAAGTGCATCAGCAGCCATGTTGTTGTCTCTGATGATGTGATGAAATTCGAGCCCATGAAAGTGCTTCTCGAGTTTGCGCACCTCCATGCAGTATGCATCCATGTTCTCCTTGGTGCAGTCCCAATCTTTATTGACTTGATTGATCACCACAGAGGAGTCGCCATACACCACCATGTGCTTGATGCCAAGGGAAGCAGTCAAGCGTAACCCGTGCAGTAGAGCTTCGTACTCGGCTTCATTGTTGGTGGCTTTCCACAGGATTTGGAGCACATATTTAAGCTGATCGCCTTTTGGAGATATGAGTAGTACTCCTGCACCTGCCCCTTCAAGCTTCAGTGATCCGTCGAAGTACATGATCCAATGCTCGAGGGGTTCTTCTGGTACTGCGTGTTGTATTTCTGTCCATGTAGGATCTAGGATACCGACTAGAGGGGGGTGAATAGGCGGTTTTAAACTTCAATCACAAAACTCAACAAGTTTTATTAGTAACACAAGGTGAAACCTATTTCTACTAAGTCTAGGCCTATGTCAAGGTTTGCAACCTAGGGTGACAAGATACAATTCAATCTCTAGGAAAGTAAATTGCTCAAGGTAAATGCAATAATCAAGTAGAGCAAAGAAATAACCGAACAAGAGAGACGAATTTATCCCGTGGTATCGATGACTTGCCGGTCACCCCTAATCCACATTGAGGTGGATCCAAAGCTTCAACCGCTTCTCTATCAAGACCTCGCTTGATGTATGAGCCGGCTTGAATCAATGAACCTCTCCAAACCTCGATTCCACTAGTGTTGCTCTTTCCACTCCGGTGAGGTGAGCACAAACCTCTCACAATCAAGGCGGGAGCAACTTCACAATCTTCTTCGAAGTGCTTCAACCGGCCACAACCACCAAGCCGTCTAGGAGGCGGCAACCTCCAAGAGTAACAAGTCGATGACGCTTGCTTGATGAACTTCTAGTGCCCCAAAGCTCAAACTATTGATGCAATGCACTAGAACTCTCTCACACTCACAAGAATGCAATTCTAAGCAATAGGAGTGAATGAGAGGTGGAAGAAGGCTCAAGTATTGCAAATATGCTTCAGAAGTGCCAAGAGAGATTCTCCCAACCCGTGGGTGGAGTATTTATACTCCCCCACCTCCAAACTAGCCGTTACCTTCAAATCTCGTGAAAACAGGGGACTGGCGGACCGTCCGCCTAAGCCCCAACGGCTATTTTTCAAAAGTCAAACGTGTCAGAGTTTACCGTTACGCGATAGGCGGACCGTCACCCCCTCAGGCCGGACCGTCCGCCTCAGAGTTAGATGCACAGCTCTCCACGCGACTAAGGACCCACAAACCATAACTGCGGACCGTCCGCCTGTTTAGTTCACGCGTGCATGCTGCAGCGACCGCGAGGCGGCGTCTTCCGGCTCGCGTTCGCATTGGTCTCTTTATTTTTTTGCATGGACGCATGCAGGCTATCTGTGTCTGTGTGCAAGTGATCGGTGTGCGTGGTGTATCTTTTCAGATTTTTCACGAGGGCGGCGGCAGGCAAGCATAGCGAGCGTATCCAGCCGATCACGATCGATCTCCCTTGTTTTGTGCGTTTCGTACGTGCTTTGGCTTTGGTTTTTGCTTCTCTCTCTCTCTTTCTTGAGTTGTGATGATGATGAGAGGGCTAATGTGTTTGGTACTAGTTGTGTTATGGTATGTGGTGGAACTGGCAGCGTGAAATGATCGATGCATGGCTTTTTTTCACGGCCATCGCTGGACATAATTGGTAGATGTCGCGCCCTCCGCGACCTCGCTCTCCGCCCCTTCCGCCGCCGCCGCCAGGCCCGTTCCCGGGGCCGCCCCACCTTCTTCACATAAGAGAGGTATATTCTTGAAATCCACTCCAAAATCAAGAAGAGTTTGCTTCATCCACAATAATTGAGCGCAACAACTTCCCGCCGAGATATATTTCGCTTCGGCGGTAGAGAGAGCCACCGAATTTTGTTTGTTTGAAGACCAAGGAACAAGAGATCTTCCAAGAAATTGACAACCACTGGATGTGCTCTTCCTATCAACCTTGCATCCCGCATAATCCGAATCCGAATACCCAACCAAATCAAAATGAGCACCCTTAGGATACCAAAGACCAATATTAGGAGAGTACTTCAAATATCTTAGGATGTGCTTAACGGCGGTCAAGTGACATTCTTTAGGTGCGGCTTGAAACCTTGCACACATGCACACACTAAACATAATATCGGGCCTAGATGCGGTAAGATAAAGCAAACTACCAATCATGGATCTATAAAGTTTAGGATCTACCGATTTACCTCCCTCATCAAGATCAAGATGTCCATTAGTAGCCATAGGAGTTTTGATAGGTTTAGCATCTTCCATACCAAACTTCTTCAATAGATCCTTCACATATTTAGATTGGCAAACAAATGTGCCTTCCCTCATTTGCTTGATTTGAAGACCAAGGAAGAAGCCCAATTCACCAATCATAGACATTTCAAATTCATTTGACATCATATCACCGAATTCCTTGCAATAGTCTTCATTGGTTGAACCAAAGATGACGTCATCAACATAAATTTGGCATATGAATATGTCATTTTCAATCTTCTTAGTGAACAAGGTATTATCAACCTTTTCAATTTTGAATCCCCTAGATATGAGAAAGTCCCTAAGCCTTTCATACCAAGCACGAGGTGCTTGCTTCAACCCATAGAGAGCTTTAGAGAGCTTGTATACATGATTTGGCTTGTCAAGATCTTCAAAACCGGGAGGTTGTTCAACATATACTAGTTCACTAATCTTGCCATTTAAGAAAGCACTTTTGACATCCATTTGATATAGCTTGATATTGTGAGAGCAAGCATATGCCAATAAGATTCTTATAGCTTCCAATCTAGCCACGGGAGCAAATGTTTCTCCAAAGTCCAAGCCTTCAACTTGAGTGTACCCTTGAGCAACCAATCTTGCCTTGTTTCTCACAACAACACCATCTTCATTTTGTTTGTTCCGGAATACCCATTTTGTGCCAATCACATTATAATTCTTGGGTCTCTCTACTAGCTCCCAAACTTTGTTCCGGGTGAAATTATTCAATTCTTCATACATTGCATTCACCCAATCCGGATCATTTAGTGCTTCATCTACACGGTTAGGTTCAACACAAGATACAAAAGAGAAATGTTCACAAAATGAAGCAACACGAGATCGAGTTTGAACACCCTTACTAATATCACCCACAATTTGATCAATGGGGTGATCTTTGGCGATGGCATGATGAATTCTTGGTTGATCAATAGATTCTTGTATAGAGGTTAAAGGTTGTATGGGAGTGACAATTTGCTCACTAGACGAAGTTGCATTGACATTACTTGCTTCACCATCATCTTGAGATTGAACATTATCACTTGTGGTTGAAGTAGAGGGATTCACTCCAATCGAGATTGATGGACCATTATCATCATCCTCTTCTCTTCTAGGTCTAATATCACCAATAAACATGGTCTTCATAGCTTCCCTCAACTCATCATTTCTCACATCTTCAAGATTTTCTTTCTCATCTTGTGAGCCATTTGTTTCATCAAATTCAACATCATAGGCTTCTTCTACAAATCCCTTGGACTTGTTGTACACTCTATAAGCTTTGCTACAAGATGAATATCCAAGAAGAAATCCTTCATCACACTTGCTTTCAAACTTTGATAGTCTTGTGCCTTCCTCAAGATATAGCATTTGCAACCAAAGACCTTAAAATATGAAATGTTTGGCTTTCTTCCAATGAGAAGTTCATATGGTGTCTTGTTGAAGAATCTATGACAATAAAGCCTATTTGATGCATGACAAGCGGTATTGATTGCTTCGGCCCAAAAAGAATCCAAAACATTGTACTCCGATAGCATTGACCTTGCCATATCAATCAAAGTTCTATTCTTCCTCTCAACAAGACCATTTTGCTCCGGTGTATACTTGGTTGAAAATTCATGTTTGATTCCCTTCTCATTACAAAATTCCTCAACTCTTGTGTTGTTGAATTCACTACCATTGTCACTTCTTACTTTCTTCAATTTGTGCTCAAATTCATTTTCGGCCCTTGTCACAAAATTCTTGAATATATCATAAATGTCGGCCTTGTCATGAAGAAAGAAACCCATGTGTATCTTGAATAATCATCAACAATCACAAGATAATAGCAATTTCCCCCAATACTTTTATAGGTTGTAGGACCAAACAAATCCATATGCAATAATTCCAAAGGTCTTGTGGTTGACATAGCACTCTTGTTAGGATGAGAGTTTGACACTTGTTTGCCGGCTTGACAAGCACTACACAATTTGTCCTTGTCAAACTTCACATTCTTCAAGCCTTCTACTAGATCATGCTTCAATAATCGGTTGAGTTGTTTCATTCCAACATGAGCTAGTCTTCTATGCCACAACCAACCCAAAGATGATTTAGAGAACAAACAAGTGGTCAACTTGGCATGACTAGATGAGAAATCCACCAAATATAAGCTCACATGCCTAAACCCCTTGAATATGCTAATGCTTTCATCTTTACTAGTTACTTCAAAAGTTTCACTAGTAAAAGAACACTTATAACCAAGATCACAAAGTTGAGATACCGACAATAGATTAAACTTGAGAGAGTCAACTAATAGCACATTTGAGAGAGAATACTCATTAGAGATAGTGATCTTGCCCAATCCCTTTACTTCACCCTTGCCATTGTCACCGAAGGTGATATCATCATAGTCGGATTCTTTGTCAAGAGTAGTAAAGATCTTTGCTTCGCCGGTCATGTGTTGAGAGCATCCACTATGAACCACCCAATGTTTCCCTCCGGCCTTGTAATCCACCTACAAAAAGGAATTCACTTGCTTTTAGGTACCCAAATTTGCTTGGGTCCTTGGATGTTAGTCACCAAAACCTTAGGCACCCATATGGCTTTCTTCTTAGTGCCACTAATGGGAAGACCAACAAACTTAGCACAAACTACACCCTTTTTATCTTTCTTAAGAACATAGGATGCATCAAAGGATATGGGCTTCTTGCTCTTGCATTGATGATTAATATCAACCTTCTTCTTGCAAATGTGACACGACATATGAGTTTCTTCTTCATTTCGAAGGACCTTTGACTTGACAAATTCATTCACAACGGGGGTGAAAGCCTTTTCCCCTTTCTTGGGCAAATATCCAATGCAATTCCGGTTCAAGGTGAACTTTTGATTTGTCCAACAATAATTGAATCTTACATGGCTACCAAACCATTTAGTAAGATCCTTGGATAAGCAATCAATCTCCTTCTTCAAGGATTCATTTTCCAATATAAGAGAGGCATCACATGAAAATCCTTCACTTGTGCAAGAGCCATCATTTGTGCTACAAGATGGGTAGAAGAACTAGGAGCACTAGATAAACTTTCAAGTTTTTCACATTTAGCACATGAGTCATACTTAGGTTTCATGGACTCCTGTGCAAGGAGAGTGTGATGAGCTTCCTTAAGCTCCTCATGCTTTTCTTTAAGTATCTCATTCGAGGTTTTAACCTTGTCATGAGAGTCCTTAAGATTTTCATGAGAAGTCTTTAGCTCCTCATGGATTTCTTGAAGAGAGAAGTATTTTCTCTTCAAGTCCGATATCTTTTCACTCTTCTTGCGCAATAGTTCATTTGAATCATTAAGCATTTGAACTAGATCATTATAAGATATTTCATCATCATCATCATCACTATCATCATCTAGTTCATCATCTAGTTCATCATCATTTGATACCTTTGCTTCACTTTTTGCCATATGACAAAAAGGCTTGGAGAAGAGCGATGGAGCTTCCTTGATGGCGATCCCGGCAATTCCCTTGGAGGGCTTCTCATCATCATCATCATCATCTGAGTCGGAGCTATCATCAGAATCCCACTCCACATAGTATGCTTGACCATTCTTCTTTCTTCTTGAAGAATTTCCTCTTATTCTTGTCTTTCTTCTTCTTGTCCTTCTTCTTGTTTGGGCAATTGATAGCTATGTGCCCAATTTCATCACACTCAAAACACTTCTTGTCTTCAAATGGATTCTTCTTTGAGGATTGACCTTTCTTGTCATAATTCTTCTTCATGATTCTATTGAATCTCCTCACAAAGAGAGCCATTTCTTCATCGGATTCAACCTCATTTCTTCCTTCATCATCATTGACTTCTTTGGTTGACTTGGCCTTGAGAGCAATGTTCTTCTTGTTGTCATCATTTGCTAATCCACGAGTTTCCTTTTGAGAATTCTTGAAGATATCATGAGTAAGTACTTCACCAAGCACTTCGGTGGGTGTCATTTTCTTCAAGTTGGATCTCACAAGTAGTGTCACAATAGTGTCATACTTTTCGGGGAGACACCTAAGAAACTTGTGAGAGAAGTCTTGATCCGGGACATCAAATCCAAGACCCTTGAGCTCATTCACAATCTCATTCAATCGGTTGAACATGGTGGACACATCTTCAACAATTTTGATGACGAACTCATTGAATTTTCTTTGTACACATATAGCTTTGCTTCCTTCACCGTAGATGTTCCTTCATGAATTTCCATGAGCTTCAACCAAATATCTTTAGCGGTTTCAAGATTCTTCACACGGTTGAACTCACTAATGGATAGAGCCTCATAAAGCACATTCATTGCTTGATCATTAAGTGATTCATTTGTTTCATCTCTTGGAGTCTTGTTTTCTTGATCAAGAATGACAAAGCCGTCATCCATAATTTCCCAAATTCTCTTGTTCATTGCCTTGAGATGAACCCTCATTCTTGTCTTTCAATAGTCATAATTATTGCCCTCAAAGAATGGTGGCTTCCCCACATTGTTGAGACTGATTGGCTTTTCTTCACCCATTTTATCCTACTCCGGGATGGTTAAATCCTTCAAATACGGAGTCCTCGGCTCTGATACCACTTGTAGGATCTAGGATACCGACTAGAGGGGGGGTGAATAGGCGGTTTTAAACTTCAATCACAAAACTCAATAAGTTTTATTAGTAACACAAGGTGAAACCTATTTCTACTAAGTCTAGGCCTATGTCAAGGTTTGCAACCTAGGGTGACAAGATACAATTCAATCTCTAGGAAAGTAAATTGCTCAAGGTAAATGCAATAATCAAGCAGAGCAAAGAAATAACCGAACAAGAGAGACGAATTTATCCCGTGGTATCGATGACTTGCCGGTCACCCCTAATCCACGTTGAGGTGGATCCAAAGCTTCAACCGCTCTCTATCAAGACCTCGCTTGATGTATGAGCCGGCTTGAATCAATGAACCTCTCCAAACCTCGATTCCACTAGTGTTGCTCTTTCCACTCCGGTGAGGTGAGCACAAACCTCTCACAATCAAGGCGGGAGCAACTTCACAATCTTCTTCGAAGTGCTTCAACCGGCCACAACCACCAAGCCGTCTAGGAGGCGGCAACCTCCAAGAGTAACAAGTCGATGACGCTTGCTTGATGAACTTGTAGTGCCCCAAAGCTCAAACTATTGATGCAATGCACTAGAACTCTCTCACACTCACAAGAATGCAATTCTAAGCAATAGGAGTGAATGAGAGGTGGAAGAAGGCTCAAGTATTGCAAATATGCTTCAGAAGTGCCAAGAGAGATTCTCCCAACCCGTGGGTGGAGTATTTATACTCCCCCACCTCCAAACTAGCCGTTACCTTCAAATCCCGTGAAAACAGGGGACTGGCGGACCGTCCGCCTAAGCCCCAACGGCTATTTTCCAAAAGTCAAACGTGTCAGAGTTTACCGTTACGCGATAGGCGGACCGTCCGCCCCCTCAGGCCGGACCGTCCGCCTCAGAGTTAGATGCACAGCTCTCCACGCGACTAAGGACCCACAAACCATAACTGCAGATCGTCCGCCATATAAAAGAGGCCTGGAACCCCTAGAACACGCTCCTGCGTAAACGGTCCGCCGCCTTGGTCCGCCTCACAGAAAAAGACAGGCGGACCGTCCGCCAACCCCAGCGGACCGTCCGCCTACAAAGTCTCAGCAGACCCTTCAAACACTTAGTCATTTTCTCAGAAAGTCAGTTGACATGCGGACCGTCCGCTTGCCACCTGCCGGACTGTCCGCCACCCGCGGACTGTCCGCCAGTAGCCTGCGGACCGTCCGCAGTACCATATTCAGCACACGTTCTTTCTCTTTTCTATTCCCACTTTCTCAACGAAGTTAGCTCTCATGCATGCAATGCAACCATTTGAGCAAAGTGGCACTAGAAACTCGTCATGCAAATGAAATTGACCCCTCTTGATAGTACGGCTATCTAGCCTATCAATCCGGTCAAAAATCTTCTCTAAACACCTCATGACCGGTAAAAGAAAATATCCTATCTTTTACCTTTGCCTTGAGCTTCCTTGGTTCCAACATACATATCCAATGTTAATTCACCGTTGAAGCTCAACCATCTCACCGGACTAACCTATTCTCATATCCTCAATGAAATAGTTAGTCCAATATGGTTATCATTAATTACCAAAACACAATTAGAGGGCCAAGATGCTTTCAGTCCACTCAGCGACGAAGTCCACCAGGGCTTGAGATTTGATGGCAGCTCGTGGGACGAAATCGATGGCGTGAGAGCCCAACTCGACCGCCCATTTGGAGATTCGCCCTGTCGCGTCCCGGTTATGGAGTATGTCGCCAATTGGAAAAGAGGTGACTACAACAACCCGGTGGGCGTTGAAGTAGTGGCGCAACTTGCGAGATGTGATCAAGACAGCATATAATAGCTTCTCGACCTGCGGGTATCGCACTTTTGATTCTGAAAGCACCTCGCTGATGAAGTAAACGGGCCGCTGTACTTTGTATACATGGCCGGGTTCCTCCCGCTCGACTACAATAGCAGTACTCACGACGTGAGTTGTTGCTGCTATGTAGAGAAGCAGTGGTTCCTGATCAGCTGGTGCAGTCAGTACCGGTGGTGACTGGAGAAATTTCTTGAGGTCTTCAAACGCCGCATCAGCTTCTGGAGTCCATACAAACTTGTCTTGCTTCTTGAGGAGCTTGAAGAAAGGTAATCCTCTGTCACCCAACCTTGAAATGAATCGGTTGAGGGCCGCCATGCATCCAGTCAGCTTCTGAACGTCCTTGAGGGATTTTGGAGGCGCCATGGATGTAATAGCGGTAACTTTCTCGGGATTAGCTTCAATTCCCCGGTGGCTGACTATGAAGCCCAGCAGTTTTCCCGCGGGCACGCCAAACACACATTTGGTAGGATTGAGCTTCCATTGGAATCCCCTGAGATGTGCAAAGGTCTCAGATAGGTCATCGATGAGACTATCCGGGTTCTTTGTCTTGACGACGACGTCATCAACATAGGCTTCCACATTGCGGCCAATCTGAGCCTTGAGACAACTCTGAATTGCACGCTGGTATGTGGCTCCTGTGTTCTTGAGTCCAAAGGACATTGTAGTGTAGCAGTAGGCGCCGAACGGAGTGATGAACGCCGTCTTGATCTGGTCGTCTTTGTGCAGGCTTATCTGATGATAGCCCGAGTAGCAATCCAGGAAACAGAGTAGAGAGCAGCCAGCTGTAGAATCCACCACCTGATCAATGCGAGGTAGCCCGAAAGGATCCTTTGGGCAATGTTTGTTCAGGTCAGTGTAATCGACACACATTCTCCACTCGTTGTTGTTCTTCTTGCGGACCAGGACAGGATTAGCGAGCCAGTCTGGGTGGAACACCTCTTTAATGAACCCGGCTGCTAAGAGTTTTGCCAGCTCCGAACGGATGGCTTCTTTCTTGTCCTGGGCGAAGCGTCGTAGACGTTGTTTCTTCGGCTTGGCGGCAGGATCAACGTTGAGTTTGTGCTCAGCCAACTTCCTTGGGACTCCCGGCAAGTCAGACGGCTTCCATGCGAAGATGTCGCGGTTGTCCCGTAAGAAGCTGGTGAGCGCGCTTTCCTATTTGATAGGCAGGTCAGCGCCGATCAGCGCTGTCTTGGAGGGGTCGCCCGTCCCTAGGTCGATTGCCTTGATTGGAACTTCCTGGGAGGGCTTCATGTTTGGCATGGCTGGCTTTTTCGTTGGGATTTCCAACTCAGTCTTGCCGAGTTGTTTTGCCATAGCTGCTACGATTGCTGCCTGGCTCGGTTGCTGCATGCTTGCAGCAATCGTCACTGCCTCGGTGTCACAATCGTAGGAGGTCTTCAGGTCGCCCTTTAGGGATAAGATCCCCTTAGGGCCTGGCATCTTCAGGACGAGGTAGATGTAATGTGGGATCGCCATGAATTTCGCCAGAGCGGGTCTTCCCAGGATCGCGTGGTACGATGATTCGAAGTCGGCGACCTCGAATGTGATGTACTCGGTCCTGTAGTTGGCCTCGGTACCAAATGTAACTGGAAGTGATACCTGGCCAAGGGGCACGGCAGCGTTGCCTGGAACAATGCCGTAGAAGGGTGAATCAGTGGGCTTGAGCAGGTTGGTGATGTCTAAGCCCATCTTCTTCAAAGTCTTGGCGAACAAGATGTTGAGTCCGCTCCCTCCGTCGATCAATGTTCTTATGAGTCGCGCGCCAGCTACCACAGGGTCGAGCACCAGAGGGTATCGCCCCGGGTTCTTGATGTTGGTCCATTGATCATCGCGAGAGAAGCTGATGGGGACTTCTGACCACTTCAGGAAGGTGGGGATGGCAGGCTCAATGCAGGCGATCTCGCGGTGAATAAGCTTTTGCTTGCGCTTTGATTCTGACTGAGTGATTCCCCCAAAGATGACGTTGACAACCTTGTCGGCTTGTTGGTAGCCGGTGTCTTTGTCACCCTTGTCTCCTTTGTTGTCAGGGTTGTTTGGTTTGGAAGCGCCCTCTGCTGAGAACGCTTTCTTAAGTGACCAGCAGTCCCTGCTTGAGTGCTTATCCTTTGGGTGGAAAGGGCACTGCTTGTTGAGTAGTTTTTCAAACTTCCTACGGGAAGAGTTCTTCTCAGCAACATTGACCGTGTCTTCAGATTTGCGCTTCTTATCGCTGAAGTCGCGTTTGCTGTTGTTCTCAACTTGCTTGCCCTTGTTACGGTCGTTGTTGTTGTTGCGATCTCCTCCCGACTTGTTTCGGTTGAATCTCGCTCGCTGCATGTCTTCGGCATCTGACCAGCGGCTGATGAGTTCTCGCATTTGCTCTAGTGTCTTTGGCCTGTTCCTTCCGAAATCGAGGTGCAGCACGGGGTCTGTAAGGCCGCCGTGGAAGCAATCAATGACATCTTGGTCGGATAGGCCAGCACAGGTTGAGCGTTTCTCCCAAAATCGCCGGTTGTAGCTGCGCAAGTACTCGTTCTGGCCCTGTTTGCACTGGGCTAGGTCAAAGCGAGTACCCGGCTTTTGCCATGAACCTTGGAAGTTGTTGATGAAAGCCTTGCAGAGTTCATCCCAGGAGTCGATGGAGCCTGGCTTAAGCCCTTCTAACCAGGTCAGTGGGGCCTGATCGAGGACTACTGGGAGATAGGTGCACATGGTGTCGGTGTTGCCCCTTGCCGCTTGATTGCCGAGTAGTAGATGCGGATCCACTGCTCGGGATCGCGTTTCCCGTCATATCTATCGATATGAGCTGGTTTGAACTTGTCGGGCCAGGAAGTAGCGCGGATGCGGTCTGAGAAGACCGGGAACCCTTCGTACTTGTG
>CM014275.1:56131676-56161978 GCA_004135705.1 Alloteropsis semialata | reverse complement strand
TTCTTCCATGACGCCTCCAACTCTCAGTCATGTTTTTTTGTGCCCCATTTCTGCAATTATCAAACAACATAGCTCATTTTCTTCAGTCGTGGCGGCCAATAACTAGCTATCCCTGGGCCAGACAATTTGAATTGGGGTTCTACTCGGTACCTCACTCACTCCAATTGCTTCACCGGCCGGTTGCCCCCTCTCTTCTCCTATATATATTGTTAGAAATAATTAGTTTATGATCAATTAGTTAAATCACATGATTAGCACATGGGTTAGCAATTAATTCCATCATTAGCGTTCGCTAATGATGGGACACATCGGTTAGCAAAGGCACCTGTTCAGGAGAGGGCGTGTCCCTCAGAACAGGCATATCCACATATCCATGCCCTTTCAGGGTTGTGTGTGTATGTGTGTGTGTGTATATATATATATATATATATATATATATACATCCTTCATCCAATCAATACAACAGAGAATCATTTATCCAATCACAGTTTCCTTTTCATCAATTCTAAACACGTTATCAGCACTTTGGCTCATGTTCTCGGCGACTTGGATTCTGACGAAGAACTCGTCGAGGGGGAGGCCCCCTGGCCTCCAACAGCCGAAGGTATGGATCCCGTAAGACAGAACTCACCCGTCGATCAGCATGACGATGGAACAGTTGAACTCCTTCGTACCTTTTGTGCCGTGATTCGTCGAGTTCATCGTGGAGAAGTTCCTGGCCTTTTCCCCCGTCCTACTCTGTTTCCTCACCGTGGCTACTTCATTCGTCGTGGTCGGCGCTTCCAGAATGCATCCCGATGGCGAATTACTCCTCGCCGTGCGGGACGCCGTCCTGTGCAGATGAGGAACAATGGTTGTCGGTTTTTCCCCCGCCACCCAACGGCACAAGTGGTGCCGCCGCTTCCACGCGCCATGCTGAACCCGAGGCTACCGACTCCGGCACCAGCCTCATCATCCGCTACACCAGAGAACATCGTCATCCCAAGGCTTCAAACTGTGGCAAATCGACCTCATACTCCGGCTCCTCCGGGTTTCGGCCGTGGTGGTGGCTCTGGCCTGCACAACATCGGTGAAGGCGGCATCAACACCTTCAACGGTGGAATCGGCACCATTCGTGGTGGATTTGGCAGATACCTTGGTGACGGCGGCAGTCCGCAACCCGCCGTGACTCCATCTTCACCCATCCCATTGCCGGGGCAGTGCTCGGTGGCGGAAGCACCACGGACGGCAATGGAGGCACCATGAGCAGCACCCCAAAGGGCACCATGGCGGCGCGGACCGGATGACCGCCCTTCTATTTCAGCAACAACGGATCCACGGTTGCTCCTCCATCAACACCTCCTGCACACCTCGCCGGCGACGGCACCTTAACTGGAGGCAGCGGATCGGCTGCACCTACGCGGAGGACCACGACAGCAGCGGCAGACCGGAGGCCCGGCCTTGGCCAGCGGAACCCGGCCTCCCGCGCGCCCTGGACCATCTACGATGACATCTCCTCCTCCATGGAGGAGTACTCGCCGGACTAGATCGGCGCTACACGCAAGGGAGCGGTAGCCAGGGAAGCCACGGCGGAGAAAATGATGCGACGCGAGATTGGGGATGACCTTATCTGTTCGTTCCTGGTCATTTATTATTTTCTCTCCGTCGCATGTCTCGGTTGGGCTGAATTAGCACGGCCCATGTTGTTTTTTTTTATTTCACATTTCCTTAGCCTGCTCTGCATGCAACGCACGCATGCTCGCTCAGAATGCATGTGCGTGTGATTAAGTTAAGATATTATTAGGATTAACATCTATATATTTGAATAAGTTCCTAGGGTTTCCTGTAATTGCAGTTTAATCCTTCAACAGAGAATAGTAGTGTGATTTATCTAGGTTCTAGATAATTAACTTCACTGTAATTGCAACGCACTTTGTGCATCTCTGTACTTGTAAACTGCCCCCTGAATTAAAGGGATAATGAAATGTCAATGTGTTTGTTCTTATACATTCCGATTTCCATTATTGTTTATGGCATTTTATTACTTGCAATTTCTTTTAGTTATTTACTTATAGTAAGCTATATTATTTTTGAATGCTTAAATGAAACAAATAACTAAACTAATAATCCAACACAAGGATTATACAAACAAATGCAAAATCAAGTGATAACCTCATCTAAAGGAAAATATAAAATTAAAAAATATGTGTACATTGCAAAGGTCTACATCTTTTTAGATGATTACCTAATCCACTTTTACTGTTGGCCACTCCACAAGGTAGTGACATATACTACTGTGAGGTCTATGCTATGCTTTAGACATAGTTATAACCTTCAAAGTGCGTACCCAACACTAATATTTGGATGATTACGCAAATGAAAGGTCTACACCTTTACCTATTTTGTTGTTGGCCGCTCCACAAGGTAGTGATACATACTACTGCGAGGTATATGCTAGCCATAACCTTCAAAGTGCGTACCCAACAATAACTTTAGATATTTACATAATCGATGTTTCATACACATCACCTTTAATTTTCCAAAAATGAGGTCCACACTACAAATGCAAGTTTCAACTTGTCTAAAATATTTTGCATCATTATTATTACATGTTGCCATGATGATTTTTTTTGATTTACACAAAGTGTAAATTAATCAAATCTATGGTTTATACCATGTAGGAACAATGGCCACCAAAACTTTAACAGAATTAGCACTTGATGGACACAACTATCCCGCATGGTCATCGGACATGAAAATCAATCTCAAATCCCACGCATTAATTCAAGTTTTAAATGAACCTCCAGCGGGTGACCCTAATATTACGGATCAACAAAAATCAGGAACTTTACTTTTGCTACGATATTTCCTACACCCTGATCTTAAGGCACAGTACATAAATGAGGAAAATCCACGTTTATTGTGGAATGCACTGAAAGCTCGGTATGAAAAGCATAAGCAAATAATTTATCCTGAAGAATGTTATGAATGGAATAATCTACGTCTTCAAGATTTTAAAACCATTGAAGAATATAATCAAGCCATTCATCAAATTTGTTCCAAACTAAACTTTTGCGAAAAAGAACCTACTGAAGCGGAAAAGATTGAGAAGACTTTGTCTACCATGCTTCCCGCTGATAGGGTCTTACAACACCAATACCGTGCAATGAATTTTCAAGTTTATTCTGAACTTATTCACATATTAACTTAGGCAGAAAAACATGATGAACTTCTTTTGAAGAACCATCACAAGCTTCCTACTGGAGCAAAACCTCTACCTAAAGTTCATTACAATGCTCAGAATAATAAAAAGTTCATTGGCTCTTCTCGCCCATTCAAGGACTTTAAAGGCAAAAGGAAATTCAACAAGAATAAGTATAATGCCAATAATCAGGGTAATGGCAAGTTCAAATCTAAATTTGATAGATCAAAGACATGCCAAAAATGTGGTTGTTTCAAACACTCCACAAAGAAATGTCGAACTCCAAAGCATTCAGTAAACCTCTATCTACAATCCGTGGGTCGTGGAAGAAAGAGCAAGGAATCAAGATATGAAGCTCACTTCAGTCATCAACCTTCTTTCAACAAGGAGATATGATGCTCCACTCAAATTCCACAAGCACAAAGTCCAAGGGATGACAAGACTAATAATCTATCGGCAATAGAGAACACCGACAACACAATGATAGATTTTGCTTCAAACGACATGTTTGGAGACATGGATTAAATTCCTAGATAGTCTAGAATAATTAATATTCTATGTCCTCGAGATTGATGTAATAATAATAAATTGTCACATTTATCAATAATGTCTAATGTAATAATTGTATCAAGCACATTTGATATTCAATAAAATATGTATTCTATATATCTCAAAGATTTGCTTATTTCAAATTCTTTATTTAATATATAGTCTCACGGGAGTCAATCCAATGGAAGAAGAATTATGCCTAGTGGACAGTGGCACCACAAACACTATACTTAGGGAATTAAAATATTTTGTACTCTTACTAAAAGAGAAGGAAATGTTTTAACAATCGCTGGACGCGATGCAATGACAGTAGGTACTGGACAAGCCACTATCTGAAGCTTTATTGTATCCTGATTCAACTCGTACCTTAGTTAGTTATAAAGATATCCAGAAAACGCGTTTCATATTGAAAAACACAAAGAAAATAATGAAGAAAATCTTATTTTCACCAAAGATACTGGATATGGCAAACAAATTCTTGAAAAGATTTCTTCTTTACCATATGGATTGTACTATACATACATCAAACCCGTCAAGCATGTTTCATATAAAGTAATTTTCTACAATGTTGATACATTTAAAATATGGCATGATCGCCTTGGTGAAACGACCCGGATTCCCAAAACGGAGAATCCGACTCCCTGTACCAATGTGATAGTCCCAGAATCAACTGCTATCACGTACAGAACTTATTCCAGTATAATATCATATCCATACTTCGAATCAGAGTACAATTATTACAAGGATAATATGGAAAGCGTAGCTGGTACAAGCCCTTTGGGCTAAACGACAAGAAGAAAGCCTACGAAGCGGTAGCTAGGTCTTCAAGTCTTCATCTCCAATCTTCGCCACAGGCAACCTTGAGCGAAGCATCACAACCCTTCAAAGTAGCATCCGACGAATGAACTCGAAATCCAAGTCCAAACCTGCAAGCTCACGAGCTGTCCCCAAGGAATGGGACAGGTCCACGTCACCATCCGTATGCAAGCTTTAAGTGGCCTAATTCTAGTATATCAAATATATCAAGGAATTAAGCTGGGGTTTCCTATGTAGCAGCAGCAACAAGAATAAATATCTCCAACAACAGCCCAAGCTATCATCTCCACGGGTCAACCCTAGCACACTAGGGTCCCGTCGCATTCTCACCTCCTGCTCCTCACGAGTCGATGGGAAGACTCCCACTCTTCCCATCTCAGCGGCTACAAGCCGGAATCCGTACTATCAGCTCTCATCCAGCCCAAAGCTATGAAACAGGGGAGAGGTAGAATGTCCCAAAAACACTAATCAGAAGAAGCCGGATCGAGGGGTGTCCATGACCGAGGACGCGGCTATACGTATAGTTTTAACTCTGCAGAGTGTGTACACCTGGACCCACTCGGGTTGCAGACGGCTGCGCAACCGTCTTGAGACACAACCCACAGCCATAACTTCCTAACCAGAACGGTACCATACTGTATTCCCAGGCTTGGGACCCGAGATCGTGAGTCTCTAACCTGGCCACGGTGGCGTCGAGAGTCTCGGAAACTCAGGGCTAGAATAGCCGGGTCCCGAACATCCCGGTGTTCGGCCAACCCAATCCTATACACACTTCTCCACAGATCTGGTACCGCCTAGCTAGAAATGGCTGGAATCCTCCCCATGAGGATAAGTGGTGTGCACGTTTGACAAAGTCCCGTCACCAGGTCCAACTGACTCGGCCTAAGCCAGAGCAAGCAAGCCTCCAAACTGGGCCATCCGACTCCGCGGTCCGCCCGTCTACCCATTACAGGTAATATCCACCAACTCTTCCAAAGATCCACAACAAATGTACCCGCCACAGGTACTCCGTAGGAAGTGCCCAACACACTTCCCAAGCCCCGACCAGAAGGTCGGTTAATGTCTGCTCACTCCAGCCGGGGGTTCGAAACTCTTCAGTTTTATCCCAACCCAAAACTCACGCCAAGATGATCAAGATCACAGCTAATCCCACACATGCAAGCATAGCACGAATATAACAGTGTACATAGGTAAACAAGGATATCGGGAAATCATCAAAGGCTATGCATGGGTTTAACTTCATCATCATGAATTAAAGCGCTAGCAATTCTAATAGCAATGCCTAATAGGATTCAAAGTCGGAATGGGCGTGAACCTGGAGCAAGATCAATCTATTTCTCTTAGTTGGTGAAGTCAAAGTCGTCGTAGACGTAGTCGACGAAGTCGTCCAAATCTTCCGAGGATCCTAATAATCGGATAAATAAAACGATAAGCTAGAAGCAAATAAACTCCAAATAAGAACCAAGGAAGAGCCAAAAGCATTCAACTCCTACACTAACGCGTAGAGCATAATTTTAGAAGAATTATGAAACTGGTTTCATAATTTTCTGAGCTAAATTGAATTTATTATGAATTTTCTTTGATAAATCCTAATTCTGAAAAAGAAAAAGAAAAAGAGCAGACACGTGGCAGCCAGAGGAGGTGACACGTGGCAGGGTGACGTCATCATGACGTCAGCAGCGGGGTCCGCCACTGATGACATCAGCATGACGTCAGCGTTGACTAAGTCAACGGTCAACGTTGACCGGGTCAACAAGTCAGCTGGGCCATCTGTCAGTGGGACCCGCACGTCAGTGACACAGAGTGTATGACAGGTGGGCCCCGGCGGTCAGACGGGTCGGGCCAAAAGATCAAAGGGGATTGGGCCGGCCTGGGCTGGTTTCCTTGGTGGTTGGGCTCTAGCTGGGCTTCGAATGAGGCCGGGGTTCATGGGCCAACGCAGTTTCGGCCCATGGCCAAACTGAGTCGGGAGAGGGGGTAAAGGTAGCGGGCCCACTAGCAAGAGAGAGGTAGAGACTGGCAGGTGGGACCCACATGGCAGCGAAACAGGTTGGGTCGCGGGATCTTCTGTGGCTCGTGTGGCAGCGTGCGTGTGTGGGTCTTCGTGTGTTTGTCCGCGGCGAACACCAGAGCACGATGCGGCGTCGGCGGCGGTTCTCCAGGCGCGGGCGCGCGGCTCGCTGGCGCGGCCTCCTGCCGTGGCCGAGCAGCATGAAGACCGGGCGACGACGGGGCACAGAGAAGGGAGGTAGGAAGGGAGCGGCGATGATGGTTGGACCGGAGCAGAGCAAACAGTGGGCTCGGCGGCGAGCAAGCGGGGCAGAGCGGGACGGGTTCGCGGGGACGACGGCGATCAAGGCGTCGGGGTTTTCGCGGACGCAGCCCGGACCTCCTGTCCGATGCGCCACGCGGGCAAGGCTTGGGTGAACACAGGGAGGATTAGAGAGAGAGGAAGCGCACGGGCAAGGGGATGGAAGAGAGGTGAGCTCGGCGGCCATGGCGAGCGCCACGGCGGTGAGCAGAACACGGAGAGAGAGAGAGGGGTTCGATTGGGGAGTTCCTGCACAAGAGGAAGCGGCGCGAAGGCCGGCCTGGCAAGGTTCAAAGGCGGCTCGAAGGCCGGCGACATCTCGGAGAACAGAGGCGGCGCACGACATGGCGAAACAGAGCACACACGGCGGCGCACGGCGAGAAGGTGTTGGGGACTCACGGGCTTAGGAAGAAGAGCGGGTTCGACTTGGGGATGACGAGGCGTGGCTTGCGGATCAGCTCGTGGTTCTCGGCGGCGGCTCCTCGTCGGTCTTCTCGTCCTTGGCGGCGGCGGTGCGGCAGCAGCAGCTCGGCACGGACGGCGTCACGGTACGGCTTCGGGCGTCTCCTCCGGGGCGGCCCCCTCAACTCTTCCTCCTCCTCAATTTGGTCGCGGAGTGGTGGATCAGGGCTTCGCCCATGGTGGTTCTGGGAAGAGCAGAGAGAGAGGGGATGGGGATTTTGTAGAGGGGGTTGCGTGAGCGCTGCGTTTCCTTGGCGGCCAAGGGGGAGCGGGACAGGAGCACATGGTGGGGTCGGGGCGGTTGCGCGAGCAGCGTGATTCGCGGGGCAAGCTGGCGCTGGCGCGCGCGGCGGAAAAGTGGAGCGGGGCGGCGGTGTCGCGGCGTCGGCGTAGGGGAGAAGATGCACAGGGGCGGTGGGGCCGGTGCGTCAGCGAGGGAAAGAGGCGTCCGCGCGGGGTCCTGGAGGCGTGGTTGCTGGGCCGGGATGCTGGGCCTGTGCGGGGAGAGAATTGGACCGGCGGCTGTTGGGTTGGAGTGGGCCGCGCGCAGGGAAAGGGAGGGAAGAGGTGATCGGGCCGGACCGGAAGCAGGCCAGAGCTGGGCCGAGTGCGGGCTTAAGGGAGAGGGAGGTGGAAGTCAGGCCGGTCCGGGTTAGGGATGATTGGGCCCAAGACTGGTTGGTTAGGAATGTTAGCATTTGAATTTGTATTTGAGATAGGATTTCAAATACAAATTCACACACACACAACAAATAGAAACCAAACAAAAGCCAAATCACACAATCAATTATTTTCCCTAATTACAAATTAAAAGCACAATTTATTTACTAAGAGTTTATTAGAGGAGAGAGAGATCACACTTCTAGGTTTAAGCAAACAATTCAAACAAAAATTTTAAATCCGCAAATTTTCAACACGGAATGTTACACCATGGCAACTCCGGTAAAGTTGATGGCGGCAACTACGTCGTCAGCAACTTTCTTGGCATGATGGCATGTAGAATTAGGTTTCCAGACTATGATGTCGAGGCGGGGATGATGTTGTCATCGTGGAATAATTTTTTCTGGTCCCTTCTCCGTTTTGTTGTGGCTAGATCTGACCACGATGAAGGACCGGTGATAATATAGATCTGCCCCTCAAAACCATTATATTTAGTTTTAAGTTGGGAAGATTTGGATTGGTTTTCCTTACTCTTCAGAGGCAGAATGAAGAAGAAGGAAGACACAAGAAAGAAAATGAAGATTATGCTCAATTCCACCTACAGGAATGTTGGCCGCCGTTTTTTGGGCACCTGTTCTCAGCCTGTTTGCTGAGTGTTTGCTTGTGTGGTCATCTATATGATTTTTCGTACAGGTTTGAAATTGAGATTTGGAGCTATATGTTGCATGAGTGTCATAGAGATGAAAAGCGGTTTGTGAGTACACTTGTAATCTTTGTATTACAGAGTGCCTGTAACATGAGACTATACTCTGCTACAACTTAATATAATTCTTCTTTCACCTAAAAAAATATGCAAAAATATAAGTTACATATAAAGTACAGATAATGATAAACTAAACTACAAACAAAAATGATATACACACGATATTGAATAAGATGAATGGTCAAAATTATGCTAAAAAGTCAATGGTGATAAATATTTCGATAACGGAGGAGTATATAATAGCAATAATAACAGTGACTTGGCAGATATTGACCATGGAATTTCGGCAACCCTGGACTACTTTAGTTTGATGCTGTGCGCATAGACTCATGGTGGTACATGGTGCGCTCCTTCATATATACTAGCGTCCTCCCTATGTTTGTTTAGCCTATATATATATAGACGAAAAATGAATTCCTCCTTGTTTCTAGTTTGGTAATACTAAGCGATCAACTCAGCTAGGTTACGTGTGGGGCATCTCGTCTGAAGGCCTTTAGTTAAGTCTCTCGTGCTCTGGCTCGCCAGATTCTCTCATCAAGCATGTCAGTGTGCGTGGTAGGCTTCTAAGGCATCAGGATTTTACAGCATAGTAAGATTGGGTACTCTTGTTGAGTTCAAGAACGTTGTGTTTGCAGATTGTGGATTATTGTGACATGGAAGTTGCGACAAGGTTCTATGTGTGTAGAAGATTCTCATCGCTGTGCATGAACAAAGCTGTGATATCCCCACCGCCATTGCAGAGTACATTTTGGCTGAGCCGGCCCTAACAGGATAAGATCGATTCAAGTGCAGTTGTGTTTGTAGCCACCATCGAACTTATCAGCATACATGCATCCTCGGTCTGCATAGCTCTCCTAGTTTTTGCCTCCAGTGTTCACGACACCTATTTTTTCAAACAACAGGAAGGGCAAGGCCCTACTGATTATCAAGAAGGAATGGTTACAGTTGCGAAAACATAAAAAAAGATTTAGTTACATAGGGAGTAGCAATTTTTTGTATGAGGAAAAGTAACTACCCATCATATGGATACTCATTACAAATTCATGGAAATACAAATACTTATTATACTAAATAAGCATCATTAGGTTCATCATAAAATATGTTTTTCATAATATACCTATTTGATATAATGAATAGTTTTACTTTTCTGTGTATATTTGGTCAAACTTAGCAAGTTTGACTTAAGAAAAAATTAGAATGACTTGGTTTTCTGGATGGAAGGAGTATATTGGTGTACATTAGGATTTTTAATAATTACATAGACAATTTAGATGTAAGTGTTACTTTAGGTTATTTTAGTAATTACATATATGAGTAATTTGGAGTTTCTTTAAATTAGTTTTTGAACGGCATAGGTGGCTAATTTAAATGAATGTTATTTTTATAATGATAGAGCTAGGTAAGTAAGATATATATTTAAGGGTTACTTTAGACTATTTTATAATGGTAGAGATGCGCAATTTTCCTAAACATAATGGATCCATACCTATTAT
The DNA here is from genome assembly GCA_004135705.1 of Alloteropsis semialata. Lineage (NCBI taxonomy): Eukaryota > Viridiplantae > Streptophyta > Magnoliopsida > Poales > Poaceae > Alloteropsis > Alloteropsis semialata. The sequence continues at coordinate 56,151,743 of CM014275.1, read as the reverse complement.
TATTGTTGATGATTAGGGTCTACTAGACTGATGAATGGATATTCTTATATGTGAGAATTTCATGGGTCCACCTTTTTTTAACAGGTCTAATGAGGCTTAACATGTGGGGACTCCAAAAGAAGTTTTCGATTAGTAATAATAAATATTAATTGTAACCTCATGGGCAAATGAACCGGTCATATTTTCGCAGCATTGAAATCCTGGAGCAATACCCCAAGTAATCAGAGAGACAACGGTGAATCCAGGACTAGAAGTGAGGTTGCGAGAGGGGGGCTCATTTTCCCCCTCTTTCTTCTCTTTCTCTTCTTCATCATCCTCTTTACCCATGGCTAAAATTCTTAGGGGGCTCTATGGACTCCATTGAAGTAGCCCCCCTCCTATTTGGATTCGCCACTGCAGAGAGATGTGTCCAACGAGCTTGATTGCAGTTTGGTCCCATGAAACAGTTATTGAAAGCCTTGTGGAAGACTGGACCGCAAGGACACCAACAACACTCCAGTACATTTGGCCTATATATATAATGCCATTTCTAGTGCTACTTGTATAGTTGTATTTTGTGAACTTGCCACATCAATGCTTCAATTCAAAACAAAAGCTCCTCGACTGATTAGCCTCGCTAAGCATGATATCGTTTCTCCTGGTCGATTTGCACCCTCCCTTCTTGATTTCTCCTGGTCGGTATAGGGCGACAGTGTTAGGCTTGGAAGGTACTAGGAAGTTACAGCTTAGCATGTCCACAGGTATGTGCACGATTAGGGATTCGCGTGGCTAAGGTTAGGCACAGGGGAGGAATGATTTGAGATGGCATGCTGCGTAGTGTAGCAGTTGCTCCGATCCTTATCAAACAGGCGACACAACCGGCACCGATTCCACCTCGCAAGTCCTCCATCCACAAGCTGCGATGAGACTGGAACTGGAACAGGTCAGAGTTGAGAGACCAACCTCGACATCTGGACCGCTATGGGCGCTCCAAAGAGGCTTAATTAGGTAGTGCAATAGGTTGGTCCATATGCACCTGATCACTTTTTGTGTAATATCAGCTTTATTTACACACGTATTGTGCCAAAAAATAATATGCATGCAAAATAATGGATGAGGTCGACCTCTGTACGAAGAGCTTTAGACCCACTTGCCAGCACCAGGCACATGAGAAAAATAGGTCCATGGTAATTGCACCAGGCACATGATATATAATTCAGGTTCTGTGCATTCACTCCCTTTTGGCCTACATATAATGTTCTCATGGATCTTCCTCTCCTCCATGTTCATATTTTTCACTATCCTTGCTCAAGCTAAGTTCCCAACTAGTTTTAGGTTTATGAGTGGCCTATGCAGTCTCTTTTGACTCTCATGCATCCATGTTCGTTTGATTTGTGTGCTCGTTGCTATATGGTGATGAAACTATATTAGGGTTGGGAGGCACAGGGAAGTTACAGATGAGCTTGTTCATAGAAAACGTCTGTAGAGCCAGATCATCTAGGTTGTGAATTTGGATGTGTGGGTAGCAGTGGTTAAGACGTATCCCTTTCGGTTCTCCTCATACGTGGTCACACCACGACGCCCACACATAATCCTCTCTCCACTACGGGAATCCCTGTGTATGCCGAGTGTCTCGGGCACTCGGCGAAAACAGAAATACACTCGGCGAAAGCTTTGCCGAGTGTAACACTCGGCAAAGAACACACGGCAAAAAAAGACTCGGCAATCAGCTCTTTGCCGAGTGCACACTCGGCAAACATTTTGCCGAGCGCTAGATGTGACACTCGGCAAACAATTTTCCAAAAAACAAAAAAAAACAAAAAAAAACACAGCTCTGCCGCCGCCGCCGCCACCACCACCACGCCTCTGCCGCCACCGCCACCACTCCACCACCACTGCCGCACCTCCACAGCTCGCTTGCCGCACGCCGCGCCTGCGCGTCCCCCAGTCTCCGNCACGCAAGTCCGCAGCTCGCTCGCAGCGCCGCCGCTGTCGTGGGCTGCCGCCGGAGCTCGCAAAGAGAGGGGGAGAGGGAGGGGGGAGAGAGAGAGAGGGAAGGGGAAGTACCTGCCGCCGACCGCCGAGCCTTCACGCCCGCCGCCACCCGCTGCCATCACCACCACCACGCATCTGAGGAGCAGGAGGAGCTTCCCCCACCGCCGCCGGGTCTAAGAGGGGCGCACCGGATCTTGGAGAGGAAAGCCCGCCGGAGCTCCTGCCCGCCGTTGCAGGTCTTGCCGGAGCTCCTGCTGCCGCGGCCGCCCGTCCTCGCCCCGCCGCCCCTCCTCACCGGTCGATCTATTCCGGTGAGGGGCGAGCGGAGGGGGGAGGAGAGGAGCCGCGAGTGGGAGGTGGAGGGAGAGGGTCGGGGGAGGGAGGTGGCCGGAGAGGGAGGGAGGTGGCCGGAGAGAGAGGGACGTGGCGGCGCCAGGAGGAGAGGGAGCGGGGGTGCGGCGCCGGGAGAAGAGGGAGGGAGGGAGGGGATGGGGACGGCATCGATAGAGGACAGAGGGAGGGGATGGCCGGCCGGGTGGTGTTTATTTTGTTGGTTCACCGAGTGGCTAGATCTGGCACTCGGCAAACACTGCTTTGCCGAGTGTCAGATTAGAAACACTCGGCAAAAATTAATGTAGTGCTATTTTATTTTTTTTCTTTTTTCTTAGCATGTTTTTCTAAATTTATTTTGTTGCACTTTGAAAGCACTTTGTCAAATTCACTCAACAATATATATTTTATTTTTCTACTCCTATTATTCTATTATTTTATGTAGTTATAGCTCAAATTCAAATTATATTAATTAAAATTCAACCTAGATTTTGTTGACAAGATGATTTCAAATGAAAAAGCTTTCATAACTTATTGTGATCTACAACTCTCAATTTGACTGTTTCTTCATCCGAGGTCGTTTGAAATAACTCAAATTTTAAATTTTGAGAACTACAAACGTACTTTTCATTAGCAAAATAAATTCAAATTAAAAAGAGTTCAACTACAAAGTTGTATAACTTCTGAAGATCTACAACTTTCATATATATCATTTGTTCATCCGACATAGTGAGAGTAACATTGTTCACAAATTTTATAGATCTCTCTTCTAGTTTCAGGAAACTCTATGAGAGATATAGATTTTGTGAACAATATTTATATGAATTTGTCAAATGAAGAAATGACCAAACTAAAAGTTGTACATCTTGAGAAGTTATACAACTTTGTAGTTTAAAAGTTTTTAATTTGAATTGATTTACTACTTCAAAATGTGGTTTGAATTATGACTTTGCCGAGTGTGAAAAAAAAACACTCGGCAAAGATATTGTTTGCCGAGTGTTTTTTTTGACACTCGGCAAAAAATATCTTTGCCGTGTTTTTTAAAAAACACTCGGCAAACCCCATTTTTGCCGAGTGTTTTTTTTTTGCCGAGTGTTTTTTGAAAAACACTCGGCAAACAATTTGTTTGCCGAGTGCCCGAAAAAAAACACTCGGCAAATACGGGGACACTCGGCAAACTTGAGATTTCCCGTAGTGCTCGATGGTTCTACACAAGGCTTTGGATGTCCTTACACATGTAGTATCTGCATAAATTGTTTCTCTCATTTGTCTCATACACTTTTAGGAAAAAGGTTATGAAATATTTGTGGTATTGAAAAAAAATGACACGAGATGTGCAGATTCTATACATTCCCAAAAGTCACCCTTGATATCTATTTTTTCCTTGAATTCACCCAAGTGATTTTGATGGAGTTTTGCCCATGCTACATAATAAGAAAACTCTCGTTCTCTTTCATACATAATAAAATATTTAATTTATTAACTTGGTTATAGGAATATTTAATTGTATCATCTAAATAATTATGCTACATAATAAAATATTTCATTCTCGTCCTTTATAATAAAATATTTAATTTTTGAAGTGAATATAATAAAATATTTAATTGATTAATGGTTCAAAGAAATATTTAATCTTATCATCTACATAATTATACCAGATAATAAAAAATCTCTCATTCTCTTCCTTTAGTAATATATTTAATGATTAATCAGAGTTCAAAGAAATATTTAATTTTATCATCTAATAATTATGCTGTATAATAATAAAAATCTCACACTCTCTTGCTTCATAGAAAATCTAAATTCCTCTCAGTATTCAAAATGCAACTTAAATAATTTACGTCAAAGCCTTTAATCAATCAACATCAAGACCTTGAGCTACCATAAAAATTGGAGCCGTAATGGATGTATATAGATTTATTAGACCTTCAACTACCTAAAATTTCTCCGTACCGTCATGTGGCTTCACAAATTTGTGCTGATGTTATCCTTGACACATACACATCGATCCATGTGCCATATTCTCTCTTCTGATTTCTGCTCCTCGCCTCCACTTTTTCCGCTGCACGCCGCCAAATAGATCGGATATTTCTCACGCCTCCATCGCCCCATCATTCCATTCCTTCAGAAGAGCAGGAAACCCTAGCTAGGTCAGTTCGGAGTCCTCTTTGCGGGGGACGAAGCACCATCATGGGGCGCTGGAACACCCACTCCGCCGGGAAGAAGCAGACGAAGGCCAAGCGCGGGCAAGACGAAGACAGGGAGTATTTTGAATCTTGCGTCGAAGAGATGGAGGAGGACGGTACAAAAACGATGCCGCTGCCAAACATCGTCAAGTACCATGGTAAAATTTTAGTATCCGTACTTTTCTTATCATGGAATTTATTTGAAATCTAGAGATTTAGAACCTGATCTCGATGTGTTCCCCTTTCTTCTGGTTATTACTGAAACTTTGGCTTGCACTGTGCGTGCTCGTTTCCTAAATTTCTTGATGCTCCCCTCCATGCTAGTATAGTGGCTATTTCCTTCCTATTTTTCCAATCCGTCTGAATTTCTTCAACAAACTTTTAATAATCAAGGGCTTACCACCATATCTATTGTGATGATGATTTCTTCTGACCTTTTCCTTTTGTTTGTATTTTTCTTGTTTCGGCAGATCTCGTGGAGAAACTATGGGGATGGGACAAGCTGCTGCCGAGGGGGTATTCTGTGTCGTGGTCTGAATACATCGATTACCTTGAAGCGTATTACACTAACAATGATACAGCTAAGGGTCTCAGCATAGCTGCAATCGCTGAGACTGTAAGTAAACTTCCTGCCCCTTTACCAAGCCACCAATCATATCCGTCTCCTACTTAATTGTTTTTTCGCTTGTCTTGTCTGCTAACTTAAACTGCTATGGTTGGTTGTGCGACTGTTTGATGTTTCAAGCAGTGTTGCACGAAGGAGGAGCAACTTGTGTCTGAGTGGAGGCGGGTGGAATCTAAAATGGAGATGATCTTAACGATGAGCAAATCAATTGTTCTGAGTTGCCTAATCCACCAGTGTGCAAGTTCAGTGATCAACACAGCAGGTTGTGGATTATCTGCTGTTTCCCATGCCGCTTTGTGGGTAATATAAGTTTCTCACCTGTCCCTAACATACCAAACAAACATATTTTTCTTGTATTTGACTAAGAAATGCTATATAATCCTCTCTGCATCCGAATAGCTAATGTTTGCTGGCATGGGCAAATAGCTATAATGGAAAGTGGGAAAAAACCCTATTTGGAAGGAAAACTTAAGAAAAACTTCTGTCTGTCGTCCCAACTATAATTGACCATTTATATCTATGTCCAGTCCATTGTCTCCTAGAAATACTGGCTTCCTTTTATTAAGCTGAAATACTGGAGCCTCGACCTATCTAATATTTGGTTTTATTTTAGCCAAATGTTGCGAAGTAGTTAGTATTTGGTAACTGTGTACTGTGTGGGATTAGCTGCAAGATAGTAAATGTGGCCCGGTTCTTCAATTCCTATTGTTTCATTTGTTATCCATATGGGTAGCTTGTACTGGCACTATCTATCTTTGTGCATACACATTTGGTAAAATAGTTGAATCTTTGGGTATTAGCATATAAGAAACTAGGTTGACATAGGACAACTTGATGGCCTTTTTTGTATAATAAAGAATAAATTGTCACGTAAGTTCGCCTTGGCGAGTTGAATGGTACATGGATTATTGGCTTATGAACTTTGTGCTAATGCAAAACGATGGTTTCAAGTGTATTGCCAAGGAGGCTGACCTGACGTGTGAGCTGCTGAGGCATGGTGCTGATCCCTGTGATGATTACTTAATCCAGCAGAGCACTGAGATACGCATGTGTGCCTTGAGCCTTATGAACTGCAGTGTACACAGTTCTGTTGCTGCCTGCGCTGCCATGTTGGTAAATGCCTGCCTTCAAAAACCCCCACTTAATAATTACTAGTTTCATCAATCCATCTTTTTTTTTGTTTTTACTGCTAATTATGGGCACTAACTGCAAAGTGATGGATGGATTCAATTTAAGGGTATGGCAAAGGAGGCCGAAATGATGTGTGAGTGGATGAGAAAAAATCACATGCTTCTTGATGTCTTTGATGATCCCATACCTGATGCAATTGTGGACAGCCACAAAGTGCGGTTAGGAACCTTGGATGTTATGGTTGACATGCTAGAAGAGTCTTCTGGTGCTGCTGGTGGGCACAAGATTGATGGAACTGCAAACACCACCAAGTACGGATGTTCCATACATTTTTCTTTTTTCTTGGTGCAGTTATATATTGTCTAAGAGAATTAGTTTGTTATTTTTTGATATCGATTGTGATCCTATACCATTTCACTGTACTATCACCAGAGTCCGCATTTCAGATGCGTTGAATTCTCACAATCAGAATATCAAAGGTGTTGAAAAGAGCAACAAGGGGAAGTGGAATGAAGGTAACAGAGAAGCTAATCACCGCCAGTCTGGTTAGTATGAGCGCTACCTGTAGATACTTCCTTTGCAATATGCTTCGTGGTATGTAATATTTTTGTTGTATTGTTTTGTTTGAGAAGATCTTTTTGGCAAACTGTGGGGATGGGAAAGTCTCTTTCCACTCTACAGTTCTGTTGAGTGGTCCAACTATAGCAGCTACCTTGAGGAGTATTACTACAAAAATGCTTTTAAGTTCGTGGTCGATGCTGCCAACCAAAATCCTGAGAATTTGCTGTTGGATCCTGCTGCCCAAGCTGTGCAAATTACCACTACTGCTGGCAGTAGCTTGCCTTCTGATGTTGCCAAATGTGTAAGTTACCTACTGCCTTCTTTACTAAACTGTTGATTTTCAAAGTGAAACTGTTTTCACCAACATATTTCAAAATGACCATTTTTCAAGTAGTGTCTCAAGATGGAGAAGGAGCTCATGTCCAAGTGGAAGACTCGAGTGCGACGTTGTCGGGGTGATACCTTATCAGTCAGTACTATCATTCAGAGTAGCCTGATCAAGGAGCGTGCACTTGCAATCTCCGGAACAGGGGGTGAATTTTCTGTTTCTTCTGCCATTGCTTTTGTGGTATGTGCCTGATCACCTTGCCTTAACAACCAAACAAAACAACTTTTTTCCTTATCATACCATTGGAATGCTATTCCTCTCTGAATCCTATTGACTGAATTTGTGCCGCTGTTAAGAAAAATAGCTAAAATGAGGAGGGGATGGGGGCATCCAGCTTGGAGGCATGAAAATGAAAAAAAAACTTTTCTACTCATTGTCACAAGTTAAGGGCAAATATATGGTACCTTTCATGTAGAAAATACTAATTCCTGGACGGTGTTTCAATTTTGGCAGTTGCACAAACTGGTGCAAATTTTGGTAACCAGCAGTAAGAATTAATTGCCTGTTTCGAGGTTTCCAGTCTTGGCTCCACACTTATGTTTCATCGTAGTTGAGATATCCTTGCCTATCTCACACATATGATGGACAATCAACACTGAGTTTTGAGCAAGTTGAGAAGAAGCTTATCTATCCATTAAGCCATACACCGTCAACCGGTGTTCTTGAACTGTTAGCAAGTTGCTGTCTTAATAAAATGTGGCAAACAAATGTTATATTAACCTATGTAGATAGGAATGACTGCACGATATTTTAGTACAGCCTTATGAACCCAAGCCTTACATGCTTAATGTTTCACCTGTCGTTCTCATGGATAGCCTGGAGTGGTTCTATCCAGCACACGCACCTTCAGTTAAACAGCAGTAGTTCTTTGGGATGCACATAGAGTATTTAATTTGATCCTGTCTATGGTCTTTTGACTAGTGCAAAACTTTGGTTTCAAGTGTATCACCAAGGAGGCTGACCTGATGTGTGAGCTGCTGAAGCATGGTGCCGAGAAAATTGATGACATCATCCAGCAGAGTATTTTGATCCGCATGTGCGCCCTGGGCCTGGCGAACCTCAAAGGACATCAATCTATTACTTCCGCTGCTGCAATGGTGGTACGTGGCTTCCTGCATCTGGACTCCTATCCATTTCTTTTCTGTAAACTACCAACTCGTTGCTGGCACTGGCTGCAAAGTGATGAACAGTTTTGATTAAAGGGTATGGCGAAGGAGGCCATAAAGATGTGTGATTGGATGAAGAGAGAGAACAAGCTTCCCACCTTTGGTTTGTTCGACTCTTGGGGGCTTGAAGAATGCCGCTTGATCCGGATTAGAACCTTGGATGTTATGATCAGAATACTACTTGAGGCTTCATTTCCTTCCAAGGTTAGTGGAAAAACTGATCAGAATCTTGCTGATGATGAATTCTTTTGGCTTCATGCATTTTGTACTGGTCATGTTTTAGAATTAATCATTCTAGTTATGAAATGCTATTTAGTGCCTGATGTTGAATTCTTTTTGGCTGCATGCATTTTGTACTGTTCATGTTTTGAATTAATCATTCTTTTTATGAAATGCTATTTAGTGCCTGATGTTGAATTCTTTTTGGCTGCATGCATTTTGTACTGGTCATGTTTTAGAATTAATCATTCTAGTTATGAAATGCTATTTAGTGCCACCCTTTTTTAAAAGAAATAAATGATCCTTGCTTTGCACATCTTTTAAATGAGGATCATGGTTGCATGAACAATAATATTTCTTCATGACGATAGATGTACATAATTGCAGGTCTTTCTGATTAAACAAAATACTCGCTATAACAGTGCCTTCTACCTAAAGAGTCTGGACCCAGATAATGCCAATATCCCAAGTACTCCTTCCTGTGGGGACAAGGACGGGGATGAGGATGACAGGGGCGAGGGCAAGGACAACAAGATGCTTGTTGAGGGGGATGAGTTGGTGGCAGAGAATAAGCAGGTTGAGGCTAAAGAAGAACTGCAGGATTTGGTGGAGTGGGGAGCTGAGGAGGAGCGGCCGGACGTGGAGAGCGATGAGAAAAGAGTGGAGGGGAGAGCTGGATTAAGTGAATGGTTTGATGAAATCAGTAAAGAGGCTCAGGGTATCTTGGATCGCATTGAAGCTGGAGATGATGTACCAAAAGAGGATGTGAAATCTTTATGTCGAAAAATACTCAGCGCTAGAGATTGGATAAGCAACACAAAAAAAAGACCCTTGAAAGCCTCTCGCTCTAGTAGTGTTCGTCCTGTTCCGATTTGAATATCAAAGGCCTCTGCTATGGTACTTCAATAACTGAACTCCTGGTGCTTGCATGAACATAGCTAGACAAGCTCATTTATTTCCGTTGGGTTTATTTTAATGTACACTTCTGATGGAGTTTGACCCTTTTTTCCCTCACCAATAAATGTTGGTAGTGAAAGTGATTGCTGAGTGTTCTCTTCATATGGGTTTTGGTTTGGTTGACCTCAGAAGGGATCCCTGTATCACATTCCTCCAAAAATGAATATTCAATGATATTGTGAGTCCTTGAATACTCTCCTCGCTTGCAACTGATATCAAAACGGTTTCACAATAAGTGTGTTTGATATGATTTTGTTGCCTGTGTTTCTGCTTGTTTGTTTCCACTCAAGATTATATAATTCAGTTCAAAATCTGAAATAATCTCTCAAGAAAACAAATACTACAGCTTATTCATCAGATTATATAATCTACACCCTCTAGATTATCATAATCCATAAGCTACTGAAAATATGTTTATTTTAGATTATATAATCCATCTCCTATAAGCTTGATTATATAATCTTGCTTGAAAACAATCAGGAATTACAGAATAGAGACGAGGGATTATTGGGATTGTAGTAATTCTGCTTGTCTTATTTCTACCACGCAGGCTCCTCTACATACAGGACCTTACGACAATCCAAATGCTGATGGTAATCTTGCTTTGGAGCCTCCACACTAATCCTCGTGAAACTCGATAGAAAAGATAGATAGAATGATAAATAAATCCTAAATTCTCGTAGAAGTCAAGTGCCAACACGGGTCCATATATATAGTGGCAGCCTGGCAGGTACAACCGTACAAGTGCAACGGTTTATGGCAATTGGCAAATATTCAAACCACAGCTATTCAGGCCCTGTCTAGATGCGCAAGTTTTAACTATTCACTAGTCACATCGAATATGTGGTGCCACTAATTAGGAGTATTAAACGTAGATTACTGACAAAACCCATTCCATAACCCCAGGTAAATTCACGAGACGAATCTATTGAGCCTAATTAGGCCATGATTAGACAATGTGGTTCTACAGTAAACAATCTCTAATGATGGATTAATTAGGCTTAATAGATTCATCTCGTAATTTCTCGTCTATTTGTTTTATAATTAGATCATATTTAGTACTTTTAATTAGCATCCTCAAACTTAATGTTACATTTTCGACAAGTTTCCAGTCCCAACTAAACAAGGCCTCAATTGCTGATTTCTAGTGGGTGGTGTCAGCGTAGCGTCTGGGTGGCTGTCCGTGCCTCCATGTTCGTCTGCAGCAAGAAGATGAAAACTGTGGCGCTACACGTTCTACCTCCCGTTGAAGCTAATCTGAAGCCCCCGTATCCTTAAGCTTGCCTCAAGCACATGTCTTTCTATGTTGCGCTGCAGTAGAATTCGGCACATGGATGTAAATCAACTTTTGTAATTTCCCATCAATTGTTGGAGTACAATAGACATAAGTTCAGTCCATGATCGATATATATACATGGGTCGACGATAAACAGATTTCTCAAAGGCTCATCTAGCCACTCCATTCATCGTGTATAAGGTAATAAATATTTAGCACTCACGTGGACTATGTTCACTGCAAGAAATGCTATTTTTTCAGAAAATTTTCTATGGGTTCCCATAGTTCACAAGTTTCACAATTGTTTTATCAAATCATCAGCAACATAATTGTCAACAAACTCATTACCCATAGATATGATATGTAAATATCTAAATATGCTGGAAACAGTTTTCCATTTGTAAATAAACTACTGGGAAACATTTAGCAGCCTTATATAAGGGTTGAGATTTTAAAGAACAGTTTACAAATTACTGGAAAGTACACAAAAGATGTCCATTCCAAGCAATGGGATGCTGATCTTGCACTCCAAATTTCCTAACCAGCCTTCCCCACCACTCCACTTCTCTTGCAAGCACAGGTGAGCGCAATCGCAATCGCGACTGCCTTCGTTCCATGTCCGCCATTAGCAATATATAAGCCTCTTGCCATAACACCATAATAAGGCTACTGGCGTCGACAGACTGCCCATCATTCACACTTCTGTAGAATCCTGCGTTTGCGCCCAACACGGTGGTCAAGGACCCACTTATACTGAAGGACCGTGACCGTCTTGATCCTGGCAAACTTAGCCTGCAGGGCACTGTTAGAAACAACACAGTAGCAGTCACGAAGGAATAGAGTCTCCAGGTGTGGGCACACGTCAAGGATGGCTTCCAGCTCTATGTTGTTGATGTTGCTGCCAATGAGGCTGAGGCTTCGGAGTTCGTGCATCGCCTCTAACCCACGCGCTTCTCCATTACGCTCAGGATACCTGAAAGAAAACTTGAAAAGCTCCCTGTGCAGGCTGAAACGCTTCAGCTGAGGGCATGCATTTCCTGTAGCCTTGAAGACGGCGGGGCCACCAACTCTTGGACAGAGCTCAAGCGAGAGATCCTCTAAGAGAGGGGACTTTGTAATCAAACCAGTGAGGCCTTTGTTTGAGACATCGTGGCATGATATGAGGCTAAGGCTCTTCAGAGATGCTGATCTGCAGCAAACCTGGATACATTAGACAGGTACCTGGATATGCAATAAGCCAATAACACAGCGTCTATAGAAAAAAGGTTCCTGATTGAAAAAAAAGATCCATTAGATTGGATGTCCTAAAGATCGGTCACAATGATAATTAAGAACGGGTGTATAAGAACAAATATTTTTTTCTTGCAGTCCATCAAGAATGGCCACCACTGAAACTAAATTTAATCACTAGATTGCCATAGAATTAAGCCCTAAAAAGAGAGCGAGTTGGCTTATGCTTTTCTTCTTGGCAATGATCTGTAATATCCCATCTTCAAACTTAGAATGTGACAGATTACACATATATATAGCAAGTAAATTGGAGTTTATAATAGAAGAAAATCAAGAAAAGATACGCAATATTTTTAATATTTTCTTTGGCATGTGAAGAATATATGACTACATTTGTTTCAGGGCACAATATGGGTAGTTGGGTACTAAGTTATCAATGTTAGCAGCTATGGCGAGCTCTACATTGGATGCGATGAGCAACTTAAACTTATTTGCAGAAAATAGCTAAGAAGGTGTATGGTCTGTAGTTTTGTACCATTTAACAAGAACCCTTCAAAATCGTTGGGTTCTAACAATCTAATTTTGTGGAGTTTGTTCAATGAATAGGTCACTTTTTAGATGAAGGAAGCTTTATTAAACATAAAGTTTCAGCGGCACACACAGATAATACAAAGGAAAAGAAAGAAAGAAGAAACGGACCAAGAAAGAACCAAGAAAGAAAGAAGAAAAGGACCAAGAAAGAAAGAAGCAACATATAGGATCTCAACATACGGCTCAAAACTAGTACCTATCAACCTATGTCCCATCTAAGGAGAATATCTTTGGTTACTATTAAGTGATAGTTCTCTGTTTCTTGCAGTTAGCTTCATCTACAAAAAATTCAGCCAGCAGAGCGTTACAACTATACTCATCAGTGAAATGTCAGAGTAATAAAGGTCTAAAGAGGCTTCAACTTATTTTCTTTACTCATTGATTTGCTATAGCTTTAATTTATAATCTGAAAAGCTAAGCATATGTCACGAAATTTGAGTGTACAACAGAAGCAAATTAAAACCAAAACTAAGCCGCATTCTTCTCTGCCTAAAAGGAAAAGAAACAAAGAATGAATGAAAGAAAAAAAGAAAGAAAGAAAGAAAGCAAAAGGAGCCCAAAAATAAATCTAGACTGAACATAGATTGAATACAGTACTGAAACTTAAGTGTACCTGTCCCCTATATACTTCAGAAGCTCATCAGTGACGAAAAGCTTCCCCAAGAACACCTCCAGCTGGCCCTGGGAGCGGTCCACAGCGGCCTTCGTCATCGCGCAGAGGACATGTTCGTCCATCTTCTCCAGAACCTTGGGGCTCGCCATGTCCACAGATCGCCACAGATCAGACACCTTGGCTGCCTCAAGCCACGAGTGGCACACGAGGCCTGCGCCCATGAGGAGATCGACGGCACCAAGGTTTCCGAAAATCAACAGGAGGACGTCCGTCGGCAGGTCCGACCAGTCCCTGCTATCAGACAGCGTCTGCCCTGGGCCTTCTTCAGTCTCCGACTCCATTGTTGGGCGTTCAGTCTCCGCCTCCATTCCTGCTGGTTTCTTGCGCATGATCCGTTTGCGAAGGACACGGAGAGACATATCGATCTGCGAGATTCGTGGCTGTACCGGTGACTAATAGCAAACAGAAATTGTAAAACATACACGCGTAAAATAAAGACGATGAGTGTGATCTGAAAGCGTCAATCTACTACAGTATGGGTCTTCCAGTGGCTCGGCTAGTTACCTTCGGCGGCGGCGGTGGCGGCGGCGGCGGCGCCGGAGCGAGACTCCCGAGCAACCTCGTCCCCTCGTCGAACGAGGGTTCCAAGAATCCGAGCCGCACGGCGGCGGGGTGGGTGTGTTTGGTTATCTAGGCGGATTTGACTTCGATGGGCCTCAGTGGGCCAAAACATGCGGCTTGGTCAGGGCATATGATTTGAATCTTCTCCTAAAAAAATATGATTATAATCTTTTTTTCCTTTTATTAAGTTCAATTTTAACCTCCAACCTGAAAACTAGATTTTCTTTTCCAACCTCAAATTTAGAACCCAACTACCCAAGTGCTAAAACGAGGGGGGCTCTCGACTAGGCTTAGGGCGGGAGCCTTTTGCTCTGGTAATCTGATCCAAAAAAATGCTTTGGTAATCCGAGGAAGGGAATAATATGTCGGGTGACAAAAAAGGAAAAATACTCTTACCAGGAAGTAACTCTCCATGACTGACGGGATTAGAGAGATGCCGACGGCGGTGGCAAGCTCGGCGAAGGTGCAGGCTGTGGACAGTGAGGTCGGGCGGCGATGGTGGAGGAGGATGCCAACGTACCGGCTATCAAGGACGATGTGGTGCAGTGGTTAGGAAGGACGGGGAAGGGAAACGCAACGGGAGGCATATAGACAGCATGACGGCGTGGTCGCCGCCATCCACGAGCGGTGCGGTGGTGAATGCTCACGGTGGTGAGGGTGTGCGCCGGAGACAAAGAAGATGATGAGGATTGCGGTGGCGTCTTCTCAGATCTGGAAAAAGAGGAGGGGAGGAGAGTAGAAGAGGGTTGAAGGAAGGAGAGAGAGAAAGTGAGGCAAATAGCTCTCGCCAGCATCGGAGACGACGCCAGCTAGGGTTAGGGTGGCTAGGTGGGGGGGGTCCGATAGCGGTGTCTGCAGGCGGCGGCGGCGCATGCGAGAGCCGAAATGGACATAGGATGAGTTTTTCTGTATTTTTGTTGTTGGTAGACAAAATTGGAGGGGAGGAACTCTCCATGGAGGTATATCGGGAGACCCCTCTCCCTGTAGAAAAGTCCAATTTAGAAATAATTGGGTTTCTCCTCTAAGACGGTTTTGATGACAATTTAGCCTACACATGACACAAACATCTTGTCAGCTGCGGGCTGGTAAAACAGATTTCATTGATAATCACATTCCCTGTTGGGTCGCTAGAATCACAATGGAGGGTTTGTAGGGGATATGATCCCACCACCGACAGGCTACGTGAGGGATGGATTCGGATGTTTAGACATCCGAATTATCCGTATTCGTACTCGACTAAAACGTCAATATGGATATCCGTATTTGTATTCGATTTTAATGTGGATGTTAAATGAAAATATCTGAAATTGTTTTTTGTTATTTTTCTCTATCCGAATCCATATTCATATTCGAATAAAATGTGAAATATCCGATATTATTCGTATCCGTGAAGAATTAACACGTGATGAAGCCATCTATCCGAATGCGAATCCGTATTTGATGTATTCGTATCCGATAAGACTGGACAACATTCTCATCTATATTCATATCCAGGAAGATTCGTATTCGAATTAAAATATGATAAAATGTGATATCCGGATTCGATTCCATGCGTATCCGATCCGAATCCATCCCTAGGACCGAGAGAGAAGGGATTGTTGACAACCAAAATTGGCATGAAGACCAGAAGGATTGCAAGACAAAAGACGGCGCATGGAGCAAGACAAGAAGCACGACAGAAGACGGCGCGAGGAGCTGGACACGCCCGGACCGGTCTGACCGGTGCGGGGGACCGGTCAGACCGGTCACCTGAGATGTAATCCGACTAGGACTCTAAAAATTGGATTCCGAGATTATAACAAGTTGTAACTTGGTTTCCTTGCGGGACAAGACCTACCTCCCTATAAATATAAGGGGATTCGGCCGATTGAAGACACAACAATCGAATCTATCCAATTTACTACTTTTGTCCTTTACTTTTTGCATCTCCAAACCCTAGCTTTTCCAATCCTACCTGCTGTTCTTCCTGCGTCTCCGCGACGTTTGAAGGCGTCCTAGGTGGCCTGCCGACCCTAGGGCACCCCTGACGACGTTCTCCCTGACGGATCCTTCCGGGAGGCGTTTTTAGGGTTTTACCCCGTAGCTCACCGCCGTAACCGGTCTGACCGGTGCAGGTGACCGGTCTGACCGGTCAGCGCGGAGGCAGCTGCAATCTGGTCCTTTGCGACCCGCGCGATCTAGCGTTCTCGTGTGTTGACCGAATATTGCGTCAACATACTTTTGGCGACTCCGCTAGGGAATTGGAGATCTAGTTTTTGCAACCGTTCTATCTAATTCAATCTAGATGGGTGCCAACACTGAGTTGGATCTCGAGAACATCGTCACCGTAAAGGACGATGAACTTTCTGCCGAAGATCGTCAAGGACTTGAAGAGTACATGAAGAAGAAGGCAGAAGAAGATCGGCTCTACTACCTCTCGCACTTCAAGAAGGACCGCAAGGGTGTGGTCTCCAAGTTCAAGGAGGTAGAAGCAACTGCTACATCTTCATCACCAATCCCCCAGGTACAAGATGATGAAAACTCTCATGAAGCTTTTCTTAAGTACATGGAGGATATGATGGTTGCGAATAATGTTAAATTAGTTAACTGGATGATGAACAAAAAATTAGAATCGAAAGGCAAACAACCAATGGTTGAACAACCTGCCGCCGATCCCAATCTTTTGATTCCTAAAGTTCCAATTGCGCCTGATTTTAAAGCACCGGCAACAAAACCTGTTGAACAACCTATGTTTGGTATGCCGTTGAATTATTTTGAAGGCCAATCTGTTACTCCATCCAATCCAATGGTTTCTAGACCTACTGCACCTCAACCGTTTGTGACTTTTCCTAATTCGGTTAATCAAGGCCGAATTAGTAATGAAGTTGCAAATTTCACCCCACAAAATCCAAATTATGGATATTCTGTACCCCCAGCAGTACAACAATTATTTGCACAAGGCCCTGTACCTTACGAGCTCTTCGGGAGGTACGGCCAACAAATGCAAGGGATGATGTCGGCCAACCAGCCTGGCCAGCATCAACCGGTCAGACCGGTCGCCGTGACCAGTCAGACCGGCCCTGGAGGGTCGGGTGCAGCCAGTCAGTTGGCGCTGCCTCAACCGGTTAGACGGTCGCCGGAACCGGTCAGACCGGTCCTGGTGGTTCAGAAACAGGGAATTTACCTTCTACTCCTGTACAAAACACCCAACAGCCAAATTTTCAGGATAATTCACTAGAGTATTTAGATAAAATATTTTCTAAATACAAACTTGATTTGGCTACTACTCTTAAGGAGAATTTAGAAGTAGATGTAAGGGATAAGGCTAGGTTGTACCAAAAGCCTTATGTTCCTCGCTTTGATTTAGTTCCTTTCCCTGCTGGATTTAGACTTTCTGATTTTGTTAAGTTTAATGGGGAGGATACTAAAAGCACTTTTGAGCATATTAGTCAATACATGGCACAACTAGGCGATTCTGGCTCTAGTGAGGCTTTAAAAGTGCGCTTATTTTCTTTGTCTCTAACTGGTACAGCTTTCTCATGGTTTGCATCATTAGCTCCTCATTCTATTACTTCATGGGAACAGTTAGAGCAGAAACTTCATGATCATTTCTTTTCTGGCAGTAATGAGCTTAAATTGTCACATCTCACATCGGTTAGGCAATCGCGGGATGAAACTGTTAATGATTATATTAAACGTTTCCGTGATACTAAAACCGTTGCTTCGGTGTTACTATTGCCGAAAAGGATCTTGCTGATTTGGCTTTCAATGGTTTGCGCTCTCACATTAAAGATAAACTAGAGAATTCTGAATTCTATAGCGTAAACCAATTGCATCAAAGAGCTTTGGCTGCTGAAAGCCAAAGCAAAGATTTAAAAGAAAGCCATAGAACTCATCGGGCTAGTGTGCATAATGTAGAATGTGATTCTTGTAGTTCCGATGAAGAGTCTCATGAGGTGTTGGCTGCTGAATTTGTATGGCCAGCATCTAATAAAGCTTTTACTTGCACATCTCTAAAGCCGACTCATAGGAATCGGCAGGAGGAGATGAAATTTACTTTTGATGTATCCAAGTGTGATAATATTTTTGATAAGTTACATAAGAATGGATATATCAAATGTTCTTTTAATATTCCATCACTTGAGGAGTTAAAACGGCGTGCTTATTGTAAATTTCATAACTCATTTTCTCATGCGACTAATGATTGTAATTTCTTTCGTCGACAGATTCAATCGGCTTTAAATGATGGACGATTGAGTTTGAGTGAGATGCAAGTAGACAAGCGCCCGTTTCCAGTCAACAACATGATGGTCAATACCATGGATCTTCAAGATGCCAAGATGTTGGTTCGGCCCGACAATGCCGATACGACAGGAGGCAAGAATGTTGTGATTGGTGAACCGAGGAAGGTGATGGAAACTGATAAAGTGCTTGGGAGAGAGGTTGTGCTTAAACAAGCTCCTGATGGGAAGAAAATCTTGACTATTACAGTGAAGAATTCTGAAATTAGGGGAGAATCAAGCTCTCAAGCGCGGGATCAAAGGCCGGTTGCTCCTGCTGCCCAGGGAGCACCGGTCAGACCGGTTGCCATGACCGGTCAGACCGGTCCGGCCCAGAGGCCGGTCCGAACCTTTGTGCCTAAGCGTCCTGAAGTGGGAACTTGGAAGACGAACCAGGACAAAGATCAGGGGAAGACATTCAAGCCAAAAGCGACCTTTGATCAAGTCATGGCAAAGCATATGCATAATGCGGCCGTTCAACAAGATCGGCCACCAAAAAAGAGACCAAGTTCGCCACCAAGGAATTTTGGTGCGATGAAGGCACCAAAAGTACAGTGGAATCAGGGTCCAAGCTTATCCCATGGTGCTGGTCCTTCTAGGCCATGGAGGCCGTTTCCACCTCTCCCTCCTCAACCTATTTGGAGGGATGGTATTATGAACGTGCCTTACTGTCCTGCACCAAATCAACCACGGCCTGGGGTTCCTATTCATGCAAGGATGAATCCACCACAACCTAGGCCTGCAGGATTTCAACTAAGACCGGCGTTTGTGCCCCAGCAGTATGAACCGGTCAGACCGGTGCCCAATGGAGGCCGGTAGTCGTGCCACAGCAGCAGCCACCGGTTAGACCGGTGCCGCCAACCGGTCAGACCGGTCACCAGAGGAGGCCGGGCAAGGAGCCGGCCAGACAGGAATATCGCCCCGTGCAGAAAAAGGAAGAGCCTGCCCCTGTGGTTCCAAAGCCAGTTGTGAAGAGCATGATTCAAATTGGCTCCATGGCAGTTGATACATCTATGGCAGATGGGCCCAATGTTATTGGTGCATCGGCCGTAAAAAAGGTGAAGAAGGTGCCTTTGCCTCAGTATACGCAGCCAAAGTGGTGTCCTCCTGACTTAACTTATTCTCAGAAGAGGAGATTGCAGCGGTTGCGCACTCAGAAGCAAAGGAAGGAAGAATCGGCTAAGAAGCGGGAGGAGTGGTTCAATGAGGTTAAGCCGATGATTCCAGCAGTTGGTCAGAATTTCAAGGATGGTTCTGATGATCAGGATGTTCAGGCCAAGACACCAGAAAAGGCCGAGCCATCTGCAGCAGTTTCGGCTGACGTGGCCGAGACCGGTCAGACCGGTGTCCCTGACCGGTCAGACCGGTTGCCCGTCCCTGTTCCAGTTCTGGCAACTGGAACCGGTCAGACCGGTCAAGGGGAACCGGTCAGACCGGTGTCGCCCAGGGAGTCGGTAGCCGATGCGTTTTCGTCTTCGGATAAGGTTTCAATTCCGCCCACTGCAATTACTGATACTCAGATGGGCAATGAGGACGAAGCTGTTGATTTTGAGCCTTCACTCAGCAGGACGGACATGGACATCAATGTTATCTACTTGAACGCCGACTATTGCTTTGTCGGAGATGATGAACGAATGGCTCAAGTTGACTTTGCTCCCAAGAATGCCGTATTTCAGAGGCCCTTAGAATCGGATAATCATCTGAAAGCTCTTTATGTAAAAGGGCACATTAAAGGGAAGCCGATTTCTAGGATGCTTGTTGATGGTGGTGCTATTGTGAACCTTATGCCATACACTTTGTATAAGAAGTTGGGAGGTTTGGACAGCGAGCTCATCAAGACAAGCATGACGATCAGCGGCGTTGGAGGAGGAGAACCGATGAGTGCCAAGGGAGTTGCATCCTTGGAGCTTACCATTGGGAGCAAGACGCTGGCAACTGCT
>CM014275.1:56036800-56131313 GCA_004135705.1 Alloteropsis semialata | reverse complement strand
ATGCTGAATGGATCTCTAATATTGTGCCTGTTGAGAAGAAAGGTTCTAATAAAATTAGAGTGTGCATTGATTTTAGAGATCTTAATAGAGCGACTCCCAAAGATGAATATCCTATGCCTATAGCCGATATGCTTATTAATGATGCTTCTGGACATAAGGTTATTAGCTTCCTTGATGGCAATGCGGGATATAATCAAATCTTTATGGCCGAGAAAGACGTATACAAAACGGCCTTTAAATGTCCCGGCTTTGTTGGTTTGTTTGAATGGGTTGTGATGACTTTTGGTTTAAAGAATGCCGGCGCTACTTATCAAAGGGCAATGAATTTGATTTTTCATGACTTACTTGGTGTTATCCTGGAAGTCTATATTGATGATATTGTTGTCAAATCGGCTGGATTAAACTCTCACTTGGCTGATTTGCGTCTTGCCTTTGAAAGAATGCGTCGGTATGGTCTGAAGATGAACCCATTAAAATGTGCATTTGGTGTATCGGCTGGAAGATTCTTAGGCTTCATGGTACATGAAAGGGGCATAGAGATAGATCCTAAGAAAATTGGTGTTATTGAAAAGATCAAAGCGCCTACTTGCAAGCATGATTTACAGAAATTCTTGGGCAAGGTTAATTATTTGAGGAGGTTTATTTCTAACTTGTCCGGGAAAGTTAGTGCTTTTACTCCTATACTTCGGTTAAAGAATGAAGCCGATTTTACTTGGGGGCAAAGCAGCAAGAGGCCTTTGATGAAATCAAGAAATATTTATCTTCGCCGCCTGTTCTCAAAGCGCCTAAGAATGGGGTGCCATTTAGGCTTTATCTTTCGGCCGAAGATAATGTTATTGGGGCTGTTTTGACTCAAGAAACAAATGGCAAGGAGCACATTATTACTTACTTGAGTCGACGGCTTTTGGATGCAGAAACAAGGTACAAACCTATTGAAAAATTATGCTTATCTTTATATTATGCTTGTACAAAGTTGAGACATTATTTGTTATCTAGTACTTGCATAGTTGCGTGTCAAGCCGATGTTATCAAGTATATGTTGCATAGGCCGATTTTGAGTGGAAGAATCGGAAAATGGGCATATGCACTTATTGAATATGATTTGGCTTGTGAACCTTTGAAATCTATGAAAGGCCAAATTGTAGCCGATTTTATTGTTGAACATCGGATTAAGGATGAGCATGATTTGAAAATTACATGACTTTTACTCCATGAAAATTGCATTTTGATGGATCGGTTTGCAAGAACGGATGTGGAATTGGAATTGTTCTTGTTTCTCCTAATGGAGCTGTTTTTGAAGCTCTTAGCCGATTGGAAATTGAATGCACGAATAATCAAGCCGAATATGAAGCTCTATTATTCGGATTAGAAATTTTGCATGACATGGGAGTAAAACATGTTGAAGCTTTTGGTGATTCATTATTGGTTGTGCAGCAAGTATCTAAGGTGTGTCAATGTTTTGAAAGTTCGTTGAATATCTATCTTGACAAATGCCTTGATATTATACCATGTTTTGATGAATTCACCATCTATCATGTACCAAGATGTGATAATCCTAGAGCTAATACTTTGGCGCAGCAAGCATCAGGCTATAATGTCCAGAAGAGACACTTTCATAAGAAAAGGCCGTTGATTGCTTTTGCCAATAGAGAAGCTCTAACGCTCGCTGCAGAACAGAGCCGCACCGGTCAGACCGATGCACGGACCGGTCAGACCGGTCACGAGTCCACAGCGACCGGTCAGACCGATCCGGTCACCGGTCAGACCGGTCAGGCGTCTGCAGATTCAAATTCGGCCGCTGAAAATTCTCAAAATCAAAATGCCAAAGTTGATGATTGGAGAGTGCCCATTATTAAGTATTTAAGAAATCCTAGTTCTGGAACAGACAGGAAAACTCGGCGTTTGGCCTTCAAATATATTTTAGTTGACGATGAGTTACATCGTCGCACCGCCGATGATTTATTGCTTAAATGCTTGGGTACTGATCAAGCTAGAGTGGCCATGGGTGAAGTTCATGAAGGAATTTGTGGAACGCATCAATCGGCTCCTAAGATGAAGTGGTTGCTTAGGCGAGCTTCATTTTATTGGCCTACAATGATGGCCGATTGTTTTCGTTACCACAAAGGATGTGAGGAATGTCAGAAGTTTGGTAATATTCAGATGGTACCTGCTGCATTACTTCATCCTATCATTAAACCTTGGCCTTTTCGTGGATGGGGATTGGATTTCATTGGAGAAATACATCCTTCTTCTTCAAAGGGACATCGCTTCGTGTTGGTTGCTACGGATTACTTCACTAAATGGACCGAAGCTGTTCCTCTCAAGAATATGACCCACAAGGAGGTAATTGAGTTTATTACTGAGCATATTATTCACAGATTTGGCATTCCACAAATTTTGACTACGGATCAAGGCACATCTTTTATGTCTAAGGAAGTGCGATCTTTTGCCGATATGTATAAGATCAAATTGCTCAATTCATCTCCATACTATGCTCAGGCCAATGGACAGGCCGAGTCTAGTAACAAGACTTTGATAAAGTTGATCAAGAAGAAGATAGAAGAACATCCCCGAAGGTGGCATGAAGTTTTGTCTGAAGCTTTGTGGGCTCATCGTATATCTAGACATGGTGCCACTAAGGTTACTCCTTTTGAGCTTGTTTATGGACAAGAGGCCGTTTTGCCCGTAGAGGTAAATCTGGACGCTTATAGACTTGCTAAACAGAATAAGCTTTCGGTTGGTGATTATTATGACTTGATGATGGACAACATTGATGAAGTGACCGATAAGCGTTTGCAAGCTCTTAAGGAAATTGAGAAAGACAATATCAGAGTTGCTAGAGCATACAACAAGAAGGTTAAAGAGAAGACTTTTCAAGTTGGTGATCTAGTATGGAAGACGATATTGCCACTTGGTACTAAAGACAATAAGTTCGGCAAGTGGTCTCCAAGTTGGGAAGGTCCATATAGAATATTCAAGATCAATGGCGGGAATTCCTACATGGTGGAGACATTGCAAGGAGGACGTTTGCCCAAGGCGTTGAACGGGAGGTACTTGAAGAAGTACTATCTTAGTGTTTGGCAAGAGGCATGAAGTGGCGTATGGCCGATATTTGAATATCGCCCTTAGAAAAATATAATGGCCGATGAATTATGTTAAAACATCGTCCTTAGATGACAATTTTGGTACTAGCGTGTTTTATGGTACGCAAGCTTTACCAAAAAACAGGGGGGCATATGTTGACAACTAAAATTGGCATGAAGACCAGAAGGATTGCAAGACAAAAGACGGCGCATGGAGCAAGACAAGAAGCACGACAGAAGACGGCGCGAGGTGCTGGACACGCCCGGACCGGTCTGACCGGTGCGGGGGACCGGTCAGACCGGTCACCTGAGATGTAATCCGACTAGGACTCTAAAAATTGGATTCCGAGATTGTAACGAGTTGTAACTTGGTTTCCTTGCGGGACAAGACCTACCCTCCCTATAAATATAAGGGGATTCGGCCGATTGAAGACACAACAATCGGATCTATCCAATTTACTACTTTTGTCCTTTTCTTTTTTGCATCTCCAAACCCTAGCTTTTCCAATCCTACCTGCTGTTCTTCCTGCGTCTCCGCGACGTTTGAAGGCGTCCTAGGTGGCCTGCCGACCCTAGGGCACCCCTGACGACGTTCTCCCTGACGGATCCTTCCGGGAGGCGTTTTTAGGGTTTTACCCCGTAGCTCACCGCCGTAACCGGTCTGACCGGTGCAGGTGACCGGTCTGACCGGTCAGCACGGAGGCAGCTGCAATCTGGTCCTTTGCGACCCGCGCGATCTAGCGCTCTCGTGTGTTGACCGAATTTTGCGTCAACAGGGATCCTCTATAGTACTACACCCCACAGATAGGTCATAACATGTGGCCCCACCCCGTATGTTGGTAAGAGAGTAGTACTGCAAAAGAGACTTGTCCAAGGGGGAGCTGCAGTTGGTCACTGACAAGTCAACGAGGGAGGAGCATTTCTAGGCATGATTAGCCTCCTCTCCAATTGATGCACCAATGGAGAAACAAAGAGAGAAATAGAGAGTGGAAGAAAAAGAAGATGAAGAAAATTGAAGATGGAGAACAGGAGAAGGAATCAAGGAAGAAAGGAGATCAGTCCGCCTAATGTCGATTCCTGCATTTGCCATTGTGTGGAGGAACCGTTTCGAGCCGGCAATTTATAAGCAACATAGTAAATGGCTTATAATATAAGTATACATATACAGTCTGCATTTCAAATTTTAAGCTATTTTCAAGTATGATTATTTTAATGATAAGATTGATATCGCAAACGTAGCCAGATACAGCGATGACACTAACCAGTATCGCGTCCATTTGCACATGGTAGGTCTAAAATACAGCAGACATTGCCAAATCCAGCTTAAAGGAAACATGTCACGTGGAACATACAAAACTATTGTCAACAACACGAGTTCACACAGGAAGACTCAACAAACACAGAAAAGAGAAAAAACTGAGACATAGCAAGGAGCCTAGGACGAAGCCCTTAAGCGATATTCAAGCGAAAAGGTTTGAGATCCCAAGCACCAGCAACACCCACACCACATTTATTTCAGGGACAAGTATGAGCCCATTAGGAACATCGGATCCACAGGCTAGTCCATGAAGCCATGTCATAAAGGTCGCGATGGGAAGAACCACATTCAGTAATCGTCGTCATCATCGTCTCTCAGTAGCATGCGCATACCCTTGAGGAACAACCGATCTTCTGGACAAAGCTCGGACTCGTAGACACCATCAAGATAGCGTAGAGGATCACAGTAATCCTCATACTCATCTGAGTCCAGAATATAGTCAGGCCCACCATAGACACAATCGTCAGAGTCTGAGTCGAAGCCAAGGCCCGAACCTGACCAGATAGGCCCCTCAAACTGTAAGTCATAGTCATCCGTTGAATCATAAGGAAGCCTCAGCGTCTTGATTGTAGCACATTTCGCCCACAGGGCACCATCCATGTCGATGTTGAAGCAGTGACGGATGTCGAGGGACTCCAGGTGGGGGCAATTGTCAAGGATGGCTGTCAGTCCGACATTGGTGAAGTCACTGCCAAAGAGCTGCAGAGAGCGCAACCCATGCATAGTTGCAATCCCCATGGCATCATCATCCTTGTTGTATCTGAACTCGCTATCATCATCCTCTGTGTACTCATCTTCTCCAAAGCTGTAGAAGCGATAATTATTAAATCTGAAGTGCTTCAGCTCTGGGCATGCTTTGCCAACCTCCTCAAACACATGCTTCCCACCTATATTTGTAAAGAGCGAAATCTCGAGCTCTTCAAGCAGAGGAAACTTTTTTATCTCCTCATCGAATTCGAGGATATCCTGACAACAGATGAGGCGGAGACTCTTCAGAGATGGTGCCCTGAACATATAGTATTTGTACATTAGTAACCAAAAATACACCTTTCGAAAACAAATCCATATGCATGCTGTGCAAACTATTACACGCACCAATTCTTATATAACAGTAAAGTTGGAGTTCTCTCTGCTACCAGTCCCATGAAAAAGCAGCTTGAGAAAACAGTAATAGTGGTAAAAAAATTAAACAATGACATTGCCTACAAAGAAATGCAGAAAGTATGATGTAAAAAACAATTACTAGCTACCATCTTTGCCCAAATATTTGGAAGAGTTTAGTCCATCATTTGGAAGAGTTTAGTCTACAAGACTCGTGTATTCAGATTTGTCATAAGAAACATTAGATGGATACACTCGGCTAAAGAGTAAGTTGCAAGGTCACATAGCATAGCAGCACCAGTTCATTGAATTCGTTCCACTTGTTTAATTGTTTTTAGTGCTAATGCTTCATACCTGAAACATCAGAAACCCAGTTGCAATCCGTTTAAAACAAGGAGAGAGTTCATTTGTGCCAAAAAGTTATTTGAAGTAAACTTACGAATGTTTTAGACCAAAGACCAGTTTACGGTAACCTCAGATTGTTCTATAAGGTGATAACTGTTATGGACAGCCATATCACTAACCATATGTTTCTTCATTAACAATTGTATGCATAGCACATAGTTCAGTACTATGTGAAGACAAAGCAGGCACATGCACTTGAGATTAATTAAATACTGAGCTGGGCGGAATCCAGTATAGTATAAAACAGTAAAACATGAAGATATTTGATACACATCCATTAGATGCATTTCATTCCCAGTCAGGAAGGTATAACTGAAATATGAATGCGACGATGTAAAAATACGGTACCATTTCGAGCACGGTCCAATGCTTCACGCTTTGTGGAAGATGATACTTTCATTATCCACACAACACAACTAAGACAAATCCTCCTCTTATCCAAAAGTAATTATCATCAGTACTGTACTAGAATTCCGACAGAGGAACAATCACAAGCAATACAGAAATGGGACACCAATAATTTCTAATCAGGAACAGCATTGGGCATCATTTATAGTGCCAATGTATCTTAAGTCATCATAACCCAGTAATCAATCTGTAACTTTGTCGACAGGAGTATAGGTACCAATGACAGGCTGCAGCTTAATTTGGTTATGCGAACTGCATACCAAAACCCAATGTCTAACCGATTCAAATGTAACTTTTGTCGATATATAGGAGTACAGATACTAATCCAAATACACCAAATATTTGGTGGGCCAAATCAAGCCCAGGGAACATGTCTAACCGAATCAATTAGCGCGAAACAAAATTTGCAGATAGAATTGGGGGGTGGGGATAGAAATCTCACTGTTCGCCGAGGAGCTTGAGCACGTCGTCATCGGCGGCGTACTCGGCCCAGAACGCCTCGCACTGCCCCTTGGCGCGGCGGACGGCGACCTGCGCCATCCCGTAGAGGTTGACGACGCGGTCGAGGTCCGGGTGGCCGCACATGTCGATGCGGCGCCACAGCGCGGGCTCGTCGCGCGCGGCGCGGCGCCAGGAGCGGCACACCTTCCCTGGGCCCATGAGGATCTCGATGTGGTCGAGCTTGCTGAGGATGGCGGAGATCGCGTCGAGAGGCAGCGCCGCCCAGTCCCTCGCCTCCACCTCCTTGTGGCGGCGGTTGCGGCGGCGGCGGCGGCGACTCGAGGAGGAGGACGAAGAGGGCGGCGGCGTCGGGGGGCGAGCCTGGGGCCCGGGTGGGCCGTTCGGCGGAGCCCAGCGAGGCTTGGGGTCGAGCCGGCGTGCGAAGGCGGCGGGCCGAGGCAGCCGCGGCAACGCGACGGAGCCCGGCGCGCGCTCGACCGCCGCCGCCTTTGGGGCGGGGTCGAGCCTGCGCGAGAAGACGGCGGGCGGAGGCAGCCGCGGCGCCGCTGCGTGAGCTGTACCCCTCTCGTGTTCGGCCGCCTCCGGATGCGGCGCGGGGGGTGCAGGCTTGTTGCGGCGGCGACGGCGAGCGGCGGAGGAGGACGGCATCCCGTTGGGGCGGGGCGAGAGGAAGGGTTTAGCCGGGCGAGAAATGTGTAAATTGTAATGTGAAACGTAATTTTCTTCCAGTAAATTCAGGCCATTACAATTTCATCCTGTTTTGAACTTTTGATGGATGCCAATGTAAATAACAAAAGTTAAACCGGTGTCATTACAATTTATGTCTCAATTAAAAGGGTCGCTTTGACAGATTTTGAGCCGATATAGTTTTGTCGTTAGTCATTGTGAAAATGTATCAAACGGAAAAAAATTGTGAGCTAAGATATTTGATGTTGAACTATAGGAACGCATAAGTACAAATAATATTATAACTATGATGCATTTACATTAAATTTGCAACATAATTTGGTAAAGAGTATACGTAAATGCTAGGACCCAGAAAATAAAATGTGATTGCAAAATTTAAAAAAAAGGGGACATGCTAAATATAAGGTGCCTGATCTTTAGCCAAATTTCAGTCGATGAAGGTCCACCCATTGGCCATCCGACCATCTAAGGCTGGTCTCCATGATGAAGAGTTTTATGAACATTAAATTTCATGCCAAGGTCTTTATGAGAAGTGAGAGTTTTATCCCATTAAACTCAATTTACATTATTTAGCTACTGGTCTTGGTAACTATGCAATTAAACTGCACATTGAAACTGGTCTAAGTGACGTTAGCTTTCTTACTCCTCGCGCGGTTTTCTGTGTGTTCGCGCTTGCTTCCTCACCCTGCTGCCGTCCTTGGCAGCTTTCTCGCCACCATTGCCGCCTCCTCCTCCAATCCACACTCGTCGCCATCCCTTCCCACCGCCCCCCAAGCTAGCCGTGGCTCCGCTGTTACTGCATCGGCTTGCCGTACCACTGTGCCTGCCGCCTGTTCGGCCACCACCTGAACCTCAATTCTAAGCCTAACGGACATCTAGCACCCAAAAACCCTGAAAACGTAATCCCTAATCCATCCTCATAGGCGTCGGTCAGTTCCAAATTACTTGACGTTGTGTCTAAAGAATAAGAGGGAAAAATATATCCACAAAATAAAGCTACAAGATCATGAATATCACCACCATACAATTCTTATTGTACTGGTCTTTCAAAAAAAATATAGAGTTAATCTCATGCGTGGAAATTTAATTATACACATGAATGAAAACATTGTAACACCCCTGTTTTCGTAAACCATTTGAGTATAATTAAAATTTGAGCCTTTTTAAAAGTTTATAAATAATTTACAAGAGAGACCTAGAACCAATAGTTTTTTCATGTTTTCTTTCATGAGTGTGTTGCATATCCTTTTACTAACAAGAACATAAAAAGATACATTTAAAAGAGATTTCAACCTATTGTTAGGTATGGCACGCCAAAAGTTAATTACAGAGAAACTAGTTAACCTCTAACATGTATCTTTCTCTTATAGCTGCTGGCTTTAAGAGAAAGATACATGTTACTGACGCCGGTGGTCGAGGAGGAAGATGATGAGGAGAACGAGGGGTGAAAGCCGTTCTTGATTTTTTAAGGTCGTTGATTTGCGAATACATGTTGGAAGCGGTGTCGAGACTGTTTTCTATTAGTATGTCTGGTAGTTTTGCTGTGGCTTCTGTGAACTGCCAGCCTTTTGGTCTGTGAACCTGCAGGTCCCTTAGTTCTGGTGCTGGGCAAGCTTGAATCAAGCTTAGCCATCCTTAGGCTGTCCGCAGCGGGGTACGCGACGCCATCCTGAAGGACGGACGTACCGGATGAAAGCCTGCAGCGGTATACTGTAAAGGTCCGGTAACTAAAAGGATCGATCGTCGGTACGGGACAGACAGCGGTCTCCGCGGAAGCGCGCGGCAGCGTGCGCGGAGAGAGAGGAGAGAGAGAGTGGCGGACCCCACGTCCTCAACTAACTAAAAAATGTTATAACTCACAAACCAAAAATCCAAATTAAATTCCGATTGCACCATTAAATTCGTTGCAATAAATTCTTCAAAACAAGATCTCAGATGGATATATTTTGATAAAATTTATAAAGAAAAGAAAAAAAAGGTGAGAAAAGAGATGATA
The DNA here is from genome assembly GCA_004135705.1 of Alloteropsis semialata. Lineage (NCBI taxonomy): Eukaryota > Viridiplantae > Streptophyta > Magnoliopsida > Poales > Poaceae > Alloteropsis > Alloteropsis semialata. The sequence continues at coordinate 56,121,853 of CM014275.1, read as the reverse complement.
TAGTAGTTGGGATAGATGGATAAAATATAGTAGAGTTGGGATAAAGTACGTGATTTGGAGTATGACGGGTGCGGGAGAAGTTGGTTTAGAGTACGGAATCTCGATGACCAGGACAGGATATTCCTTTTAGAGGATACATTTAGAGGACGACGAGTGCGGACAGCCTTAGTTTCGAAGTTTTCTCTAAATCTGTCTGTAAACTGAATTCTGGTATTTCCGTTGTGAAATGGAAATGGGGTGAGCCTCGGTTCCAAAAAAAAAAGAAACCTCTAACATGTATGGTTCTTAAGAATTACTAACACTATTGTGCTACACTACTCTTGTAGCTAATAACCAACTACTTCGTGCGCTTCAAATTGTAGGTCATTCCATTTTCTTGGAGAGTTGAACCATTTAACTTTGACCAAAATTAGAGAGATTTATAAAGATATATGGCACCAAATAGATATACTATGAAAATATATTTAGTGAAGAATCCAATGGTATCTATTTATTATCATAAATGATATTTTATTGTATAAACTTGGTCAAACTTGAGATGGTTTGATTTTCCAAAGAAAACTAGAATGACTTACAATTTGGAATGGAGGGGGGAGCTGTTATGAAGAAACAAACCGAATTGCGGTGATCAATCATAAAATGGACATGGTCAAATGTTATCCAGTCGTCAGCACACAAAATGTACAAAATCCGAAGGCCAAACAAACACATAGCAACATATAAAAGCTTCTCCAGTCAAACCATGGCAATAATCCTCATCACCACAAACATCCCACGAGATGCTGGAGATTTACTGACGCTCATACTCAGGAAGCGTCACTGTCTTGATCCTGTCACACTTGGCCCGCAGGGTTCCGTCAGCTATGACCTTGTAGCAATCGCGCAAGCAGAGGATCTCCAGGCGAGGGCATCCATCGACGATGGCCACCAGCTCGTCATTGGTGATGTTGCTGCTGATGAGGCTGAGGCTTCGCAGCTCGCGCATCGCTGCGATCCCAAGCGCTTCCCCGACGCGCCGAGGGTAGTTCAGGGAGAACCTGAAGCACTCTCTGCGCAGGCTGAAATGCTTCAGATGAGGGCATGCTTTGCCAGTGGACAGGTACACGTTGCGACCGCCGATTTTCGGACAGAGCTCGAGTGAGAGGCTCTCTAGCAGAGGGGACTTTGTGATCAGTTCAGTGAATCCCTTGTTGGAGACCTCGTGGCATGATATGAGGCCAAGGATCTTCAGAGATGCTGACCTGCAAAGTAACCTATCTAGATTAGAAGGGAGGCTGATTATGCAATAGATAAATAAAGCGTCTAATGAAAGGGAATAAATTAAAAGGTTGCTGAATTAAAAAAGAAACAATTCACAGAGAAAAGTAAGAATGGGTCTCTAGTAATTAGTTTTGTTTCTTGAGTACAGTACACTACTACAATACATGAGTTACCAAATTGTCAGAGTTAAGGTGTAAAAGAGATGTGACAATCAAACTTATTACAATCCTTTCATAAAAAAAAAACTTACTACAATCTGGCAAACTAAGCATGTGAATTTATATAGTAGTAAAAAAATCATGAAAATACCCTACATTTAATCTTTGCCTAAGATTGGCTTGAGGAAAAAAGGGTCTTAATTATTTTGATAGGGATAGTTTTTTTTTCTATTTTAGATATTACCTGATTTCAAAAATATTTATTTCTACATCAATGGAATGTGTGGATTGGAAATAAGGGTCTTAATCAGAATAAAGACATCATAGAAAAAATAGACCTATTGGTTTAGTACAGGCAGAGACGGATAATTTGGAAATAAATTAGATCCAATGGCTATTATTTGTCAATGATGTATAAGTCTAGGATTTAATTATCTGAGTTTGTAAGATTTATCGCTTTTTCCCAGCGCATCTTGTTTTACACTGGAGACTCAAAAGAAAAATTTCCGTAAAGCTATATGTAATAACATTTGCTTCGTAATTACTTCCGGTACAAAGGTATACAGAAAACAAGATTGATCACATATTAAATCTAGTGAAATCCAGTGACGAGAGTAGAAGGGTATACCTGTCCCCTATAAACTTGAGAAGGCCATCAGTGACGAAGTACTTCCCCGAGAACACCTCCAGCTGCCCCATGGAGCGGTCGGCGGCCACCTTCGCCATTGCGCAGAGGACATCTCCCATCATCTCCTCCACCACCCTGTGGTTCGCCATGTCCACGGCTCGCCACAGCTCAGGCTCCTTCGCCGCCTGCAGCCACGAGCGGCACACGAGGCCGGAGCCCATGAGGATCTCGACTGGTCCCAGCCTCGCGAACACCAGCACGAGGGCGTCCAGCGGCAGCTCCGACCAGTCCCTGCCGGCCGCCGGCGGCGCCCCCGGTTCAGGCAGCTCGGAGGAAGTCCCAGGCTCCATTCCTAGGCAACACCCTGAGAACAATTCGACGTAGGAAACAAAGATGGAATTCAATGCACCGGCGGTTGGTGTAGTCGTAGAGTTACCTTCGGAAACGGTCGGCGGCTATGGCGGCGGCGGAAGCCTCCGGGCAACTTCGTCGAGCTCCGGTGGATGGCTGGAATGATTGGAGAGGGAGGGAGGGAGGTTGGACTGAGTGCTGACTAGTTCAGTTCTTACCTGCGGCCGTCCGAAGCGAGACAAAAATATCGGCCAGCATGATGGCCCACGGGATGGAAAAAAAATTCCAAAACTGCAAACCGGGGGACGGCACGCTGACTGTTGGCGGACCCAAAATTTTCTTCAAATGAGTTAGCTTACGTGATCTCTCATTGCACGGCATTGACCTACGGTTGACGCGGTGAAGGATATAATCATAAAAAAAGGAAAAAAAATGTTAGCACTGATAACTCTTATATAGACTAGTAATAGGAGCAATTGTGTTCTTACGGCACCTTTTCGACTCCACTGTTATTTTACACCTAATTTTCAACTTTGTGGTTTTGCCCAAACCCAAGTTTTTGTGTTTAGCCACCATCCATCAAGAGCTCTTGACGATGTCAATTGATCAGCTGTAAAAGACAATCTGTCCTTGTCGATGTGCCCAACTTTTCTATGGACTTCGTACACCCCCTCTCCCCCAACAAGGGACAAAGCATCCATGTACATTACCTATGTAGTTTCGACAAGATTTAGCGTGACACACCTGGGCTGGAGTGCTAGACCTCTTAGAGCAACTTTAGCAACTTTAGCAGACCCTCTTAATAAGCCTCTACTCCAGATTTAGAGGCCGAGGGTCAAAAATCAAACTCCATCAGATCTCTACTGCAGCCCCTAAAATGGGGAACCCTCCAAATCCCCTCCCACACCTTCTAGGCCTAGGGGTCTCTAGGGGCCCTCTATCCCAAAATAAACATCAACATATGAGCCAACAAAAAGTGGAGGGTTGTTTAGAGGGTATTGCTGGAGTTGAAGAAAAAATTAAGCTCCTACAAAATAGAGACGGCCCCTACTCAAACTAAATAAAGGGCTAATTTAGAGGATGTTGCTGGAGTTGCTCTTAAACCATTAATGCCCTGTTTGGAACGCAGGAATTTCACAGGAATCATGCAGGAATTTCACAGGAAACAGTTCAATTTCACAGGAAAAACGCAGGAATAGGGAAAAAAAAATCCCTCATTCCAAACAGGGCCTAATTTGTATGATCCCCTTTAAGCCCAATGAGGCGGACGGTGGGCCCCTGTGGAAAACCACCTGGGCAAGATTCAGGGGTAGTTTGTTCGGTTTTGAGAGTTGAAGGGTGGAAAATTTCTGGTTTTCAAGTTTAGAGGTGTTTTTCAGACTCCGTGACAAACTTTAGAGGGGTAAAATGGACTTGTTTCGTAAATATCTTACATAGCCAGTCGCCAGCCTAGTGCCCACGTCAACCACTGAGAGGATGACCAGGAGATATTTCTACACCCGGTACCAAAGGGTTAAACCCTTCGGTATCGGGTGNCCGAGCTCCTCCGCGCCCCGAGTGCCACCGAGCCGAGCTCCTCCGCACCGCCGCGACTGGCCTGCCACGTAGGTCGGCCGAGGCGCGGGCGGCTGACATGGCAGGGCGAGTCGCGCCACATGCCTTGGCGCGACTCAGTCGCGCCAAAGGTCGTGGCGCGACTCGCCTGTATACAGGCCGGCGCCCACGGCCCCTTCTTCCTCCTCCTCCCATTCTTTCTCCCCCCACCCGAGCTCAAGGTCACCCATGGCGCCGCCTCCGACGTCCCCCCTCTAGATCCCCCTCTTCCTTCCACGGATTCAAAGGGGAAAGGTGGGAAAAACACTCCGGGAAGGTAACTCCTCCACTTTATCTATGTAGATTTGTGCCATTTGCTTGTTTCCTTTGGCATTTCTTGTGGTAGGGTAACCTAGGGTTTGGGTTGGATTTGGTAAATTAGTACGAAAATGGTAAGATTAGTTGAGCGTTATCGTGTAATTGATTCATGGCAACGCTTTTGTATCGTGTAGATTGTGTATCATGAAACGATTTCGATGGGATTTCAGTGGGTAGATATTCTTGTTAATTTTGGCAAGAAATGTGAATTAGGATTTAATGTAGATCATTTTTAGAATGGTGTTTTTAGGTAGGGTTATCGTACATAGTGGATTGACATTTGGGTATATGTGGTCTTTTAGTAGTTTTTGTATAAGTCTATGAATGGTAATGGTAATATGCCCATTAAATGTATGTAGATGGATCGCTTAGTTCATTATTTCTCCGGTGGTTCGGTTAATGAGAATGGAGAGTTTGAGAGAATGAAGCATGAAGTCACAAGATTTGATAGCCCTCCTTCATTTGATGAAGTTTTTGTTCGAGCTAGCTCAATTTTTCAAGTTGATCAAGAACATAGTGAAATAATCCTTTATGGTTGATTCAATGCGGCTGACAAAAGGGCTCATTATGTGCTTATGAGAATTTCATGTGACGAAAATTGGGCTTTTTATAAGGAGTTAGTGAAAGGGTCCCAAGTTGGTTGCGCTGAGTTGGTAGTTGAAGTTCGTGTGAGAGTGTCTTGGTACAAACTAATGATAAGGTGGGCGAAGTTTAGGACGATGAAGAATATGACGTTATCATGGCAAATGAGCCAGATTCATAGGATGATTGTCTAGTGAACAATGACTTCGACGATGGCACATTTGATGTTGAGGAGCAAGATGATGATGATATCTCTGCGGGGTCAGAAGAAGAGGAAGAAGAAGAAATGAGAGAAGCGTTAACCCAAGAAGAAATGTTTGAGCCAACTCCAGTCAATGAAACACCGTTTGTTGAGCCAACACATGGTGTGCAAACACCAGTTGTGCAACCAAGAGTGGTAGTTGAGCCGAGCTATGTGGTGCATCGGTGCTCGTTTGTTCAAACATCTCCTATGGTTGAACCGTCCTCTAGTATGGCTACAAATTCCAGTGCTAGATTGGCTCCTCTAACTATAGAGGAGTTGAGACAACTTGGAGCAGTTCATGTGGGTGTTCCAGAGGTTCCTCTCTTCCATGCACCCCCTAAGAAGGCATATTGTGATTCCGGCTTGCGTCTTAATTCTCTCGAGCCTGACAGTGGTCAAGAGTTGATACAGAGAGCGATGACATTCGATAGCATGGAGGAGCTGAAATTCTTTTTGAGGGACTACTCGGTGCGGCACCATCGTCCATACGATATGGTTGAAAGGACCGTGATGTCGCCTAGAGGGGGGGTGAATAGGCGCACCTACAAGTTTTCACTCAAATATAGTGGATTAGTACCACTGTCTGCCAAAACCGGAACTTCCGGTTTAGCAAATCCGGAACCTCCGGATTTGGGCACGACAGCTGGTGAACCCGGAACTTCCGAGTTCAACAAACCGGAGCTTCCGGTTTCACAGAGCAGAGTGAATCACAATAAATTTGGTGCGAGTTAAAGAGTTGAAACTAAACCCCAGTGGAAGAGCAGGCTCGGTGGAGGTTCTTAAGCAGCTTCACACAGTTCCTGCACAGACAAGAACAACAAACTCTCCAAGACAACAAATGTCTAAGGAGAAGTCCTCAAATCCACAAAACAAAATCAATCACAGATGACACAAGGATTTTTACCGAAGTTCAGATTCACTGCATGTGCTACACAAGCTCAGTGAATCCTAGTCTCTGTTGAGAAGCTCCGCGAAGCCTCCTCGCCAAGGCGCTACACAAGCACACCTTAGCCTTCCACTAACTTGGTTCCCTTCCCTTGCGGAGGTGGAAACCGACCTGTACAGACTTCCCGCGGCACACCACACACTTGGGTGCTCACCGGGCAACGCCTAGCCGTCTAGGAGCCAAGCTCCAAGAGTAACAAATGCGAATCACAAGATTTCGGACAAACTCAAGTGCTCAAGGTTTGCTGTGCTCTTTAGTGCTCTCAAGCTATCACTCTCTCAAACCCAACTCAAGGTTATCTCAAGTAAAATGCAATCTCACAAAGAGAGGTTGGGGAGAGCTCAAACAAGGCTACCAAGCTTCTTAGGACCACCAGCACGAGTTAGGACAAAGCTTCAGTCAGCAGCCCACCAAAGAGGGGGCCAAGGGGTATAAAAAGCTGGTCCCAAGAAAACTAGCCGTTAGAGCTGTTAGAATCCGGAACCTCCGGATTTTCGAACCAACTAGCCGTTATGTGCCACGTGTACAAAATCCGGAACTTCCGGATTACCAAATCCGGAACTTCCGGATTTCAGCAGTTAGTACTCATAAAGGTGCACGTGAGGCTTTTTGTGTCTCTCTCAACTTACTTAGGTTATTTGAGCACTGAGACTGAACCAAAGAACATAGTGATGCATCCCTCTTGATAGTACGGCATACCTATACTCAAGATCAAAGATAAATTACAATTCAACCACTTGAGCTTCCCACTTGTATATCATGCCATGCTTTGATCAATTGAATCATGAGGGCTGCTTCCATCTTTGTTTATGAGCTGAGCATAACAACCTTGAGCTAGTGACTTGAACCTTCATATTTGAATGAAAACCACTTCTAGTCCAAATCACAATTTCATAACATATATGCATTGCAATGCTTCTCATGACAATACTTGGATATGATACTTCGAAACCCCCCGGATAATAGATACTTCACCTTAGCATTACGCACATGGTCATAAGTCGTCACTTAGCCAAAGCTTGCTTAGTCCCTCGCTCTAGTCATCTTGATTTGTTTCTTCACCACTTACCCTTGCATCATCAAATTTAGCTTTGCTTTGCCATTGAATGAATTCCATTTGAAAGATTCTTCAAATGCTTGTTCTTGATTAATAAAAATATCCATAATGCAAGCTTCCAATTGAAGACCAATATGTAACACATATGATCATGTCCTTTTATCATATATACATGAAGTCTTGCATATCATTCTTCTTTGTCAAATAAGTCATCTTATAATCTTGGAGACCCACGTAGCATATCCCCAAGTCATCGCTTCATCATTGCTTGTTTTGACTTGACACCTGGGTCACCCGGGTTGGACCTGGCTGAGCCGGGTCAGCCTCTCTGTCCTGAATTTAATTTTATCCGGCTGACCTGAGTGCCACCTGGCTGAACCGGGTCAGCTTCTCTGTCCTGAATTTAATTCTACCTGGCTGATCTGAGTGCCACCTGGCTGAGCCGACCTAGCTTCACTTTATCTTTTGCAATGAGCATTATTTCTTCACACACTTGCTTGCTTATTTCAATGAATAACCATATAACATGATGAGCATATCAAACACAATGAATCATAAGAATAATCCCTGCTCATCATCTCAAGCAAACAGGTTAGTCCTTTAATCGCTTTGTCACTCAGTTCACCAAAATCCACTTAGGAGGCAAGATGCACTTTCAGTGGTGCACTCTGACTCTAAGTTGCGGTACATAGTACGATGCCAACTTGGTTGTGGTTGGAAGGTATGGGCCCATCCAATCACCGATGAAAGGCAGAAGTGGAGGATAACTAAAGTGGAGCAGTGTTGACGCTCGTTAGCGACACACTTTTAGTGCTATTTAAGTGGTGTTTTGGGACTAATTCATATACTAACCCGCCACTTGGCACTTGAAATAACCCCATATTTACATATGCATGTATTTTTGGAGGATTTTGGTTTATGCAGGTTTTTGAGCTATAAATGAGCACTTTTGGACAAAGACCAAGATCATGCATAGAGCGGAGGAATGAAGGCCATGTGACTCGGATTTCGTTCACTCTCATCTATGGTGAACCAACCTTCAAGATTGTGGAAAGGCAAAGACTTGAAGATAAGGTCGGATGACTTCGGGACCAAGGCGAACCAGGCAGATATATGGAAAGCTACCAAGACCGAATCATATCCCTAAGCAACCGACATCAAATACCCACATGCATTGGCAAATCAATTCCTGGAGGATCAAGGAGCTTGCACGCGAAAGATGGGGCCGAGGGGCCACAAAAATGCCCTAGGCCAGCCGGCCCAGAGGGCCCAGGCCGGCCGGCCTGGGTTGTTTCTGTGCCGCCTCGACCTCCCCTTCGAGTTAGGGATTCCTCGGACAGCCCCGATGCCAGAAGCCACGCACATCCATCCACCAGAACTCGGCGAAAACCTAGGGCATACATCAAAGGAGACGATGGCCGCCGCAAGTCCTCGAAGTTGTCTAGGGATGGCTTAGGCCTAACCTAGCCACCATTGTCTCCCTACGTGGTTGTGCCATGGTGGAGTTCAAGAGCTAGTTGGAGTCATCAATGGTATGTACTCGGTGGTGATGATCCAAACAGATCTATTAAATGAGTAATGTTCTTCATGTCATCCGATCTTTTAGCGACTCGATTCCTCCAATGATCTTGTGCTTTTCTTGGGTTTGCTTTGCTTTCAATCTATTAAGCTTATAGATTGCTTGGGGTGATCTTGTAGCCATGGGGCTAGAGGTTCATACCGGATCTACTAAGAGGTTCAACACGTTCTTCGTGAACGTGCTCTTAAGTTACCCACGCCGATAGGGAGCATCGTGACAGGGTGTGATCCCATGTAAGGTGGGGCTTTCGGGGGTTTTACCGGAGGATAGTAGTTTAAAGATGGCTTTGGATGAGATGTATGCTGTGCTTGCTCTATTTGGCTAGAACTACAACTAGAAGGCAATAGGCTCGTTTATCCTTTGGTTATGCATAATCTTTGCCTATGCTCTTGGGTGCGATCAACCCTACACTTCACTCATATCTATTTGGTTTACCCTTTATATATGCAATCTATGCCTAATATTGGGATTAGATCCGTTTAGCTAAGTAGAAAACCCTAGGTGGTTCATTGTCGATCCACGGATTGATAAACCTTGGATGAATACTCTAAGGAAAAAGCTACAATGATCCGTGCGCTTGCGGTTCACAATTGGCGCGTCTATGGACCGTCAACAAGCTTTTTTGGCGCCGTTGCCGAGGATCGGCAACTCAAACCCCAGGGTGATCTATCTAATTTTTCGGACTAACCCTAATTTTTTATTATTGCATATACCCTGTGTTTCTTGTTTGTTTCCTTGAATGCAGGTAAAATCCTAGACACAAAGCGATCGAGAAGTTCTCGACATCCGGACTTTGACAAGTCCAAAACTCGCTCCCACAAGATTGATGGCTACGTCAAGATCCGCTCTTTAGTGGTAGGTGCTAAATTTTGTTAGTGGCCCATCATCCGCTATCGAGCCCACACTCAAAATAATTGAAGATGAACAAGGTATGCCGCTGTGTCAATTAATTTTAAAGACTAATGTTTCTTGGAGATTTGTTTGTCCAAGCTATAGGTGATGATTCATGCCCCGAAAAAGTCGTGAGATCCGATCGTCAATATCTCCAGAAGGTTGCTATTGAGACCAGTTTTTTGCCCATGATCAGAGAGGTACCATTGACGAAAATTAGAAAATTTAAAGCTCCATCAAGTCTTCTTTCCAACGCATCAAGAATCGTAGTTTTTGGAGATCGGTGCAATGAGTTATGGTAAAATCTTTCAACACTATGTGTTCTGAAAATCTGTTCGGGACAGAACATAGTGCCAGAGTAAAACAAGCATAACTCTTTCATTCGGAGTCCGTTTAAAGTGAATGGGCACTCCTTGGAAAGGGAATTTGATGCACATTGCAATGGAGTAGAAGTATGGTACATGTTATTCACAGGGTGAAGAGGAATTTAATGAAGAAGAGGCAGCAGCAAACAACGGAGAAGCTGATGACAATGTCAAGGGATGATTGGAGGTCCTTGAGCACAAAAGATGATGATTTGAAGTTGATCAAGACTGGAGGCAATAATATTAGAAGCACCATGACACCACCAATTTTCTCCAGTAGGATGCTCAAGAAGCTTCTAATTGAGTGATGCGACCAACAAAGGAAACCGCTCAAATCATCGACATAAAGAGCAAGAGCCCCCTAGATCCCGACACTTTGGGTAAGACAAGAACTATGGAGAAGACTCATCATTGGAGCTATGCTACTTGCTGGTGAATCAATGGTGATGACCTTGAGTCCTAAGGATGGACAACAAGACGCTCCAAAGACAACAAGATCAAGATCATCAACATCTCCGGATCAATTCACAAGAAAGTACTGTTCACATCAAAGTCTGCACAACCTCTGAAGAAAACAACAGAATATTTTTGGATATTTAAAAGCCCCATGAAGTTTCGGTTCCAACGAATCAAGAATCAAGTCCATCGGAGATTCCTACAAGCGGTTATGATCAAAACGTCGAAGGTCGTGCATTTTGAAATTTTCTGGACAGCACGCAGCGCTGAAATAAAATTGGCATAACTCTCTTATTTGAACTCCGTTTAAGATGAATGACTACTCACTGGAAAGGTAATTTCATAAACTTTTCAATAGAGCTATATTTTGGTATATATTCTTTTCGTATACAAGAGAAAATCCACGAAGAAGAGGCAGGCGCAATGTGATGAGAACAAGGTAGAGGAGATAACGATGACAACAATGAAGAGGAGTTTGGGCAATGCTTTCATCGAGCGTACATAATCAAATTCAGAAGCTATGAACAAAGTGAAGACCCTCAAGAACATTGGCATATGAAGACACAAGCCAGCTACATTCAATTCATGAAGATGTTAGAAGCAAATCACGATGGATTATAAAAGGGCAACATCAAGCTGCATGGATACTTCGAATTCTTGCGTGAAGGACCATAGCTTCACAACAATGACAAGGTACGTGAGAAAGTCTAGCTCTATGACTTTAAATGAAGCGCTTTGTGGGAGGCAACCCGATCTTTTGTTTATTATTTATATAATATGACGGTCTATATTGTGCTCTTTAATCGAAACATCAAGTAACATTGTACCATTGCTCTAATAAATGCCACAACTTTATGTTGTATGATCTAAATATTATTGAGGGAGTACTTTGTTATTTGATCTTGAAAAACTTGTAGACCCTTTTGTGTGCCTATTAGTATTTTGAGTCTTTTTCTTTTGAGTCTTTTTAGAGAGAAATATGAGGTATGACACCACTCTTAGACTCTAAACTTTTGGCTAGTTAACTTAGGCTAACTTTTGTTTTGTTTTTAGACCACCACATCATGTCATGTCATTGTGTTCATTCACCTCGTGTTGCACTCCATGCCATATTGTTCTCACCCTTGCATTGCATTGCATGATTAGTTTTGATCTAACCTTTTGTCAAACCCACCTAAGCCTTCCTATAACCCCTCGCCAAAAACCGGAGCCAACAAGGGTAGGATTGACTTGTGTTGATTTACTTGCTGCACCATCGGATTAGCCAAGTCAATCTCTATTCCTTGTTCTAACTGAAAACTTTGACTAGCCTCCCCACGAGATCATAAACCCTTAGGAAATCTCTCATACCTATAGCCATCCTAAAACCATAGGTTTTGTTTTGTTTTTCTTTTTGTTTTCAACCATCTTAGGTAGATTTTCTAAACTTGACTTCTCTCTTCAAAATTCTTATTTTAAGCCAAAAATATAGGATACCCATGAACCTTCCCCTAAACCTCGTTAGCTAGGTTGTTCGGTTCTTTTCGATGAATGATTTTCTTGTCGACAATGCTTCACTTCTTATGAGGTGGCCGGCAAGCTTTGTCGCTCTAAGCAATTACTTTTTGAATGAATTGATTGCGGAACAACATTGAAAGACCTTTCAAACCTTGCTAACTCTTGTTTTTGCTAACTCTTTGCATTTGCATTTTGCATCCATTCCATTGTTCCATCATGCATTTGTTAGCTTGGTTCTCTCACAAAACTTAATGATGAATGCTTGCATATCCATGTCAATGCTTCGCAGGGCATTTTCCATTTGCAATCTTGTATAAACATGGTGTTTAGACATGATCGCAGACCGTCATCATTTAGTTTTGAGAGCCACGTTAGCATTTGCATTGCATTGGTCGGTTTATAAGCTTTGCAATGCGCCTTATTTTTCTTGTGCTATGAGGAATTATTGACCTTGGGATAGACATATGTTTTAACCTTGGTTAATAGATCTTTATGACTATGGGGAGATTCGGCAACCTAGTTGTAAACATGTGTTTAGAACAAGGTGTAAACATTGTCTTTGTTTATATGCTTTCCTCTCATTTGCATACTCATTTTGCATCCACTCAACACCCACACTTTTGTTAGCATGATTAGGTTTTCTAAACTTTTTCGAGCGCTTGAATTCTTGGCTTTAACATGGTGTTTAATCCGAGAGTTTCGGCATCAAAGTAGTAAACATGGTGTTTAAAACTTTGTTTGATCTCTATCAAGTTTGGTCCCCGCCTTTCATGTTACTAACTTCATGCACTCACTTTGCACACACGCACACCCATTAGGTTTTTATTTTTCTCTTTTATTAGGTTAATTATGCCACAAGTTAAGGTCTTAGGGATGTCATTGGTTGTTGGCATTTGCTTATACTCCCGACCGTCACCCCGGGGGTAGTGTGTGTGTGTCTCAATTGTTTTGCAGGCATGAAGAAGGAATCCCATAAATTCGTGATTAAAGTAAACCAAGACCGTTAACATTTCTGAAGATTGAAAGGGACGCTGCTGTTTTCATAAAAAATCTGCACATGTTCAGAGATGTACAAGGAACAAAAAGTTGATATTCAGAAGCTCCATCAAATTCTCGTTCCAATGCATCCAAGATCAATGAATTTGAAGACCCGTACAAGGAGATACGACAAAAATATTGGGCGCTGCGCGTTCTGAAATCAGCTCAGAATAGATTGCAACACCGGAATAAAAAGGGCATAACTCTTTTGTTCGGAATTCTTTTTGGGCAAATGATGACTCGTTGGGAAGAGAAATCTGTGCACTTTGCAGTGGAGCAAGGAGGCAGTACATGTTCTGTTCTGGAAACAAAGGAAAAATTTGTGGAAGATGAAGCAGCAATGAAGACAACAAGCAAGGAGGGGATAACGGTACGAAGAATAATTGGGACCATGGCTTGATAGCAAGAAGAGGTTGAAGAAAGTTAAGAAGGTGAAGAAGCATAAAGATAATCTCCAAACACGTGGCGGAAGGATTTCAAGAATCACATGACGGTTCGCCATCTTTTTCCACGCTTAGCAACATGCTAAGCATGGGAGAGGAGTTGGTGGACGAAAAGAAAAAGGCCATATGGAGTACAATGATCGTGTTCACCACAAGATGCTCAATATTCTTCTTCCATGCTAAGCACAATGCTTAAGCATGGGGAAAGCCGCGCTACGTACATGACAAGCATCGAAAAACGGTAACTCTCCCACAACCTTCTCTTTGATCATCTACTTCTTAATGCTTGTATATATGTATGCCATCGACCATAGGTTAGAAACCTTTGTATATCTCTGTTGTTAATAACATGGCTACTAGGAGGACAACCTAGTTTTGTCTTTATTTTTTAATAATGACCACCATCACTTTGTACTCACCACGATGATATCATTTTTGAATGCCTTTGCTTATGGAAAATTGATGAAAGTTGCCGCTTTGTTCTACCTACATGATGTTGTATATGACTTGACCATTTGCTCTCTATTAAATGATCTTAAATCGATATAAATACCGGCTCTTTTATTTGTGGAGGTTAAATGACTAAATTCTAGACCCACATATTCTTTATGTTGCTCCTTGATTTAAGTTTACCGACGACCTCATGCCTTGTATTATTTTATTTAAAACTTGATCTTATGCTATCTACATTCGTGAATCTCTTGCAAAGTTCTACCTACCAAAGCCTTTACATATACATGATCTTTCATGATGAAACTCTTAGATTTGCAAACTTATATTTTGATGAGTTGGATTAAGATTGATTTCTATGGTTCGAGACTAAGAAGCTGGCCATTCCATTTTTGCGTACCTTCCTTTTGCTAGCCTTTCTATCCATGCATTGTGAGTTTCTACACCGAAAACTTCGTAAACTTCGCTGGATATCCACCCTAAACCCAAATATCTTTTTATGATTACCCTCCTTGACCACAACCCACAATTGAGTATGGATCTTTTTCTCGATGGAAATCCACAAGAATCGAGAGCTTAATTTATAGAACATCAATTTGGGAGGCATCGAGAAGAAACTCCCTGAAGATTCAAGTGTTTTTCTAGAAGATCAAGATGGACTTTGTGTACTTACTTCAGCAATTATCAACCCTTACTTCTATGCTCGAGGACGAGCAATCGTTTAAGCATGGGGGAGGATGCTGAGTAAGTACTATGTTGCCAAAGGTTCTAAGGAGCAAAAAGAAAGAAAAAGAAAGAAGAGAAACAAAGAAAAGAAACAAAAATGAAAGGAAAAAAATGAAAGAAACAAAGAAAGAAAAAAGAAATAATGCTCCTTAGTTATTTTAGTTTCATCAAATTTCAAGTGCTTTCAAGACAATTCCATACTCAATTTTTCCAACCATGTGCAATCCGATAACGAGGACTTCATTTGTGCCTCGGGATCATCCACTTGCCATTTGCACATGTCCACCTATCTAAATGTGTGTGTTCCATCCCTCCCTCTTTCCAACATTTATTCTCCATGGCCTTTTTGACTAGTCTCGGTAATTCCAATGAGATCTCTCTCTCTTAGTTTGACAATACTTCAAATATAATGTTTTGCTAGGATTGTTTTTACCTACCAAGCTCCACATAAGCCTTTCACTTTCATATATGAGTAGAATAGGTTGAAAATAATCTAGTATAGGCTTAAGTGATTTGACGAGATGAGTGTTCCCATAAGCTTTTGCAAGAGAATCTCACTTATGTTGGATATACATCTTTTTGAAAACTCTTCACGATGGAACAAGGTAAAGGTCTAAAATTCGCTTAAGTTCAAGAGCAATGCATTTATTTATTATTGTGGTTTGTTTTTTATTGCTAGTCTATCTTCCATAATGAAAAGTAGCCGGTCACAACTTGAACTTTAAATACCAAATACTTGCGAGCAATGTGTCTTGTTGTATATAACTAAGTATAGAGAAGACATTAAAACGCAACGCTGATTTCCTTATTAAGCAAAGATCTTGGACTTACTCGAGGACGAGCAAGGTTTAAGCACGGGGGGATTGTTGACGCTCGTTAGCGACACACTTTTAGTGCTATTTAAGTGGTTTTGGGACTAATTCATATACTAACCCGCCACTTGGCACTTGAAATAACCCCATATTTGCATATGCATGTATTTTTGGAGGATTTTGGTTTACGCAGGTTTTTGAGCTATAAATGAGCACTTTTGGACAAAGACCAAGATCATGCATAGAGTGGAGGAATGAAGGCCATGTGACTCGGATTTCATTCGCTCTCATCTATGGTGAACCAACCTTCAAGAATAAGGAAGGGCAAAGACTTGAAGATAAGGTCGGATGACTTTGGGACCAAGGCGAATCAGGCAGATATATGGAAAGCTATCAAGACCGAATCATATCCCTAAGCAACTGACGTCAAATACCCACATGCATTGGCAAATCAATTCCTGAAGGATCAAGGAGCTTGCACGCGAATGATGGGGCTGAGGGGACCACAAAAATGCCCTGGGCCGGCCGGCCTGGGTTGTTTCTGCGCCGCCTCGACCTCCCCTTCGAGCTAGGGTTTCCTCGGACTATTTATAGCCCCGATACTAAGAGCCACGCACATCCATCCACCAGAACTCGACGAAAACCTAGGGCATACATCAAAGGAGACGACGGCCGCCGCAAGTTCTCGAAGTTGTCTAGGGATGGCTTAGGCCTAACCTAGACACCATGGTCTCCCTGCGTGGATGTGCCATGGTGGAGTTCAAGAGCTAGTTGGAGTCATCAATGGTATGTACTCGGTGGTGATGATCCAAACATATCTATTAAGTGAGTAATGTTCTTCATGTCATCCGATCTTTTAGCGACTCGATTCCTCCAATGATCTTGTGCTTTTCTTGGGTTTGCTTTGCTTTCAATCTATTAAGCTTATAGATTGCTTGGGGTGATCTTGTAGCCATGGGGGCTAGAGGTTCATACCGGATCTACCAAGAGGTTCAACACGTTCTTCACAAACGTGCTCTTAAGTTACCCACGCCGATAGGGAGCATCGTGACAGGGTGTGATCCCGTGTAAGGTGGGGCTTTCGGGGGTTTGACCGGAGGATAGTAGTTTAAAGATGGCTTTGGATGAGATGCATGATGTGCTTGCTCTATTTGGCTAGAACTACAACTAGAAGGCAATAGGCTCGTTTATCCTTTGGTTATGCGTAATCTTTGCCTATGCTCTTGGGTGCAATCAACCCTACACTTCACTCATATCTATTTGGTTTACCCTTTATATATGCAATCTATGCCTAATATTGGGATTAGATCCATTTAGCTAGGTAGAAAACCCTAGGTGGTTCATTGTCGATCCACGGATTGATAAACCTTGTATGAATACTCTAAGGGAAAAGCTACGATGATCCGTGCGCTTGCGGTTCACAATTGGCACGCCTATGGACCGTCAACAAGCAGCCTCACACATGTGGTAGCTCCTGACCAATCCACGAGCACTCTCAGTGTACAGCACGATATATCGGAGGCCGGATTGCTGCATTGGTGTATGCTGACCCTGACATTTCGGTGTCCGCGCTCGTTGAAGCAATTGTCGGATTCACTAGTTATCGGGTGAAGTATGGCAAGGCGTGGAGGGCTAAACAACACGCCATGGCTATGTTGTGGGGTGATTGGATTGACACCTACAGTTGGGTACCGCGGATTCTACATGCAGTTGCTCATTACAATCCGGGGACGAAGTGGTGCACAAGCACCACGGGAGCACTGGAGTTGCACAATGGGGTAATGAAGGAAGTAATACAGCGTGCTTATTGGTGTTTTCCACAATGTGCAGAGGCATTCAAACATTGCAAGCCGGTGATTAGTGTTGATGGCACTTTTTTGACCGGGAAGTATAGGAGGACTTTGTTGATTGCAACAGGAATGGATGGGGAGGATCGTTTGTTACCGCTCGCCTTTTCTTTGGTGGAGAGCGAGAACAACGAAAGTTGGTCTTGGTTCCTTCATTTGGTGCGTAGGGATGTGGTTGGACTGGATCGTAAGATTTGCATAATTTCTGATAGGCACCAAGGTATTCTAAACGCTGTAGAAGAGCACATTGATGGTTACCAACCGATCGTGCACCATTGGTGCATGCGCCACATTGCTGCAAACATATGGCATAGGCATAAAAACAAGAATGTAATAAAACAACTGAAATTGGTGTGTGCATCGAAGGCAGAGAAAACTTTTGGCATATGGCTTGTGAAACTTAAGGAAATGATGAATGAAGAAGCGACCGAGTGGCTTGAGGGTCAAATGGAAAACATCCATAAGTGGTGCAATGCCTTTGACGAAGGTGGTTGGAGGTTTGGTGTCTGCAACACTAATATCTCTGAAGTGCTAAACAAGGTACTTAAAGGGATTCGCGGCATGCCTGTGTCGGCCATTGTTGAGTACACCTTCTACAAGGTCAATTCTTACTTTGTTAAAAGGTGGCAGAAAATGAAGAGTCAAATTGATGCGAGGCCAAACTAGATTTTGTGGGGCAAAGGCGCGGCAAAACTTCTAGCTACGAAAGAGGAACCGCGGAGTTGTTTGACCCTAACTCTTATGTGTACTCCGTTAGGACCGCAAACGCTCTAACGGTGGGTGGAGAGAGAGTACATGTGGTCGTTTATACAAGGTTGATCTCACACATGTGACTTGTACATGTTGCGTGCCGCAGTTGTTGCATGTGCCTTGTTCCCATATGATCGCTTCATGCCATGTTAAAGGTGTGGATCATCGGGCCCCCTTATATACCTCTCAGTTTTACTTGAAGTCTACCGTGTTGAAGACCTGGACACCCTAATTTGAGCCCTTACTTGACCCTTCTGTTTGGCCAATGTACAACGGTCCTGAGTATATACTGGATAGTACCACAAAGAAAGACAAGGTTGGGAGAAGGAAGAAAAAGCGTCTCCGTAACGAGATGGACACCTCAAATGGTTATGGAGATGATATGTACGGTTACGGGGACTTCAACCAAGACAAGTCCACCATACTTTGTGGTATATGCCAGAAACCAAGGCACCGCATGGAACGGCACAAAGAGGACCCAAAAAATTTGCATCCTATGAAAAGAAATAGACCTCCTAACCAAAGAAGACAACAAACCAGAACTAGTACTAGTGGGGTAAGAATTAACTAGTTTGAACAAGTTGAGAAAGTGTTTACTTGCATGTTTGTCCAACTTACTAGTTGCATCCATAGTTTTACTTTCATTTTGTTCATAATGTGAAATATTGTATTTTGGAAGATATCACTAATAATAAACTTTGTTTTCAGGTTGATGGCGAGACGCAAGGATGAATGCATACAGTATCCCACAGTGTCATGTGAGGATGCCCCCGTGCCCTCCCCCCTCCCAGTCCCAATTTGTGAATGCAAATATCCGGCGGAGGTAAAGCAATCCAGATGGCCGACAACAGCCGGTAGAGCCTACTACAAGTGCCGGACGAAGTGGGGTCAAAACCGTCCCAAATACGGCGGGGACCCATATGTTTGGAATCCTGGCCCATGCAGATTCTTTCAGTGGATCGATGGTCCCAACAAGTTTGACCCTCGGATCCGCCTTTTCCCATATGATGAGGAGGAGACAAAGCCATATCATGAGTTCAAGAGGTGGGTGCCTCCACCACCTAATCCACCTGTGATGACATGGGAAGAAAAGCAAGCGGCAGCATGCATCCGTGTGAAGAACCCTCCCTTATGCCATTGTGGTATTCCTTGCAGGATTCAACATCCCAACCTAGAGCTCCCTGTAAAATTCACCCCATTCTTCCGTTGCAAGCTAACGGACCATGTAAGTTTGGTTTGTGAGTGTGCTCATTTTGTTGTGCATGACTTTTCATTGAACATATTGTTTTGATATTCTATGTATATATTTTTTTTGCAGGATGGGTGGCCCATGTGTGACTTCCAGGAGTACATCTATGGCCCCAAGTCTCATTGGTACACCAAAGAGGAAATCCTTGCATTTGAGAGCGGAAAGGAGAGGTGGCCATGTGAGAGGGCCCCTAGACCTCATTGCAAATGTGGGATTTTGGCTCAATGGGGTGTTGTTCCGACGGAGTTGGGTTATGGATGGTATTGCGGGAACTCCTATGGAGACTATTGGGTAAAGACTAATTTGCATTGCAGCACTTATCTTGTTTAACTTTAACCCTTTTGTTCGTACAATTTAGCAATCGATTCAATGTTGTGCAGGAAGGGAGAACTTGTGAATGGAAGACCTTTCCAGGAAGGGAAGATCTAAGACACTATTTGGGCAGATGCTCCGAACCTTTGAAGACAACAGAGACCCTTAAAATCAAGGAGAAATTAAGGGAGAAGTATGATTTGCCCATTCCTTCTAATAAACAACTCTATGGTCCCATTCTGACAGATATGATAGCCAAGCATGGAAGATCCGAAGTTATTGGTCATGGGAGTAGAGAGCGCATCATCTTCTTTTGGAGGAAAAATAGAGACAAATATCCTCCTCCCCTTACTGGTCATGCTAAGGTGGAAGCCAAAATCAAGGCGGAAGAGGGCTACAAGGAGAACGTACAAAGGATGAGAGAGGCGGAATATCGTTCGAAGACGGCATTTGATCCTATTACGGTGTTTCTTCCTGGCTCATGGGACGAACACTTTCAGAAATTAGAGGCCACAATAAGACGCATTGACTTGAGCGTGGCAAGGCAGGAAAAAATGGCAGAAGAGGCCCAAATGGAGGCGATGAAGGCACTTGTAGCTGATTTGCCCATGCCGGTTCCCGTGGGCAAGGGAAAGGTGGCGGATGGAGGGGTGAGGCCAACACAAATGGAGGCAATGAAGGCACTTGTTGGTGATTTGCCCATTGAAGAACCGGTGGTGGTGGACAAAAAAGGTAAGGGTGTTCTTGTGGCCGATGATGTGGTGGATGTAGGAGTGAGGCCGACACAAATGGAGGCAATGATGGCACTTGTTGGTGACTTGCCCGTTGAAGAACCTGTTGCCGTGGACAAGAAAGGTAAGGGTGTTGTTGTGGTCGATCATGACGATGAAGATGATGATGATTGGGGAGATGATGAGCTCTTGTTTGAGTGTGATTCCGATTATTAAGATGTTGTTGTGATTCTAGTTGTATGGATTACTTGTATGAACTATTGTATGGACTATTTGTATGGACTTATTGTATGGACTATTTGTATGGAAGACTATATGTATGGACTATTTGTATGGACTACCTTGTATGGACTGCGTGTAAGACTATTTCACTCTTGAATATTAGGTAATATGAAAGGCATACGGATCCATTAACCTCGTACATTACATGAGTCATTACAATGGTCATACAATATTACATATATATTACATGGCTAGGTTAATAGCTACAATATTTAGCCATAATAGTTTCACCGTCCACTTACCGTAGGTGGCATGAAACGTTGATTAACGTTCCTCTCTCGCTCTTGACACAGTTGTTCCTCTAGTTGATTGATGCGTTCTACCATTTGTATCTTCTCTTGCTGTAGATTGTTGATCTCTTCCTTTTTGCTCATACTATCTTGCAGTAGGTGGTTGATATTATCATGCTTCTCAGCGTTCTCCTGTTCCATGACTTGAAGCTTTCCTTGTAGATGGCCGATGTACTCTTGAACATGTGGTGCCATTTGGTCATCAATCCAATAAGTAAAACGACAGTCGTCAAACTAGCAACGTAAAACCATGGCAAAGATTAAGGTCAAGGCGACCAAATTGTACATAAACTCGAGTCAAGAATACTAACCCTGAAGCGCGGGCAACGAAAGAAACGCCGACCAGCATCAGGAATCAGCTCATAAACTTGAACAACAGCGTCATCTCCATGGTGGCATTTAGGCCAGAACTCGCATGGTAAGGCATTATGGTCACCATAGAAATCTCGGGTTCTAACATCTACAGTTGGGTGTGGATGGTGCGGGTCCAATGGACCATACATCCATGACATGGTGTGGACTGGTGCCGAGCATTTGGCAAGGCTCCTAATTTTATAGGCTATTCATGGTTCAGTGCACTTAGTCTATGTAAGTTTTTCCATCAAAAGGCAACATTGGATTCCCTGATTCCTGCAAAGTCTACAACTGAATCAATGAAAAAGCTAGCACTGATTCCCTGAAAAGTGGAGCATTGATTCCCTGAAAAGTCTAGAACTAAATAACTGAAAAGGCTAGTCGTGGCACAGCAAAAGTACCAGGTACGTCTGGGTAGGCCAGTTGGGTAGCTACTAGTCGCGTCTGGACAAAAAACAATGGAAATGCAAGTGAGATGCTGAGTCGCGCCATGCCTCCTGGCGCGACCAATTGGGCCACATATGACTCCTCTAGGTCCTGAGTCGAGGCCTGGGCCAGCGCGACTCATGCTTTAGTCGTGCCAAGCACGGCGGCGCGACGAAAGAACGAGTTGCGCCATGCGAGCTGGCGCGACTGAAGCATGAGTCGCGCTGGGAAAGACCTCCACTCAGGACCTAGAGTACTCATTTGGGGCCCAATTAGTCGCGCCAAGTTCGCTGGCGCGACTGAGACTGAAGTCGCGCCATACGACCTGGCGCGACTCGGCCTGCAGTCGCGTCTCCAGCCGCGGCCACTCAGGACCCAGAGCAGCCATTTCTACCCTAACGAGTCGCGCCAGGAGGCATGGCGCGACTTGGCTGTAACTTCAGTTTGCCAATGTTTTCCCTATTTTTTGTTTCTGAAATTTGGCAGCAACATTTAGCGCTGAAATTTGGCGCAACTTGACTGTAACTGAGACCATATTTTTTGATTATAAAATAAGGTGAAATAATGAATTCAATCTTGACAAAGAATCAATCCTATGCATCAGTTATCCTCCTCTTGCCAGAATCTAAACTTGAAAGAATAATAATATGGTTCTTTCCGGTGGTGCTTACAAAATCAGCAACATTTTTTGCAAACGAAACCATCATTCCCTATATTGGCAACAAAAAATTAACATAGTCATGAAATAGCAACCAATATCACACAACAATATACCAATACGGTCCATTACCACAACCACATAGCACAAGGACATGTCCAACACACAATAGTCCGACACAAAGGCCCATTACCAATACAAATAGTCCGACACAAATAGTCCTTCACCTAACAACTCCATTAGACACATCACATTACAAGTCTACCTATGAACAGTAGGGTTGGGTGTGAAAGTCTTCTTCTTACGACGCGTGCGGCCTGGATTGGTGGGCAAAACATTGGGGGTCCCAACATCTGTGTGGTCACGTCGTGCCCGCCTCTTAGGCCTTTGACTGCCTTGTGATGGAGACTCTGGCGCATCAGGCAACTGTGAGGGACCAATCTCCTCTTGCCCATAGGTAGGATCATCATCTTTCGAGTCGGAGCTATTTTCCTCCTCACCGCCCTCCTCGCCCTCGTCCTCCTCCTCATCATCGCCCCTCCTAAGAGGGCTGCCAATGGTGAGAGCCCCTGCGCGGCGCAAGAAAACATTATTAGTTATAATCACTAAGTCACAAAAATGCATCAACAAACTTATCAAATGTGCCACAAGAACCCCCTCCCCTCCCCCACCTATACTCCTCGAGGCGGCCCGAGTGGATGGAGCAGAACGTGTAGCAGAACTTGAGGGTGCACGAGAACCTGATGGTGCAGCAACCGCTTGTGGCTCCCGTGAAGCCATGCAATTCAATTTTCGCGCCATTTTTTGACAGCCACAATGAAATCTCTACAAGCACAAACATATATAAGACCACACAAAAAATCAGACACTGAAGCACATTAGCACCTAACCTGTATGAAGGACCGTAACTTGCTCGCCTCATCCGGATCACCAATGGGCACACCCAACGCAACAAGAGACTCATTAGCGAACCGACCAAGTTGTTGTCCCTGTGATTGACAAGTCAAAGTGCATCCAATGCATAGTTCACAAAAGGGACAAATACATTTATCAAATAAACCCAACAAATGAAGCAAACTTACAATGTAGTCTTCCACTGGTCCCCGCTGTGTCTGCGTGCCCTGCCTTGTCATATCATCGTACTGGTTGAAAACATCTTCCGGATCAGAAGGTAGATCCTCGACAGGACCGGCATCCATAGCTACCTTCAGCTTCAGCCTTGTGTTCGCTCTCAACCATTGCAAATAATTTTCATAAGGCGGGTCACGGTGAATTGCACCTCCTATCACAATGTTAGCTCCCCTACTATCCCAAGCGTTAATGTACCCTTGGTGCTTCAGCCCCCAATCCTTTTTGCCCCTCTGGCGTCGACGGTCGATACTACAATCAACAATATAAAATAACAAATAAATGTACAACATGGCACGAGTTCATGAATATAAACTGAATGATTAAACAACATACCTATGAAGTGCTGGATTAGTATTGATGTATTCTGGAGGAAAAGTTTGAAGTGCGCCAAATTGCCTCATAACTCTACTTGGAATGTGGTACACGACAATGTAGAAGCAAATGAGGGGACAAACCGAACGCCAATATCTTGGTCCATCTTGCAATATGGACTAAGTACCATCATTTCAACCTCATCTCGATCATATGGTCGCCAATTAATCTAGTTAACATGAATCAAATGAATTTCGAACCATGCACACAACATAAAACAACAAGATCAAAGTGTACATAACTTACATGAGCAGCGGTGAGGCAGTCAAGAGCGTTGTTGTAGTCAATATAATGTGTCGCCGGGTTTCCGTGGACATTCAGGATGTTGTACCATAGATAGCCAACAGTAGCCAATGGCTCTTCACCATAGGTTGGTAATTGCTTGAAAACAACAAATGACATGTCAAATAAAATAATACTTGAAATCATGGAAAACACATTAATATTAAACTTGATCAAAATATAGCAAAAGTTAATATCTTACCCCATGTGTATACCACTCTGGCCGACCAACGGGAAGGTGCTCCCACATCCATATTTGCAAAAAATAGGCACAACGCCCCATGTTAGCACTCGCACCCGTGTGCCTACAAACATCACACATCTGTCGATACAACCAACCAAGAACTGCACTGGCCCAACTATAAGTCGCGATATTCTTCCAAGATTGGCCAATAATGTCTATCCACATCCAAGAAAAGGTATTCCCGCTCGAATCCGGAAATAGAAACCCAGCAACCAAGTGCCACAACCATGCCCTAGCATGCCAAGCAACAACACCATCCTCAGCATCAGGATGAGGGGGCGCACCAAAGTGCTGGACCAACCACGCCGAGCTGACTTCGGTAGTCTTTCTATTCTTGGCATCAACGGGTGGATCTGTAGGACGAACCCCAAACAAGAGCTCCACTCGATCTCTCCACCCAGTCGGGTCAATAGTTCCAGTAACCGCTCTTCCATCAATACGAAGCCCAAAGAGCATGGCAACATCTTGTAGAGTGATTGTCATCTCGCCACAGGGGAGGTGGAAGGTATGTGTCTCGGGCCTCCACCGGTCAACAAGGGCTGTAAGAGCCGCATTGTCCATCTTCGGCAAACCATCCTTCACTAACATGGCCAGTGGGAGGAATCCGGTTGCACGAAGGTATGGGGCGTAACGATTGTCCCACGGGAGAGCATGGTAAGTGTGGATACGTAGAGGATTCAAAACCTGCAAATAAACCATAGAACACTGTGTTGGACAACATCCACCAAATTTATTTGCTCCATATGAAGTCACAACTCAGAAATATCTAACCTCAATACGCTCCTCAAGTATCCGCTCGCGGTGTCTCTCGTCATAGCCCATCTCAAGCAAAGGATATTGTGGGTGCTGCGCCATTTTCTCCTATAGTAAACAAACGAAAACAAGTTTTATTTATGTAGCTCTATACATCTAATATGAACAAAACATAAAACAATACACAAAATATTGCAATTTATTCTTATGTCTAAACCATGAAAACCTATCTTCAAAAGAATACCTACAACATTCTACATTTCCAATACAAACTATGAACTTCAATATATACACCAAAAAGTTATGAACTTCTATATTTTCAAATCAAGCTACATTACCTACTAGCAAGAACAAGTCAAAATATTCAAGTTTAACTCACTTAGTTCATTACTCACATCAAAATAAAATCATCATAATATACATATGGTTATGTCAATGAAATTGTTACATGCAAAAAAAATCTATACGATAGACAGGCGTTAACAAGGACCAAATCCACCACATAGTATAACAAGCCATCTCAAATCCGTGCTCAATCAACCATATACAAGTCAAACCCTACCTAAACCTAATCTCATCCAAATCCAAGAAAATCAACCAAATCCGCAAAATGTAGATGGTCCAAGTGGAGGAGTTACCTTTCTGGAGTATTTTCCCACCGATTCCCCTTCGATTCCGTGGTGGGATGGCCGTATCTAGTGGGGGCGGCGCGGGGCGCCATGCTTGAACTCGGCTCAGGGTTTGGGGAGAAAGGAAGAAAGGGAGGAGGAAGAAGAAAAGGGCTCGCGCGCCAGCCTGTATACAGGCGAGTCGCGCCACGACCTTTGGCGCGACTCAAGGCATGTGGCGCGACTCGTCTGCCACCTCAGCAGCCGCGCTGGCCGGCCGCGGCCCGACGGGCCGACGTGGCAGGCCAGTCGCGCCACACGCTGTGGCGCGACTCTCTCTTCAATCGCGTCACGCGTCGTGGCGTGATAAAAAGGTTATTTGTTGAAAATACAGTTTGACTGGGATTAATATTAAAATTTTAGTTTAAAAAAATTAAATAAAAAAATTCGAAACCTCGCCACCCCCTCCCCCGGCAGTTTCAATTGGCCATCGGTTCCCATTGCGATGGGCTGCGACGCTCAGCATCCTTGCCAAGTCGTGGAGAAGATGCTAGAGAATATTTCACCTCCATACTACTAAAATGGGAAAAAGGACCTCGGGACTGATCCATTCAACTGATCTCAGCTTTCCGGTCACATGCACACGTGTTAATGACATGCCGGCAGCATTGTCCAGGTGTCGTTGAGTAAACTCTCAGATGTCTCTCGGGTCTGGGTAAATAATGGAGCAGCAGGTGCTCCCTTAGTTTATAAAAGGAGGCCCGAAGATTATGCAAAGAAAGAAAGGGAGCAAGCAACAAGGAAGATGTGAGAGAACCTAGCTAGTTCCTGATAGCACTCTTCTGCTTATGCAGCATCAGCACTGATAGCAGTGGTGGTGGCATATCCACCCTGTGTAATATTGAAAAAGGTCATTGCACGGTGTTTGTTATAAGGTAATCTTAAGTTGTGTGTGGTTTTTCGAAAGAGAAAATCATCTTCTTTGTTTAATGGAATACTTTTTTCCTTCCAAAATCCTTGTCTGTTGGTTTGTTTGTGCTAAATGAATTTCTTCGCTAGGGATCTATAGGAAAAATCTCTCCGGAAGTTCTGGTTTAAACCTTGTGTTTGGCGTGTGAGAGAACGTTGTGACCGTATGGAAGAGTCCCAGTCACTGTATAATTATATCTCCTGCCGCTGCCGGCGAGCCGTCCGCACAAATCATAGGTCGATCATAAAGTCCACTCTTTGCATGCATGTAAAATGAAAAGGTATGCAGTAGCCTATGACTCTTTGCATGTATGTAAAATGAAAAAGCATGCAGTAGCCCAGTATGCTGTATACTTCCACGTACATGAATTGATGTAACAAACAGTTGAGGTCAATCTGTTATTTATGCTATCAATCGCAAGAGGGGTTCAACACAATACCAGAGTTAGGCCCTAGATATTTTTACCAAACCCTACATGATTTGAAGATATTTTTAACAAACCGTTCATGATTTGAATCGATTCTTGGGAAGTTACAGCAAAGGTTTAGTAAAATTCTAGTCCAAAAGGGGCATCATATTTCATATGAATTTATCGCAGACACGTCCCGATTCATAAGCATTGTCGAGACAAGCATAGCAATGTGCGTTGTCTTGTTTTCCTGAGCATACATTGCCATGGTGGCTTAAGGAAACATCTCTCAAGTTAAACACCCATTCAACTGTCAACTCCACAAGGTCTGATTCAGTGAAAATAAAAGAGGGAGGCAAATCAAGGCATTGCTACATGGGAGCTCCTTAGCATTCTTCCAGTAAAAGGTGTGATCCCAGCAACATTCATGTGCTCACACCCCATTCATGTGCGCGATCCCATGAGAAAGATCAGATCTCCAAGCTAGTCTTTAGGCATCACCAAAATAGTAGAGGTAAGAATCATCATCTTTCATTAGCATGCGCATACTCTTGAGGAACATCCGATCTTCTGGTTCAAGCTCGGCCTCATAGACGCCATTGAGGTAGCGGAATGGGTCACAGTAATCATCATAATCATCAGAGTCCAGAATGTAGTCACCATAGCCACAATAATCATCGTCAGAGTAGATGCTAAGTGACCCAAGAGTATCATTGTCGGAGTCGATGCCAAACGACCAGAGAGGGCTACAAACTGGAAAGCCATAGTCATCGGTAGAATCATAGGGGAGCTTCAACGTTTTGATCCTTGCACACTTTGCTTGCAGGGTATCATCCATGGTGATGTTGAAGCAGTGACGGATGTCCAGGGACTCCAGGTGGGGGCAGTTGTCAAGGATGGCTGTCAGTCCTTCATTGCTGAGGTTATTGCCAAAGAGCTGCAGAGTGCATAACCCATGCAAAGATGCAATCCCCAGGGCATCATCATCTTTCTTGTTCTTAAAATCATTATCATCATAGTCATAATAGTTGTCATCATCATCACCAGCAGAGTACTCTCTGTTTCCTAAGCTGATGAAGCGGTACCTGTTGAATCTGAAGTGCTTCAGCTCTGGGCATGCTTGGCCGACAGCCTCAAACACATGCTTCCCACCTATATTTGTAAAGAGTGAAATCTCGAGCTCCTGAAGCAGAGGAAACCTCTTTATCTCCTCTTCAAATCCAGTGGTATCCTGACAAGAAATGAGGCGGAGACTCTTTAGAGATGGTGCCCTGCAAAAGATAGTACTTGTACATCAGTAACCAATAAATACTGCTTACTAGAGTAAGGTGCAGATATCTGCTATCACAGTCCAATAAACACACCTCAGAAAGAAATCCAGAGGATGATGCACAAAACTATTACTATCTACCATGTGGGTCAAGATATGATGGGCATTTGAAGATGACTGTAACAACAGTTAAAATAAGTCACTTTAGAGGATAATCACATATAATGACCAGTCCATCATTTGGAAGAGTTCAGTGGTACTGAACTCACAATTTATATTTGGCATGAGTAAAACATTTGGCTGGAGAATGCAGTTACATGATAAGATGTCAGCACCTTATCTTTTCATATGAGTCTGTTCCACTTGTTTAATTATTTCACGAGGTAATGCTTCATCCCTGAAACATTAGCATTGAGCTGCATTCCATTTCAAACTGGGGAGTTCCTTTGTGTTAAAAGTTAATGAATTTGCACATCAACCTATGAATTATTTAGATCAAAGTCCACCTTAAGGAAACCTGAGATATCACAACACCATAAGTTATTTCCTCAGATTACTGCAAGGATAGCACACTCTCTTTGCAAGTTAACAGTTTACTATTTTGATATGACAAAACAGAAAAAAAATGAACATATTCCAGATTCATCCATAATAATTATTTTAACCCTATCAGGGATATATCACTAAAATGTGCATGTAAAGGTGTAGAATAGAATTTCCATTGTCAAACAAAACAAACAACCAGATTG
The DNA here is from genome assembly GCA_004135705.1 of Alloteropsis semialata. NCBI lineage: Eukaryota > Viridiplantae > Streptophyta > Magnoliopsida > Poales > Poaceae > Alloteropsis > Alloteropsis semialata. The sequence goes on along the minus strand of CM014275.1, from coordinate 56,092,772 downwards.
CTTCTCTTATTGACTCGCACATAAAGTTGTTATTATCAGTATTGTAGCTAGTAACATTCTTACGGATGAGCAGTCAGTGCTGTAATGCAAAAATTCCTACCAGGAACAGCATTGGACATCAGTATAGTGTCAATATATCTTCAGTAGCCCAAAGCCCTCAAACCCAGTAATCACTTTACCTAACCGTACTAAACATGACCAGAAGCAGATGCATCACAGTTGCAACTGAAAAAAAATCAGAACGAAATTTAAAAATCCTAGATAGAAGAATTGAGGGTGGGATAAAAAAAAAAATCTCACTGTTCGCCGAGGAGCTGGAGCACAGCGTCATCGGCGGCGTACTCGGCCCAGAACGCCTCGCACTGCCCCTTGGCGCGGCGGATGGCGGCCCGCGCCATCGCGCAGAGGTCGACCCGCCGGTGCAGGTCGGCGTGTCCGCGCATGTCGATGCGGCGCCACAGCGCGGGGTCGTCGCGCGCGGCGCGGCGCCAGGAGCGGCACGCCTGGCCGGGCCCCGTGAGGATCTCGATGTGGTCGAGCTTCCGGAGGACGGCCGCGAGCGCGTCCTGCGGCAGCGCCGCCCAGCCCCTGGCTCTCTGGGCCTCCGCCTCGCGGGCACGATTGCGGCGGCGGCGGCGGAGCGCAGAGGAGGACGAGGAGGGCGGCGGCGCCTGGGGCTCGGGTGGTGGGCTAAGGTTTGGGTGAACGGGGTGGAGCCTGCGCGAGAAGGAAGCCGGCGGCGGGAGCCACGGCGCCGCTACGGGCCCCCTCGCGCGCTCGACCGCCGCCGCATCCGGGGTCGGGTTGAGCCTGCGTGCGAACGAGGCGGGCGGAGGCAGCCACGGCACTGCTGCGGTGCCCGTCGCGCGCTCGGCCGCCTCCGGATGGGGCGGCGCCGGCTGGTTGCGGCGGCCACGGCGAGAGGCGGAGGCGGACGCCATTGCGAACCGATTCGGGAGGGGAAGGGGTTTGGGGTCTAGGCGCCTAGCTACTAGCTAGGCTTCGCGACTCGCGAGTACGGCAGTGGAGGAAACGGGACATGGAGAGAGCGTTTCTCTGAGTCGAACACGTATTTCTTCGTAATACGCTTCAGGTTTGCGGCCGAGTAGCATGCCGCGAGGGGCGTCCTTGTGTGCTTTTTTACTCTCTCACATGGTCTTTAATGCCTACAATTGCTTTTTGTCTCAATTAAAAAAATGATTTTGTTTCGTGATGTATCAATATATGGGACTATAAAAAATATGGATCAATTGATCGCCTATGAACGATGTTGCGCAAATGTTGGATGTTTTGGGTAAATTTATCCACTCCTGATAAGAGAGAGGTGTTTTTAGTCAGATAGTGTCGATTTTTTCCATTTTATGTACTAATGATGTCGACCGTTTCCAACCAAATTGCATTTGATATTATTTTCAAGAAAAAAGGGAAATTATTCAGCCTTTGTCCAAACCCTTTTAAATTGTTTGTCTCAAATCGCAATGAAATACTATCAGCTTGTTCGCTTGTCTTATCAGCCACCAGCCAGCAGTATTTTTCTCTCACAACAAATCAGCACCAGCCACCAGCCGCCAGCCAACCGAACAGGCTGTATGTTAGTGAGACCGTTATCATGTACCACCAATGAGAGAGAGATGCGGAGGCGCCCATGTGCTTTATGAATATATGTTATTTTTTGTAATGTGTATTGTTTGGGCTTACTAATGATGTTTACTGTAATTTCAAATTATGATTAGAATAGAAAGAAACTGATGAGGAGTTTACATGTATAGAATAGGGCATACATGTACCGATGAGTAGTAACTTGATGCTCTGCATATTTAGAACTTCTGAATAGATATATTCTAGAATTATTTGTTTGTTATCTACTCTACCTCGTTTGGAAATGTAAGTGCCTTTGGCCCGCACGTAGCAACGCAAGGATATGTTTGCTAGTTTTATTTTTAAAATGTTTCTTTCACTCTTTAACGAGTTGAATAATGAAGTATGAAAATTCTTTTCAAAGAAATCTTGTCTAAATGATTCTCATGATGACTTTCGTAAATTGCAACACTAATCTTAGTATCTTAATAATTACCCATTTGCTAAGATTGTAATGGGCTAAAAATGGCGCAGCTGCCATTTTTCCCAGCAGGATTTGAATTTGAGCTATCCTTTTACCGCCTATACTTATATACGATCAAATGGTAGGTAATTTTCATAGCACATAAAACACTGGAAACACACAAGAAAATCCAAGGGAAGATAGTTCATTTTTTGCTGTAATGGCGAAGATCGTCACCATGACCATCGTTCTCCTCTCGGCCGCCGCCTCCTCCCTCCCCGCCGTGCTCGCCGACGCCAGCTTCGTCGCGAGCATGTGCAAGAGCTCCAACAACCCGGAGTGCGTGGCAGTGCTGGGCACGGACCCGCGGAGCGCGACGCCACCACGGTGCGCGAGCTCGCCCGCATCGCGCTGGACATCGCCGCCGCCGACGCGACTGCTTCGGGTACTACGGCGGCGCCGCCAACGCGCTCGACACGGCGCGCAAGGACTTCGACGCGCGGCGGCGTGTACGACGGGGCCGAGAAGGAGGCCGTGGACGCGGAGGGCGCCGCCGACCGCTGCGAGCAGGCGTTCACCGACCGCCGCCTCAAGTCCACCGTGTCCGACGTCGACAAGAGGATGAAGGACCGCACCAGCGTCGCCAGCAACCTCATCGACCTGCTCTGGGGCTTCAAGAGACGCTCTGGCCGTCGGCTTTTGCGTGCTTGAGACATAACCAGTGGTTAGCTCATCGCCAATTTGCCACTGCAAGCAAGTTAAGTCACGTGTTAATTGCACGGTCGATATAAATTTGCGATTTTTGCATGCCCATACATTTGTTTTGAAATAATATGTAGTACATCGTATTTTCTGAAGATACATTATGTATTTTATTTAAAAAATGATGTAAGGACGTTATGCAGTAGTATGTGCCATTTGTTTTGAAAGATGTCCAATACATTTTCTGAAAATAAATCATATTTTTTAACGATGTAAGTGGCGTTATATATGTGCCATTTGTTTTACATTTTGTAACATTATTTGTTTTGAAAGATGTATGTGATATTCTTTTTGGGAGCACCTACCTGTCATCTCAATACGTTTAAATTGAAAGGCCACTCCTAACGGGTTTCATATTTTCATTTAATAGAATATCATATAGACACATTTTATGACATGGCGCTAGAATTAAAAAAGGATGAGGAAGCTTCATCTAGATGAAGCTAGTGTACTCTGTTTTCAAAAATTGGAAACCTTTCACACTACTATTGGACGACAAAGGTATTGAAACGATTTTTATTCTTTTGCTATTCTCGAAGGTCTGATATGAAAGTGTGCACGTACAGTTTTTGAATCTATTATTTTCCAATTTAAAATATACTATACCGGTAAAAGCTGATTCCAAATGCAGATCACCAGTAGCTCCATCCTAAATCTGATTTTGCAAGTCCAAATTTTCGAATAAAATTTCTTCTCGTGAACTAATAACAGAAATGACAAAGGCAACAACTAAAGCTGGTAATGGTCTGGGTCAAAACTGGGTTTATGGTCTGGTTTTCCTTTTGGATGGAACAGGTTTGGTGCTAAATGGACTAAGAAGGCTGGTGGGCTGGTTTGGTTGGGGTTATCAGTTAGAGTGGATCGGTACAACTCGGTTTGGTCTCCTAGCCCATCGCTACTGGACAGCTCGCCGCCTTCGTCGCCCTATACCGGCATCAGGGTTCTGGGATTCAAAATGCAAAAAAATTCGGACGCCATCGAAATGGGTGAATTTCGAAAAATTCGGTCCGGGATTCAGTTGTTTGACTAGTCAAAGTATTCATTTTTTGAATAAATTTGGATAAGATTTGATGGAGATTTAAAGATTAGACACTTCTAGAGCAGATAGTGGCATGGAATTGAGGAAACAAGGGGGGAGCCAACGAATTTGACGGTGAAAACACGCTGTTGTTGTTTCTGTTAGGCATTATTAGGCAATAGAGGCATAAAGCAGATATATGATCAAGGTTTGTTCACATTTTTATACTTATGAGAGCATGTGGACTTATATCAATGTTTGAGACGATAGAAAAATCTAACTTGGATAAAATTTCGGTTTCGTTTCGGTCCTTACCGAAATGGGCGAATTTCCCCGAAATTCGGTTGTTTCGGACCGAATCCCAGAACCCTGACCGGCATCCCGCGATTACAGCAGCTAATTCCCTGCTCAATGGCTTGGCGGCAAGGACGCGGACCTTCAGGGGATCGACATCGGACTCGTAGGGGCTAATCTGGAACGGGTGCTTTCTCATCAGAGGTGTTGAGGATGGCGGCGGTTCGCCATGACCAGAACGTCGTCCAGGAGCTCTCGCGTAGCAGCCATCGGCAGCCTCAGCAGCTTGCTGTGACTTAGCTTGTTCAGCGACACAAAGCAACGCCAGCCCGTTCATACAGCGCGCCACCTCCGACGGGACTGGCCATCCTCACAGATTCACCTGCAGGGATGCGGCGGCGCGGCCCTGCGCGCGAAACAATGCGGAGGCGCGGCCATGCGTGGCATGCAGCCTCGGGCCCGCGCGTGAGGGGATGCAGTGGCTCTGCCCTGGATAGCCATGACGGGGAGAGGAGAAAAGCCAGATGGAAAGGGATTGCTGCTGCTGCGTCGGAGAAGAGAGGGATCAGTTTGGCTGTTGATTGACGCTGGTCCACGTCGGTTCGTTTTAGTTTGAAGAGGCACATGGATTGGATTTGGATTGGTTTTCAGCTCGGACAGATTGGCTCGGTGTGGTTGATCGGTAAGAAAAAATGTAATTGGTTAGGTGTGGATTTCAGACCATTACCACCTTTAGCAACAACCTTTCATTTTTTTTTTCTCGTCTCAGGAAACAAAGAGAGCAGATTACATTCATTTCAGGGACTGGACCAGCAAGGCTAACATTCACACTTGAATCATTTTCAGGAACATGCATGCACGATGCATGCACAAACTAATCAAAACAATGAGGATTAATAACAGATCTTCAGCTTCATCAAGACAGGTCTAATAGCAGCTAACAGAGTAAAACAAAGTACGCATAGTCCGAGTAGTAATCAACAATTCCTTGTTTTAAATGTAGGCATACATTGCCATGCAGACTAAGGAAACTGGTAGGGAACGATGGACTCCAAACACTCTTCTGAACTGTATACCATGAGCAGAGCATATATCACTACGGTAGGATAGCTAGCAATCTCAGTTCCAGCACTAGGTGATTTAAAAAAAAAAAGCACATCGATCCATTGCACCGGCAGAAGCAGAAGGATGGACAGCGCCCAGTGAAGACAAACATGCAGAAACTTGGGAGACTGAGGCAAGCATCTGGCACTTCCATCACAGTTGCGGATGTGTTTCATTTCATGAGCGCCCACAAACCCCTCAGGATCATCCTAGCTTCTTCGTCATCTCTGTCCATACCATGAATGTAGTTGGAAGGATCATAGATATCATCATCATCCTCGAGCTCGGTGTCCAGCTCATAGTAAATATCAGACCCCGTGTAGCCATCATCAGAGTCATCTTCGCTCTGGGAGTCATCAGCCCAGACAGGAGCTGGAACTATGAATTCGTAATCATCAGTTGAGTCATCCGGAAGCCTCATCGTCTTGATACCAGCACACTTCGCTTGTAGGGTGTCGTCCATTTCCACGTTGAAGCAATTGCGTATGTCGAGGGACTCCAGGTGATGGCAGTTGTCCAAGATTGCTGTCAGTCCTGCATTGGTGAGGTTATTGCCGAAGATTTGCAGGGAGCGTAGCTCAGTCATAGTTGCTATTCCCAGGGCTTCTCCGTCCTTGTTGTAGTCAACATCTTCAAAACTGAAGAATCCATGTTTACTGAGTCTGAAGCGCTTGAGTTGAGAACATGATTTCCCAACAGTCTCGAACACTTCCTGCCCAAATACGTTACTAGAGAGTGAAAGTTCAAGCTCCTCGAGCAGAGGAAGCTTCTTTATTGCCTCTGCAAACCCTTCATTGGAGACATCATAGCAAGATATGAGGCGAAGGCTCTTAAGAGATGGTGCCCTGCAAAGATAGCACTAGACTCAATATACAAATATGCAGCTAAAGTTACTTCATAGAAAACAGTTTAGTTATCTGTTCAAAACAGGCAACAGGGGAGTTAAGTAGCTGTAAGTCTGCAATCACTAATCACCAGCCTGTAACATGCATCACATTTACAGATGAATATACAGCAAGTTTGATTTTAATCAGTACCCTGAAGATGTTCAAAACGCTTTGTCACCCTAGCTCTGATGCAGTGATTTGTAACACCTATATTTGGATTCAGGTTTTGCCACCCCTGATTCTACAACAGTTATTATGACTAGAATTTTCATTAGTCCTATAATGTAAATTTTTCAATGATACACCCACAAGCTTATTAGCAGTTTTGCCTTTTTCTCTTAAAAAACACCCAGTATAAGAAAATGCTAGAACATTATTGGTCGTCAACAGCAAACAAACATTTCTAACCTTCATTTTTCTCAGTGTGTCAGCAAATAATACTAGAGACCAATATGCTAAAGATCGAGTATCAGTAAAACATAAAGAGTGAAATGCATGGCGGGTCCCTAAACTTGTAGTGACGTCCCATCTAGGTCCCTAAACTTCGAAAATGGCTATCTGGTTCCCCAAACTCTATAAAAGGGTCCACAGCAGGTCCCAAACATGCCACGTGAGCTCCTGGTGTCGACATGGCATGCCACGGTGGCACAAATATGCAAAAAAAAAAACCCTCCTAATTTGATCATCCACAGTAAATCGCCACTCCCCCTCTCTCTCCGTATCCCTTCTTCTCTGTCCGCTCCCGGGTCTGCCTCGGCGTCGCCATCGTCGCGCTCCTGCTCAGCGCAACGGCCGGCCACTCGTCGCGCCCCACAGCCCCCACCTCGCGCCACCGTCCCAGGTCCCGAGCTCCCGGCTTCGGATCTCGCCACCGCCACTCCCACGCTCCCAGGTCCCGAGCCCGAGCCAGCGCCGGCGGCGGGGCTGCCGGACGCCGTCGCGGCCGCGCTGCCGCCGGGCCCGTACGAGCAGCTAGAGGTGGCGCGCAAGATCACGGCCGTGGCCGTGGCGGCCCGGGCCGCGCGCCTGCGCCAGAGGCTGGTCGACAGGGACCGCGTCGCCGCCGAGCCCGCCGACAGGGCTGCCAGGCTCGAACTGACATCTGATCCGGCGCACAAAATCATCCTCACCTCTTCCTCTCTATCCCCCACCACTCCAAGCACTCCGCCATATCCCATAGCTTGGGAATTTTGGAGAATTTCGTCCGCCAGATCCTCCTCCCCGCCGCCGCCGTGGTCGTACCGCGTCACAAGTTGCCGCATGCCGTCGCCGAGCCGCCGCGCGCGGGCCAGCTCATGCGCCAGCGCGTCCTCCAGGACGCACTCCTTCTCCTCCTCGCCAGTGCGTTCACCGCAGCGCCACGAGCTCCCTCGCCGCCGAACGGTCGCACGCGACCGTGTGGATCCGGACGAACAGCGCCGCGCCGCCCGTGGCAGGTGGAAGCTCGTAGAGCGTGGCGAAAAGCACCGGGGCGTCGTCTGAGGACTCAGGGTCGGCCCACGGGTTGCTGTTGAGCTCGTGCTCGAGGAGGGCGTGGAAGTCAGCCGCGGACTCCGGCGCGGGGAGCGGCTCGAGGGGGAGCAGCGGAGGCGGAGGAGGTGGTCCGGAGGCGGGCGTGGAGGACGTGGTGCGCCACCGATGCTTCTGCTATCGGCGCAAGTATGCGTGTCAATTTGGATCGGAGACGGAGAGACGGCGCTGGGCTGGTGCGGCATCCCCGCAGCCGACGTGCTCGACGGCCTCCGTTGCCGTGCGCCTCGCTGCCGTCGCTGGCCTGGGAGGACGAGGAATCGGTGGGCGTTGCGCTGAGCAGGAGCAGCAGCGGAAGGCGTCGCGTCCTCCTCCTCCTCAACACCGGCGCCGGCGACAGGGAGGCGGCGTCGTCGTCCCCGGCCGCGGCCCATGCACGCCCTGCTCCCCGGCGGCACCTGGTCCGCCCGCGCAGAGGCAGGTTGGAGGCGTCGTGGCCCGCGCCCGGTCACCGCCCAGCCTGCCCGGCTGCCCCTCGCCCTCGCCGAGGGCCCGAGGTCCTCCAGGTGGCGGCGGCCGGCGCTGTCCCCTCGCCCAGCCTGCCCCTCGCGCTGTCTCCGCGGGGAGAAGCCGCCGCCGACGCTCGCCGGCCCCTTGACTGCCTCAGCTTCTCTTCTGCATGGAGGGTGAGGAGAAGATGGAGAATGAGGTGGAGATGGCGAGGCTGCTCGGCCATGGTGCCTGGTGGCAACCGAGAGGAGAAGGGATACGGAGAGAGAGGGGAGGGGCGATTTACTGTGAATGATCAAATTAGGAGGGTTTTTTTTTTGCATATTTGTGCCACCGTGGCATGCCATGTCGACACCAGGAGCTCACGTGGCATGTTTGGGACCTGCTGTGGACCCCTTTATAGAGTTTGGGGAGCCAGATAGCCATTTTCGAAGTTTAGGGACCTAGATGGGACGTCGCTACAAGTTTAGGGACCCGCCATGTATTTTACTCAAACATAAACTAGCCCATTAAGGAAAAACAAGTTGAGATGACAAGGCTTATGATCAGAAGGATATGCCATTTTGGATTGTTATTTAGCACGAGGAAATTGAGTCATTGAGAGGATCAGTCCTCTCACAGAAATATGAACAACCGTTTGGATGTCAACATTGGAGGGCTTGGCATTGAGTTGGGTTCAATACCAAATCTAGTACTTGACGGTTGTGTAATAAACAGTTAAACACAACGTCCAAAACTACTAGTCCTACAATTTAGCATTTCAGTTATACGCCCACATGCTTATTAGTGTTTTGCCTTTTTTTTTTAAAAAAAACGCCCAGTCTAAGAACATGGTTGGAAGTCATTTGTTGTCCAGAGCCAGTAATTTCCTTACCTTCCTAATTCTCAGCGTGCCAGCAAAAATACTAGAGACCATGCTCAGGAGTGTCACTAAAACATAAACTAGCCCATTCAGGAAAAAAAGGTTGAAATGACAATGACTGATCAGAAGGATATGCTACTTTAGATTGTTAGTAACATTAGGGAATTGAGATTGAGAAGAAATTCAGAACCATTGACTGATCCCTAAATTATGTTTACCCAAATTCATTTCGACATTGTAACTAAAACATCTAGTACTCAGAGAATAGCAAAAACCTCCACAACCATAAGCAGCTTGATGCTCAGATCTTAGAAGCACTCATAACAGAAAGCTATACAAATTTCTACTGCAATTCCTATGAGAATAGCAAAAACCTCCACAAACATAAGCAGCTTGATGCTCAGATCTCAGAAGCACTCATAACAGAAAGCTATACAAATTTCTACTGCAATTCCTATGAGAATAAGCAACGTATCCACAAATCCTAACGGATTGATAGCCAATTAGAAGCAAATCAAACACGAATGGAATTTGAACCCTAGAAGAACCGGAGAATCAGACGAATGGATTCTTACTGCTCGCCCAGGAACAGGAGGAAGGCGTCGTTGCCGGCGTACTCGCCCCAGAAGGCCTCGCACTGGCCGTCGGCTCGGCGGACGGCGGCCTGCGCCATCCCGTGGAGGTCGACCTGGTTGAAGAGGTCGGCGTGGCCGCGCATGTCGACGCGGCGCCACAGCGCGGGGTCGTCGCGCGCGGCGCGGCGCCAGGAGCGGCACGCCTGGCCGGGCCCCGTGAGGATCTCGATGTGGTCGAGCTTGCGGAGGACGGCCGCGAGCGCGGCCTGCGGCAGCGCCGCCCAGTCCCTCGCCTCGCGTGCCGCCTCTGCCTTGCGGAGGCGACTGCGGCGGCGGCGGCGGGTCCTAGATGAGGAGGAGGAGGGGGGCGGCGGCGCCGGGGGAAGAGCGTGGCTCTCGGGAGGGCTAGGGTTTTGGGGACCAACGCGCGGGGCAGGGCCGGTCCCGCGCGCGAAGGCGGCGGGCGGCGGCAGCCACGGCGCCGCTACGGGGCCCCTCGCGCGGCGATCGACCGCCGCCGCATCCGGGGCCGTGTCGTGGAGCTTGCGTGCGAAGCCGGCGGGCGGAGGCAGAGACGGCACCGCTGCGGGACCCGTCGCCTGCTCGATCGTCTCCTGATGCGGCGCCGGGGGTGAAGGCTTGTCGCGGCCGCGACGGCGAGAGGCGGAGTTCGACGGCATGGCGGTGGGGGCTTGGGGTTTGGGCGGTTGCCGGTGGAGGGGGGAAAATTTATAGGGAATTGTTTTTGCGAAAACAATTATAGGGAAATGGGAGAGGGGGTGAAATACCGCCTTCTGGCATCGGATACGTAATTTAATCGTACGCCTTTGTAGTTTCCCGGTGATCTAGTTTTTTCTTTTTAATGCCGACGAGTGTGTTTCTTTCTCAGAGCAACTCCAGTGGAGCACCCTAAATGGGCCCTTACTCTAAATTTTAGGGTCTCCCTCCAAAAAATCAACTCCAGCAGGGCCCCTAAATAAAAATGCATTTTCTATGCCCACCCAAATTCCAGCTCCAAGCCCCCATTCCTAGGGGCCTCCAATCCCACCCTCAAAACATGAGTCCACTATTTTTAGAAGAAAATAGGGGTTTGGGCTGATTTCCCACTGGAGTTGAGAGGTAATTTTGGGCCCCTATTTTTTGCAATCCGGCTTGCAAATGGATTTTGGGCTTCAATTTGCATGCCTCCACTGGAGTTGCTCTCAGCGAACCAAAACTAATTGTTTATTTCGTACACCTTCTAGAAGGACAGGAATAAAAAAACATGTAAATAGTTAACATCTTGAATCAAAGAAACACAAAGTATTGCAAGAATGGGCATTTGGATGGAGGGCATGAGAGAGGGGCACAAAGAAGACATTCCAAGAAGTTTAACCTCAAATCTCTACGGAACAAGTTGTTCTATAGGAATTTCATGGAATTAGTAGGAACACAATTCTTTAATCCAAAAGAATCGCAATAAAGTTTTCTGTAGGATTCTAATATAAATCTAATTCCTTTAGTTTTCTTTTGTTCCAAAAGGACCTAAAACATAGAGCATCGCTATAAGAATTTATTACGAACAGAACATCTATGAGGATCAGAGAAAATTTTATTGAGGACCCTAGAATATTTCACTCTAAATAAATCATTCATATTTCCATCCGTGGTGGTTGAGGTACTAATGTCAAGTTGTCAATATAAAGCATAAGATTAGATAATTTGGCGGTAGGTCAATCTGAACTAAATTAAAATCATGACCATTTGATTTCCATTTGGAGATTCATGCACGGCAGGCGATTCAAAACACAAAGTGGAAGTTTTCCACCACAATAAGTTTAAGGGACCTTAATGCCTGCCTCATGGACCTCAGCCACGATGAGGTTCAGAACACCGTGCTACTCATGAACTGGATCTAAAGTCAAATTGTCATGAACTGCGGAAGGAACATTTAGCCCAAAGCTCAGGGAAAACAACTTCCCACTAAATGCGAAACTGTACTTATAACTGTTTATATATGGGTGCAAACCTGATTGGCACTGAATGATCCTTGCCAGCTCGGTTGTTTGTTTTTTCTTCTCCTGAACCAGAAGCAGGGCAACATCATTTTTTTAGTTTACATTTGATATCACATTCGTCAGTACTGCCAACAGTGGAAATTGGTATAGTTGATATAACAATCTTGCCAGATTCTGGAGTTGTACGAAGAAATATTTTGTTACCAACGTTGCAAAAACTTCAGCTTTGTGGGATTCATAGTAGCCGAGGAATTCAACAAGTTTTTTATGAGCACATCAAAGTCATACTAGTAGCATCACCAAAAAAAAAAAGTTATCATCCACTAAAAATAATTATCATAGCCATGAGCACAACACATCCTTTGCTAGTGATCACCAGGCCTGTCAGATTCATTTCAAGAGCATGCATGCAAAAACTCGGCTAGGTAACGATCAAAGTTATCTTCTTCAGCTTCAGAATGGTAATAAGCACCGCCATGATAAAAATCATCGCTGCCAATGTTATCCTGATCTACCGATGCAGAGCTCGCAGCCTGGTACTGCTCATGACCATCAATGTACTTGCGATTAATGGCCGTCTGGATGCCAGCACACCTGGCTCGCATTGCATCATCCATGACCATGTTGGGGCAATCCTGCAGGTCAAGGAACTCCAAGTGAGGGCAGCCCTCAATGATGGTAGCCAGTGCTTTATTGCTGAGTTCACTAGCCCAAATCTTTAAGGAGCGTAGTCCATGAATTGCTGCAATCCCATAGGCTTCATCATCATCATCATCACCAGAATCGCCGAGTTCCAGGCACCAGTTTTTGACAACTTCCAAACACTTTAGGTTTGGGCATGCTTTGCCAACAGCCGCAAAGATTGCACGACCACCTGTATTACTCCAGGAAGAAAGTTTGAGCTTGTCAAGCATAGGGAGCTTGTTTATTGTCTCAAAGCTATTGAAGCAATTAGTTAGGTAAAGAATCTTGAGAGATGGTGCCCTGCAAAGTAGCACTTTTTATGTCAGTTAGGCTCTAAAACATAAAGAAAAATCAAGGTTTACTCATTTAAATTTAATTGACAATAATCTCAAATTGTGTTATAATATAGGATACCGAACCACTTGTGTTTCTCATTAGGAACATCAGGAAACATCTAAAAAGCACCGTCTATCCACCCCCTACAAACTACTATCATGTAAGAAATATTATAATCCATACTTTGAGTGCTCATATTATCGAATAAATATGAAACCATCAGAATGGAATGGTAAAATGAAATGACTAATATCTTGAGTGAAAAGTTGTGAGGGTGCTACTCATAAATGAAGAGGGTAAAGAGTGAAACCATCACAAAATATTACATGGAAGCCATATATTCAAAACAAATCAGCTAAAGTTATAGCTCGTCTATATATTTCAAACAAGGGGCATACTAACTCGTTTCCAATGCATTTAATTAGAGGAAGATAGAGAAAGCATTGTCTGCATAATCTGTGTAATGAATAAAACATTTTGAAAGATGTGTTCCCCAGAGGCCATGCATGGAAGAGCATGGTACTCCAACCCTAGTACTCTCCTTTCCTAGCTACATGGAAGCAATTTCCATGGCGTATAGATAACACAAAAAACAGTAACATCCTCGCGCATTCAGAAACTTTTTGAAGCACTAAACTCTGGAACGGGATTCGAAACAAGGTTATGCTAGTTAGAATTTAATTAAGACGTGAAGAGATCTTTCCCGTCCACAACTTCGCTGTTCCGAAAAATAAAAAAAACCATAACTACTACTGAAGATGTAGTGTTTGAGCATGTGTATTGTGCAGGGCACTAGGGCTTCGAGATATATATACAAATGATGCAAATCAAAGGATCTAAGCGACTTACTTTTTTCCCAACAGTTTAACTAGATTTTCTTAATAGTCTATCTGATTCACTAGCTACAAAACTGCGGGTGATGTTTGCAGGATTACATTATTTGCATTTGCCAAAGATAGAAAATTACACTGCAAATTAAACAATGTTGCCTACATAGATTTTTTTTTACTGATGATGCCAACACTTTTGGCGACTTGTACTAGTGTAGAAACAAGCAATGAAACTACAACATTTTATTCTTTTTTTTTTGCTGCAAGACAAATCTTTTCAGGTATCAAATTAAAAAACAGTAAAAGATCATACCTGTCCGCTATGTACCTGAGAAGTTCATCATCAACAAACAGATCTCCCATGAACTCCTCCAGCTGGCCGCCGGAGCGGTCCACGGCCTCCTTCGCCATGGCACGCAGGACATCTGTGCCTCCAGAATTCCACTTCTGGTTCACCACCTTGTTGTGGGTTGTCATGTCGAGGGACCGCCACAGGTAAGGCACCTTGGCCGCGTGGAGCCACGAGTGGCACACGAGCCCCGCGCCCATGAGGATATCGACCGCGTCGAGCTTGGCGAAGATCGACGCGACGGCGTCGAGAGGCAGCTCCGACCAGTCCCTGGCCGACGGCGCTTGTGCAGGCTGTAAGGAAAATGGCCCTGGTGCCATTTATATTGTGATTTTGGTGATTGAATGACAACATAGTCTTTGGGACTAATATATTTGTTAAGTGTCATACTTAGGAAATTACACCCCAAAGAATGATACCAAAGCCTGCAGAGTTAAGCAAACGGCGTATGAAACGCCGGCAACGGCGTACAATCAAAGAGGCTACGGCGTGTGGAAGCAGATCAAGCCAAAAGGGAATATTTCACACGGCGTACGTTACGGCGGCCGCGGTGTACAATACCAGAAGTCTACGACGTATGCCAAGGAACCCGAAAGAAGCCTACGGCGTATGATACGCCGGTACTGTTTGTATTAGGGGCGGATCATACGGCGTACATGGGTTGATCAAGATCAAGTCAGGGTCGTCAAGTTTCTACACGGCGTACTATACGACGACCTCGGCGGAGTAACGGCGTTCAAGTTACTCAGTGGCGATGTCAAGTGGAGGAAGAAGAAGAGACACGGCGTATGATACGCCGGTAACGGCGTACAAGTTGGAAAAGCATACGGCGTGCACAGATAGCCGTTGGAAAAGGCATTTGACCGTTGGAAAAGCATGCGGCGTATTATACGCCGGTGGGGTTTCTGCACACGGCGTATTATACGGCGCTCACGGTTTTTGTGCAGAATTTGGGTAACGGCTAGTTGAGCCCCTTGGGCTATATATACCCACCCCATTCGGTCATTTGGAGTTGCTGGAGTCCAGAGAAGTTCACCTACACCTACAAGACATCCAAGCCACCACTTGTGCTACATAGATCATCCATAGTGAGTAAGAGAGCTAGGATAGGCCTAGTGAGTGAATTGCAAGGTGTTGTGCCTTGTGCCTTGGTTCTAGTGTGAACCAACACTTGTAATCTTGGTGTGCCGGCCCCTTGGAGTCTCGGTGACTCGCCGGCAAGTCTTCGACCCTCCGGCTTGGTGTGGAGCGGCGACGACGACTTTGTGCGGGAAAGAGGAGACCCCTTCCTTGGTGGAGAAGCTCCGTAGTGGAGGCGGCGTCAAGATCTCCGGGAGAGTAGGTTGATGAGAGCAAGGTCTTGGTGACTTGCTCATCATCCCTCTTGAGGAGCCTTTGTGGCGAGCTCAAGGCCTTGACCGGGAAGCAAGATTTGGCGACCGGGAGCATATCCTTTGTGGAGCTCCAACGTGGAGTAGGCGTAAGCCGAACCACGGGATAAATCTTCGTGTCAAGTTTGCATCTCTCTAACCCTTAAGCTTCCGCATTTCATACTTGCAATTATGTGCCTTTACCTTTCTAGAGTAGTATCTTGATAGGATTGGCTCTAGGTTGCAAAACTCTTTGGGTGGGTGCAAACACTAGAAGAAAACCTTAGTTGCACATCTAGGTAGCATGTCGTAGTTTACTTTTGTGCAATTAGCCTTCATGTGGTAGGCCAAAGTTTTTGAAAGCCTAATTCACCCCCTCCCCCTCTTAGGCTATCACGAGCATCGATCTCTTTCAAGTGGTATCAGAGCCGGGACTCACATCTTTCACAAGAAAACGCCCATTCAATTGGCAATTTGTGAAACCGGCTCATTTGATCGGTTAGGCTTCACCGCCTAGTGAGTTAGCTCGTTGGGGAGAGGATGGATTTCTTAGGATCAGCTCCACGTTTTGATGGCACGGGGTTCCAAAGATGGAAAGTGCTCATGGAAGCTTCCTTCAAGCAAAGGGGCTTGATGTTTGGCGTGTGACTAGTGAAGATAGAAAAAGTGACTCCAAAGGCGAAATGCAATATGATTCTACCGCTAGGAGCATTTTGTTATCTTCTCTTAGTAATGATATCTTCAATCGTGTATTCACTTGCAAAGATGCTCATGAGTTGTGGACCGCTATCCTTGAGAACCATGAGGGCACAAAGGATGTGGCAAATGAAAGATATCATGTTCTCAAGGATAAGCTAAACAACTTTAAGCAACTTGAGCATGAGGATGCCGAACAAATGTACTCACGCCTAACCATGCTTGTGAATGAGATAAATTCTTTAGGTGTCAACAACATCGACGACATGGGCATCATTCGGTTGTTGCTCCATAGCCTTCGCAAGCCGGACTATGATTTGATGATTGCCATTCTCTACGAGAAAGACCTCTCCAAGAGCACACCAAATCAAGTCCTCAACAAGGTGATGGCTTTTGAGCTTCGCAATGGAATCAAGCCAAAGCCAAGATCTTCTTCACCTACTCCAAGCATTGCTCTTGCGAGCAACCAAGAGAAGAAGAAAAGCAAGAAGGAGGAGAGCTCAAGTGAGGAAGAAGAAGAAGAAGAAGAAGAAGAAAAAGAAGAAGCCTCCTCAAGTGAAAGTGATGGTGATGAGATGTCCCCCGAGCTCCAAAGACAAGTCAAGAAGTTGATCAAGAGCATGGAGAAGATCAACTCAATGGGGTACATGGTCCACGTCAAGGATGGGAAGCATCATCAACACATGATGATCAAGAAGATCAAATATGAGAAGAAGAGGAAGGAGAAGAAGGAGAAGGAGCCCAAGCATAAAGCCTTCACCACATTCGGAGAATGGGTGAGTGATGATACACTCAACAACAAGAGCTCCTCTCCATCATCACACTTATGCCTCATGGCCAAAGGTATGGAAAGTGATGTAAGTGATGACTCCGATTCCGATTCCGATTCCGATGATAAATCCCCCGCTAAACTTCTCACCTTGATTCATGAACAACAAAAGGGCCTTAAGAAATTAACCAAAGAAAATAAGGCTCTCAATGATCTTAATGCTCTCCTTTGCTCAAATTTTGACAATTTATTAGGCAAATACCAATTGCTTAGCAAGGAGCATGAAGAACTCAAAATTGAGAGCCTTAACAATCAATCTAAGGACTCTTTGTTAAAATTGGAGAAATCTATTTCTTGTGATATTCCTATCTCCAAGGTTGATGCCTCTACTTCTTGCATTGATTTAATTGATGAATCTTGCTCACCCCCTTGCAATGAGAAATGCTTTGAGAAAATTGTTGTAGAAACTCTAGATGATCTCATTGCCAAAGAGAATGAAGAGCTTAAGCAAGAATTGGAGAGTCTTAGGCAAAGCTTGGCAAACTTGAAGGGCAAGAGCATTGGGAGCAATGTCCAACCTTCTCAAGATAACCGTGATGACATGGTGAACAAGCTTGAGAAGGGTGAAACCGTGACTTGCTTCAAGTGCTACAAGGAAGGCCACAAGTTCTATCAATGCCCACTTGTCAAGGGGACGCCCAAGAGTGAGAAGAAGAAGGCCAAAACCACCATCAAGAGCTCCCTCATCTACACCAAGCCCAACCGCAAGAACAAGGTAAAAGCCAACACCTATGTCCTTAAAAAGAATGCTAATGGCAAGGTTGTTGCTAGTACGGTTGGGAAGCCCAAGATGAAGGAATGGGGATGGAACCGACCCATTTGGGTGCCCAAGGAAGTCATCACCAACATGAAGGGGCCCCGAAAGGTTTGGATTCCAAAGGATACTTGAAGCCCAAGATTGGCTTGGGGGATTTGGAGGCTTGGCTCACAAGAAGAGGAGAAAGATCACATCAAGTAGCCAAGCTTGCAAGATTGGACATCATTTGCCCAAATCCCCCACACTTAGGTAAAAGAGGTAATGGTAAGACATTTCAAATTCTTTGCCTATTTACCTTGCTAGATTTGCATATGCTACCCTTCATATCTAATGCATTCATGTGGTATCTATTGCAAATTCTAGTGTTACTATCATATGGTAAGTTGCTTGTGCCATGCACTCTAACCCATGAGCAACTTACATGGTTTACAAAGGTTGTGTAGGTTTTCTACACTTGGTCACTTTCATGGTACATGAGCTTCACAAGGTATGATTTTGGTACCATGACCACAAGCTATAAGCTTATCTTCCCATTTGTTGTTCAAAACAATGTGCATACACTTGATAGTGATTCAAACACTAAATGCACACACTTAGGGGGAGCTTAGCTTATGGATTGTGATTTTGGAGACTAACTTGTTTATCAAGCTTATTCTTATTGTCTCCATATGCCGTGCCTTATCATACTTAGAGAATGTGCTTCACACATAATGTGATCTTACAACTCTATGTGTATGATTATAGAAAATTTGTGCTTTCATGCATATTGAGCCTTAGCCTATCGAGTTTATGATCTTCATATCTAAGTTCATAGGCTATGTGCTCATACATTCCCAATAGGTTAAGTATCACACTTATTCACTCTTGAAATTCTACTTTCAAATGATACTTAACTAACTCCCTAGGCTACTAACCTCCTCTATGAGATATGATGTTTTTGATAGGTCCTTTTAGGTGATTTGATTCCAAAGGGGGAGAAGTTTGGGATCAAAGCAAGCTTAATATACAAGACCTCATGAGATAGGGGGAGAAGCCATGAGAAAGGGGGAGGATACATGTAGGGGGAGAAGTCATGAAGGAGATATTGGACTTAGGGGGAGGCCACACCCATGGTGCTACTTCAAACTATATGGGGGAGATGGCTCTCTAATCCAATGAAAAGAGTGGTAATCATTCAAGCAAGTGTAAGAGCTCAAACTTGGTCAATTTTCGCATATTTCATACTTGCTTTGATTGTGTTGTCATCAATCACCAAAAAGGGGGAGATTGTAACGAAAATGGCCCTTGTGCCATTTATATTGTGATTTTGGTGATTGAATGACAACATAGTCTTTGGGACTAATGTGTTTGTTAAGTGTCATACTTAGGAAATTACACCCCAAAGAATGATACCAAAGCCTGCAGAGTTAAGCAAACGGCGTATGAAACGCCGGCAACGGCGTGCAATCAAAGAGGCTACGGCGTGTGGAAGCAGATCAAGCCAAAAGGGAATATTCCACACGGCGTACATTACGGTGGCCGCGGCGTACAATACCAGAAGTCTACGGCGTGCCAAGGAACCCGAAAGAAGCCTACGGCGTATGATACGCCGGTACTGTTTGTATCCGGGGCGGATCATACGGCGTACATGGGTTGATCAAGATCAAGTCAGGGTCGTCAAGTTTCTACACGGCGTACTATACAGCGACCTCGGCGGAGTAACGGCGTTCAAGTTACTCAGTGGCGATGTCAAGTGGAGGAAGAAGAAGAGGCACGGCGTATGATACGCCGGTAACGGCGTACAAGTTGGAAAAGCATACGGCGTGCACAGATAGCCGTTGGAAAAGGCATTTGACCGTTGGAAAAGCATGCGGCGTATTATACGCCGGTGGGGTTTCTGCACACGGCGTATTATACGGCGCTCACGGTTTTTGTGCAGAATTTGGGTAACGGCTAGTTGAGCCCCTTGGGCTATATATACCCACCCCATTCGGTCATTTGGAGTTGCTGGAGTCCAGAGAAGTTCACCTACACCTACAAGACATCCAAGCCACCATTTGTGCTACATAGATCATCCATAGTGAGTAAGAGAGCTAGGATAGGCCTAGTGAGTGAATTGCAAGGTGTTGAGCCTTGTGCTTGGTTCTAGTGTGAACCAACACTTGTAATCTTGGTGTGCCGGCCCCTTAGAGTCTCGGTGACTCGCCGGCAAGTCTTCGACCCTCCGGCTTGGTGTGGAGCGGCGACGACGACTTTGTGCGGGGGAAGAGGAGACCCCTTCCTTGGTGGAGAAGCTCCGTAGTGGAGGCGGCGTCAAGATCTCCGGGAGAGTAGGTTGATGAGAGCAAGGTCTTGGTGACTTGCTCATCATCCCTCTTGGGAGCCTTTGTGGCGAGCTCAAGGCCTTGACCGGGAAGCAAGACTTGGCGACCGGGAGCATATCCTTTGTGGAGCTCCAACGTGGAGTAGGCGTAAGCCGAACCACGGGATAAATCTTCGTGTCAAGTTTGCATCCCTCTAACCCTTTAAGCTTCCGCATTTCATACTTGCAATTTGTGTGCCTTTACCTTTCTAGAGTAGTATCTTGATAGGATTGGCTCTAGGTTGCAAAACTCTTTGGGTGGGTGCAAACACTAGAAGAAAACCTTAGTTGCACATCTAGGTAGCATGTCGTAGTTTACTTTTGTGCAATTAGCCTTCATGTGGTAGGCCAAAGTTTTTTGAAAGTCTAATTCACCCCCTCCCCCTCTTAGGCTATCACGAGTATCGATCTCTTTCACAGGCCCGGCGTCTCGGCCGGCCTCCATTGTCCTTGGCAAGTGGCAGCACCTGAAAAAACAAAGAGAAAAGGACCAGTGGTAGATTACGATAGCTGCTGAAGAGCCAACCACGTAGGTGAGGTTCATGACGCAGAGGCACTCCGACAATCCTCACCTTCTTTGCCGGCGGCGAAACGGCTGCGGCGTGGGGACGGTTGCAATGGAAATCGACCACAACCTTGTCCCCGAGACCCGTCAGCTTGAACCAGGGGCTGGCAGGGAGAGATCCTCCATGAGAAGGAGGTGGATCTGTGATGATTTGAGGAAGAGGAACGACAGGGACTGAGGGGGGCGACGGCGGTTGTTTCTTGTGAGGCCTCGATGCGGGTGCGTGGACAAGATAAGGTCGACCGGTGCTCTCTTTTATTTTGGCAGCGTGCCGTAGCGGGAATTTTCCTGCCAAAATTTTGGGCTGAAAACAATTCTATTTTATCCTTTTGTGCATTTTTTTCAAAAATGTTGGTACCATTAAAAATAAAAAAACAATGAAGAAACTGACAAATCTAAAGTGTACACAACATTTGCATTTTTCGGCCAAACATGCATATGTTATTAAATTGATCTATGTATGTGTACTCATATATAGTTTCTTTAGTAATTTAAAGATTTTATTTACTAATCAACTGAAATTTGTGCTAGCTCGAAGAAGGCGTGTAGGTGACTATGGGATGTGGTCTCAAATCAACACCGAATGGAGAAAATGGTCACCATGTTTATTCTGATTTTCTTGATGAAACTTTTTGAGAAACCTTAGAAAAGTGTAGCAAGGGTGTTGGGATAGCGGCCGAAGCCAATGAACCCAAGCAACGGATGAAACTGAGCAACAGAGACAAGCGATGATAATATTACTCGTCAACAGTGTTCTCGGGAATCAACAACAACCTTTACATGTAGGAGAGGGGTCTCCTTTTATAGGGAGACCAAGGGTTTTTACAATCCCGCTGTACCCCTGGGATCGGGCATCATCCTCTAGACTATACAATACAATTAGCCTAGGGACACTTTGGTACATTTACTCCTCCCAATGTGAATGTGTAGACTTGCAATTCCGTGTTTGACTTGGCTTGGACTTGGTCTTGTTGGACTTGGTCCACGCCTGCTTCGCCAGCTGAAAAGAGTCATGTAGCCCCTTGATGTGGCTTCTTCCGAAGTGGGACGATCCGAAGCCGTCCCTCGGTATCAAGAAGCCAATGGCTCCTCCAAGAACCTGCAATATAGAGTGAACCGAAGCTAGCCAGCGACTCAATCATAGCTTTTGGCATTCAATAGTATCATTTCTTCACTACATTGGCTTCTAACTTAGTTTGGATAACGTAACTTTGGTGCATGGCCAGGTAAGCCGACTGATTGGCTTTTGGCTTATTTTTCTGACCGAAGCCGATTGGCTTTGGCTTATTTCTCTGACCGAAGCCGAATATGAGGCTCATCAAGTAGAAGAATGCGATTGGCTTCTTCTCCCTTGTCAGTCGCCGTCTTTGTGTGTGTCAAAACAGAGCAAAACAAGTAGAGGGCGTTTGTCGGCGGGCCAAATCCCCAACAGTAGCCCCTCGAGGACGAGGGCTTTCTTCAACAGGCCGAGCTCCACGAACTTTGGATTGCTTGCCAGTCTGAGAAACGCCTCCTCCTTGTTGGAGAAAGCCCTTTCGTTTATTGTTTTGATATTTTGCCCATTGGCTTTTGTTGTTTCTTAACGGTTGAATTTTTATACCGTTGTCGTAACTTTGCTTCGGTTCGTTTTTATTTGAAGTGCTGGCTTGTTTTTCGAGACTTTTAACGGTCGAATTTTACTGCCCTATAAATAGGACCGAAGGGGGGATGAAATTCACTTGCTTCGCTTTGCGATTTTTGCACTTAGCTTGTGTTTGACGCTTTCGCTTAGTTTGGGAGCTCTTGAACTCAAGTTTTGGCTTTCCAGTTCGTCGCAAGTAAGTTTTTTTGCTTTTTGTACTCTCATTTCCTTCGTTCTTGCTTTTCTGTATTTTTGTTGTTTCGTTTGCTTATTGTTTTTTCTGTTTGTTGTAGCGGCTCGCACGAAGCAAACCGCTCGTTTGATTGGGTCATGCTGCCGAAGCTGCATCCTTTGCTCAGGAGCTTGAGGTCAACGTGGCCGCAGCCCCAGAAGCTGAAATTGCTATGGAAATTGATGAAAGGGGGAAGGGTCCCGTCGATGAGGGGGAAGCTGCCGGAGGCGATGACACAGAGGATGCCGAGTCTGCGGCAGGTGATGCCCTTGACGAAGTAGAGGCCGATGTGTCAGATCTTATGGATTACCGGAAGAAGCCAAAGACCACTGTCTTTGGTCAATCTTTTGTTACCCCCGAGCTGATCAGCTTCTACGAGGGAAAGGGGTATTTNTCAAGTAGAAGAAGCCGATTGTGGGACTCATCAAGTAGAAGAAGCCGATTGGCTTCTTCCCCTTTGTCAGTTGCCGTTTTTGTGTGAAAACAGAGCAAAACAAGTAGAAGGCGTTTGTCGGCGGGCCAAATCCCCAACAGTAGCCCCTCGAGGACGAGGGCTTTCTTCAACAGGCCGAGCTCCACGAACTTTGGATTGCTTGCCAGTCTGAGAAACGCCTCCTCCTTGTTGGAGAAAGCCCTTTCGTTTATTGTTTTGATATTTTGCCCATTGGCTTTTGTTGTTTCTTAACGGTTGAATTTTTATACCGTTGTCGTAACTTTGCTTCGGTTCGTTTTTATTTGAAGTGCTGGCTTGTTTTTCGAGACTTTTAACGGTCGAATTTTACTGCCCTATAAATAGGACCGAAGGGGGGTGAAATTCACTTGCTTCGCTTTGCGATTTTTGCACTTAGCTTGTGTTTGACGCTTTCGCTTAGTTTGGGAGCTCTTGAACTCAAGTTTTGGCTTTCCAGTTCGTCGCAAGTAAGTTTTTTTGCTTTTTGTACTCTCATTTCCTTCGTTCTTGCTTTTCTATATTTTTGTTTTTTCGTTTGCTTATTGTTTTTTCTGTTTGTTGTAGCGGCTCGCACGAAGCAAACCGCTCGTTTGATTGGGTCATGCTGCCGAAGCTGCATCCTTTGCTCAGGAGCTTGAGGTCAACGTGGCCGCAGCCCCAGAAGCTGAAATTGCTATGGAAATTGATGAAAGGGGGAAGGGTCCCGTCGATGAGGGAAGCTGCCGGAGGCGATGACACAGAGGATGCCGAGTCTGCGGCAGGTGATGCCCTTGACGAAGTAGAGGCCGATGTGTCAGATCTTATGGATTACCGGAAGAAGCCAAAGACCACTGTCTTTGGTCAATCTTTTGTTACCCCCGAGCTGATCAGCTTCTACGAGGGAAAGGGGTATTTCCCAGCCGGTCACGGACGAGCCCCAGTTACGGAGACTACCCCGACGCCCCATGCGGACGAAGCTGTGGTATTCAAAGAGTTCTTCTGCGCTGGGCTTCGAATGCCCGTGGACAATATAATTGCTGATATTCTTGGGAGGTTCGGTTTGCATCTCCATCATCTCACCCCCAATGCCATCACTCATCTGCTTCGCTTCTTTTGGGCCGTGAAGACGAACGCATCAGATGTTAATGTGGACTGCTTCGTCCGTTACTTTGAGGGGCATCGTCAGACAAAAAGCGTTAAGATTGACGGCTTTGAGTACGAGCCGGACTATGGCAGCATTACTTTCTGCGCGCGGTGGAGGCAAACTGAATTGCAGAAGGTAGAACTTACCTTTTGCCAGAAAAACACCTGGGACAAGAATTGGAAGAACTATTGGCTTTATGTCAAGGTGCCGGCGCTGGAGACTGTGTTAGAGGATGGAGCGAAGCAGATATCATTTCCTCTGCACAGTTCCATTGGTCCTTGTGAGTTTGTTGCTTGCCCTCCATTCGACAAGAATGCTCCTGGTTACGATCGCTGCGAAAGCGCTTTTTTCAAAGCCAGTCGAGTCTCCAGCAGCCGGGACTTGATCGAGGAGGGACTCGCTGTTGGGCTCAACATTCTATCTGCGGCTTGGAAGCCATTTGCAGTTGAGACGAGGCTCTACAGAGGGATTCCTCACATTTGTTTCCCTAAGTTTGGGGTGAGGAAGCTGGATAACATGTCTGATTTTGCTTTCGTTCAGTCTGTCGAGTTGATGGCCGAGATTATTTGTGGGAAGTATACTTCTAAGGAGCATGAGAGCTGTTTGGCTTTGGTGGATGGGGTCCGGCTTAATAGAGTTTTTGATGAGATGAAGGTTAGTTACCCTCAGCGCACGGCTCCATCCAAGCCATCTAAGAAATTCTCTGCCGAAGATCATCCCAGCTTGGTTCCCACGAAGCCGGGTCGAGGTCGTGGGAGGAAAGGTCGTGGCGGAGGCCGTGGAAGCGGTCAATCAGACGAGGGTGGTGATGAAGCTGGGGGCAACAAAACCGGGGCCCCCTCCAGCCGGGGCGGGAGCCAAAGCCGAGGACACACCTCAAAGGTGGATGCCTCGAAAAAACGAGTTGCTTCTTCCTTGGAGACTTCCAAGCGTACTTCTTCGTTGGAGACTTCCAAGCGTCAAAAGCTTGCGAAAGCTCTTCCCATCGTTCCGCTTTCCAGCGCTCCACCTCGTCCTATTGCTTCGGCTGTAAAAGTGCCTACCACCGCCGCACCTAAGCAAGTTGATCCTGCAGCTTCCGCTGCAGTTGATGTGCCTTCTTCTGGAGGTTTGTTTCTTGTATAACTTTTCTTTTTGTTTTTAGCTTCACTCTGCTTATTTGCTTTTGTCTTTTTACAGTTAAAGCCATTGCTCCACCTCTTCGCCGTGAACGCCTTCCTGGATGCATTGACGACGAAGAGGATGAAGTGAGTTTCAGCCGGCTTTTGAGGGAGGATGAAACAAAAGATTTTTCTTTAGCTGATCCTGAAGTGTCGTCCGCTCTGTTCCAGCCAACGTCCTTGGACTTGTTGGCTGGTGCAGCGGCCAAGTCCCTTGAGACTTCTGAATTGCTTACGCAGACGGCTTCTACTTCTTTGCTTCCTAACATTGAGGAGCTTCCGCAGACGGCTTCTGCTCTTGAGACTGGGCAGTGTTCTGGCGATTTGACTCCAACCACTACTCTGCCAGTTAATTTGGCTTATTCAGCTAATGCCGGACGATCTGCCCCTGCTAAGGACGTTCAATCAGCTCCTGCAAAGCCAGCTCCTGAATCCAATGGTACGTTTCGCAAAGCAGTTATACTGGCGATTTAACTCAAATAACGGCTTTTTTGATATGTTGATTCTTTTGCCTCAGAAGCAAGTTATGCTGGGTATGGACCCTTTGCAGATCGGCTTCGGCAGGGCGGCTTTCCTCCTCCAATGACATTCTGATTGTTGCTCCAAATGGTTAGTATTTTGTGTTATTTCGTATGAAGCTGATTGAGTGTTACCTTTTGTCTTAATTTTCCTTTTGCTTTTTCAGAGCTTGAAATTCGTGTCAAATCTTTGGATTTGGACACACTTTCTATCTCCAGCCTTAGTGGCAGTATCCAGGTTTGTTCCTTCTGCTTCGTTTTTGAGTTTGCTGTCTGGCTTTTTGATACTTATACTTTTCTTGTTTTAGTCTATGATGTCCATGCAGGAGCTTTTCGCTCGCCTTCCGCTTCGTCTCAACGATGTTGAGGGCGAGCGGGCCGAGCTTGAAACTCTAAGGAAAGAGCGCGAGAGCTTCCTTCAGCTTAAGAGATCTTTGGAAAATGAAAAAGAGCAGCTTCGTCTTGAGCGGGAGTCTGCCACATCAGAGATTGCTTCGCTCAAAGGCAAAGTCACTTCACTGGAGTCTACGCGTGAGCTCAATGTTCAGACTATTGAAGGGCTTCGGAACAAATTGGTTGAGGCTGCCACTTTAGAGCATAATTTGAAGAATCAAGTAAAGTCTCTCGAGGCTGATAAGGAAAAGGCAACGTTAGATGCTGAAAAGTACAAGAGGGAGCTTCTTGTTGCTGTTGACTTGAAGAATTCCCTCATATCTGAGGCGAGTCAACTTAAGTCTCAGGTGGGGGAGCTTAAGGCTGATAAGGAGGGCTTAGATTCTGAGATGCTCAGTCGCAGCTTAGGCATCTACACTGAGTATGAATCTGCACAGCAATATGGAGCCGAGCCGCTGCCTTTCCCCTCTGACGATTTTAACGTCGGGAAGCTTTTCGAGTGGCTGGATGACGAGTTCAAGTCCCTACCAGACCTCTTCTCCAAGGTTGGCGATTATGCTGCTCGGACATGTATCACGAATGCTTTTAAGATGCTAGCGGATGAGGAGTGCTCTCACTATAAGAGTTTCTTGAAAAGGGACTTTAATTTTCCTTCGGCATTGAATCCTGACAAGAAGGAACTTTTCAACGAAGCTGTTTTAGCGACTCGTGGCATCTTTCTTTGGAGATTTTGGTTCGAAACAGGGAGGGAGTGTGCCCGAAGCACTGCTTATGATCGCCTTGTTAAGGTTAGCTTCTTTTACCCTTCGGTTATTTTTGCTTTCACTCGTATTCTGTTTGTTTTGTTTTTGGTATTGATTTTTTGTTTATTTTCAGCACAAGGAGGAGCTTGCTCTCGAGCTACAGCAGAAAGCCGAAGCCAAAGCTGCTGTCGCCGCCGCCGCTGCAGGGGCGTCTACTTCAAGAGCTGGTGCCGAAGCTAGTCGTAATGGAGCTGAAGCCGGAGCCTCTGATGCTGACCCAAAGGTTTAGCTTCATTAGAGCTGATGGCTTTGATACTTTTGTTGAGGGATGTTAAAACTTTGTAAATTTGTATATACTCAGATCCCTGATGAGGGAGGTGTTCTTGAACTCATGCCAATCACCATGCGCGATGGTCCCTTGTGTGTATCTGGCTTCGCATGGGAACAGTATCGGATGTTATATCCAAGTGAAAGACTTGATGATTTCTGGGAATTTTGCCACGAGTTCTTTCGTCATTGCGAATTCGATGTGTTTGACTTTTTTAACTCTTTCATCGTTCGATGTTCTCCTCGTGTCGAACTTGCTCGTGCAAGAAACGCCGAAGCTGCTCGTCTACTTCCAGTTAAAGTGGAGCCAGAAGATTTAGATGATGTTAGGGATTTTGCTTATGTATTTAATGCTCCTAGATTTAGGAGATCTGGCCAGCAATTTGATGGCTATGTCTTTGAGATGTTTTGAGTCATCTCTTTGTAAAACACTCTGTAATTTGTTTGGTTATTGTTTTAATTCGAAACACTTGAATGAATGTAAGCTCGATTTGGCTTCGTTGCGAGAGAAACGCCTCCTCCCCCCCGAAGCGAGGTTTATTCGTTCAAGTGGTGTGCTTACGTTTACCTGTGATTCAAAGCCACTTTGTGTTTTCTTTGAGATTTGTACTTGTGCGTAGATATGAGAATGTACGAGATTACGTTGTGCATAAGGTCTAATAGGTTGCCGAAGCCCCTATTAGTTGTGCTTGCCTAAGCAAGTTTCGTATGATTGATTATGAACGTTTATAATACTTTAGCCGAAGCTGTTTTGTTTTAAAATAGTTGTCAGCCCAAGCCCCTTTTACTCTGTTTAGAGTAAACATTTTTGGACCGAAGCCCCTTTTACTCTTTTTTGGAGTAAGCTTTTTTGGACCGAAGCCCCTTTTACTCTTTTTTGGAGTAAGCTTTTTTGGACCGAAGCCCCTTTTACTCTTTTTTTGGAGTAAGTTTTTTGGACCGAAGCCCCTTTTACTCTTTTTTGGAGTAAGCTTTTTCTTAGATCTGAATTGGCCTTACTCTTGGTAGGGTCAATTCAGTTCTATTTAAGTTATCGAATACCAGCGACTTGGTCGAAGCCAATTGCTTTCGATGCTGCTTTTATGGGGAATACCTCGTTCATATATGATTTGACGAGTTACGGTAAGCACCGCCTCGTTAAAAACCTCACCCCTTGGTCAGGGTCCCCTTGTGAGGAAAAGAGTACGGGCTTTTGAAAGAAAGTAAAAATGCTATTCTACTCAATGACTTCGTTTATAGAATACGAAGCCATTTTACATCTTTTTCATAAATAATATTTGCGTAAGCTGTCTGCATTCCATGAATGCGGTAGCTCATTGCCTTCGTCATCATTTAAGCGAAATGAGCCAGGCCTGTTGCTTTTCATGACCAAAAATGGGCCTTCCCATTTCTGTTGCAGCTTTCCAGCTGGCATGCTTGGGTTTTTCCTTAAGACCCAGTCTCCTACCTTGATGTCTTTCCTCACTACTTTCTTGTCGCACCATTTTCTTGTCTCAGCTTGGTACTTTGAAATATTTTTGGCTGCTTGCAGCCTGTAGACCTCAATGAGATCCTTGTCAATGGATTCGCTGTCCTTGGGAGCTTCTTGTTGGGTGCGAGGCCCTTTGTGCAATATTTCCTCTGGGCATACTGCTTCTTCACCATAAAGCAGTTTGAATGGAGTGAACTGTGTTGCCCTTGATGTGGTGGTGTTGTGAGCCCAGATCACCTTCGGCATCTCTTCTACCCACTTGCCTTTTCTTTCACAATTTGCGAGGCAGTTCCGAATGGCTGTAAAGATTAAGCCATTGGCTCTTTCAACTGCTCCATTTGTTTGCGGGTGATAGACCGAAGCAAATTTAGCTTTTGTTCCAATCGACGAGCAATATTGCCTGAATTCATCGCAGTCAAACTGCTTCCCATTGTCCACTGTTATTTCCCTTGGCACTCCAAATCGGCACACAATTTGCTGCCAGAACAACTTGATCACTGTTTTTGCTGTGATGTTAGCCAATGGCCTTACTTCAATCCACTTGGTGAAATACTCAACTGCTACTATGGCGTATTTGAGATTTCCTTGAGCTGTTGGCAGTGGGCCAACCAGATCTATGCCCCATCTTTGCAGAGGCCATGTTGGGGTTATCAGCTGTGACTGCTCCGAAGGAGATTTTCTGTTTGCTGCACACTTTTGATACTGATCACATGTCTTGACCGTGTTTGCTGCATTGATGATGATTGCAGGCCAATTGAATCCTTGCCTCATTGCCTTGCCCACTAAAGCTCTTGCCCCAAAGTGTGCTCCACATAAGCCACTGTGTATATCTTGAATCAGCTCTTTCCCTTCGTTGTGGGAGATGCAACGAAGCCAGGGAGCTACAATTCCTTTTTTGTAAAGGACATCATCTATCATCTGATAGCATCTTGCTCTTTGTTGCATAGCTTTTAGATCATTCTCGTCAATTGGCTCATAGTATCCCTGAAGATAAGCTATTATTGGGGATCGCCAATCCTCTGAGTTTATTGCACTGATCAGCTTCGGCAGATCATCTGAGTCCTTTATCGATGGTGTTGTTAATGTTTGAAAGAATACGTCAGGTGGAAGCTTATCCCACTTTGCAGCTGCCTTGGCCAACGCATCTGCCTCTTCATTTTTTGCTCTTGGGATGTACTCCACAGTGAAACCTTTGAATTTTTTCTCCATTGAGCGTACAGTGGTCAAGTATTTGATGAGTTCTGGTTGCTTCGCTATGCTTTCTTTTTCAATGTGGTCTGCTACCACCTTTGAATCTGTTTTGACAGTGAATCTCTGAGCTCCCAAAGCCTTGGCTTTTCTGAGCCCAAGTAACACAGCTTCGTACTCAGCAACGTTGTTTGTGCTTCTGTCACTGCATTTGCAAAACTCTAAGTTTGCTGCATATCTCATTTTTATACCCGAAGGCGATTGCACAATTGCCGCGATGCCAGCTCCCTTGTCCCTCCAAGCACCGTCACAGTGTATCAGCTAGTTTTCCTCTCTGATAGTGTTTTGTGGCTTGGGTGATGTCCACTCCACTATGAAATCTGCTAAGACTTGTTATTTGATTGCTGTTCTTCTTTCGAAGTCCACGACATACTCTGAAAGCTCTGCAGCCCACTTGCGAATTCTCACCGAAGCTTCTTTGTTGTTCAAAACCTCCTTGAGAGGCTGATCCGTGAGGACTTTGATGTTGTGGCCCTCAAAATAGTGTCTCAGCTTTCTGGAAGCCATTATCACAGCATAGATCATCTTCTCAATCTCTGTATAAAACAGCTTCGATGCGGCCAATGCCTCCGACACATAGTATACTGGCTGCTGAATGTTTCTGCCATCTATCAGCTTTTCTGTAATGAGCGCTGCGCTCACTGCTGATTGTGATGCTACAATGTACAGTAGCAATGGTGCCTTTGGGTCTGGTACTGTCAGCTTCGTTAGCTGCATCAAGTATTGTCTTAGCTCATGAAATGCTTCTGATTGCTGTGGTCCCCATTGAAACTTAGCTCATTTCTGAGTGTTGCAAAGAATGGTAAGCTTCGCTCAGCTGCTTTTGCAATGAATCTGTTGAGTGCAGCAATTCTGCCCGACAGCTTCTGCACGTCTCTCATGCACTTTGGCTCTTCCATGTCAAGGATTGCATTTATCTTGTCTGGATTAGCTTCTATCTCATGAGCTGATACCAGACAGCCAAGTATTTTGCCTTTTGTCACTCCAAATACACACTTTTCTGGATTTAGCTTGAGACCAGCTTGTCTCATGCGAGTGAAGGCAGTTGTCGGATCTGATATGTGGTTTTGCCTTTTGGCACTTTTGACCAAGATGTCATCAACATATGACAATATAGTTTTGAACAGTTCATCCTTGAACACTGTGCTTGACATTCGACAGAAACTGCTTCCTGCATTCCGAAGCCCCTCGGGCATCCTGACGAAGCAAAAAGTGCCAACTGGTGTGATAAAGCTGGTCTTTTCCTCATCCTCTTTTTTCATCCAGATTTGGTGATAGCCAGAAAAGCAATCTAAGAGGGACATCATTTCACTTGCTGCTGCTTGATCAACGATCTTGTCGATTCTTGGTAGTGGGAAATCATCTTTTGGACAAGCCTTGTTGAGGTCGGTGAAATCAATACACATTCGCCATTTCCCATTCTTCTTCTGAACTGGTACAGTGTTTGCTAGCCATGTTGGATATTTGACTTCGCGTATGACATTGGCGTCCAGCAGCCTTTGCACTTCGGCTTTTACTGCATCAGCTTTCTCTTCTGACATCTTTCTCAGCTTTTGCTTTTTTGGCTTTATATCAGGACTGATTGCCAACTTATGCTCAATTATGCTTCTGTCAACACCTGGTAGATCTTTGCTTGACCAAGCGAACACATCCTTATTATTCCTCAAGAATTCGATGAGCCTATCTTCTTCTTCCGGCTCTAGATCTGAGCCAATGATCACTTCTCTGTTGAAGACATCAGGCTGCAGCTGCACCTGCTTCGTCTCTGTAGCTTTCTGCATCTTTCTGCTATCTTTCTCAATATTTGGCTTTTCTTCTGGGTAATATGGATCTTTTTCTTCAAGCAAATGCACATTTCGCTGACCAGGTGCTCTAGCTTTCTCAATGTTTCTGGCTTCCCTCTCGTCGCCATATACAGTTATAACTCCTTTGAGAGCTGGCATTTTCATGCATAAGAATGATTGCCTTATGATGATATCAAAGGCGTTTATGACTCCTCTTCCGAAGATGACATTGTAATCAAAGATCATGTCTACTACATCAAAGGTGATGTACTCTGTTCTTGCATTGGATGTGTCACCGAAGGATACTTGCAATGAAATTTTCCCGAGTGTTTGGGTTCGGTTCCCCCCGAAGCCGACCAATGGAGTGTCTGATGGCTCCAGGTTGTCTGGGTTTATATTGGTCATGTTTCTCAGTGTTTTTGCTAGGATGATGTCAGCGGAGCTTCCTGTGTCTGCTAGCACCTTTCCGATCGTCCAGCCAGCAATGTTGGCTTCGATCGACATCGCATCGTTGTGTGGGAAATTGTGGAGTTTGAGATCTTCCTCAGTAAAGGTGATGGGCATATGAGACCATTCTGACTTTTTGTATGGACCCTCAACAGAGATATTGTTGACTTGACGGAAATAGCTTTTCCTTTGCTTTTTGTTCTCAAAAGCAAGCGATGATCCTCCAGAGATGGGCATGATGTGTCCATAGCTTGGGAGTGGACTTGGAGCTTCTTGTTGATTGGCTTTTTGTTGTGGAAGTGGTGGTGGTGGTGGTGGTAGCTCCTCAACCTTTATGTTTTGCGAAGCCACTTGCTGGGAGGTTTGAGGGTATAGGTGAGGATATATGGCTTGTGGGTAATAATGCTGAAAGGTTTGTGGTGAATGCAAGTATTGAGTTGCCATCGCTGTTGATGGGTGTACAGTGTTTGAGTTTAGCGAGGGATATACTGGGCAGTATGGTTGGATAGCTTGGGAAGGGTNCCACCACCTCCTCCTAGTCCACTTCCCCTCCCCAAACCCCACCGCGCACGGCCGCCGCACACCACTCCACTCCGTACCCCGCGCCATGGCCTCCCCTCCCCCCACCTCCCTCTCCTCCTCCGGCTACCCCGACCCAATCCACCTCCGCCTCCAGCCCCTCCCCGGCACCCCGCCGCCCCTCCCCTTCCCGCGCGCCCTGCCGCTCCACCTCCCCTCGCTCCGCCTCGCCCGGCCCCACCTCCCTCCCCTCCCGCTCGCCTCCTCTGGCAGCGGCAGCATCGGCGGCGGCGATGACGACCTGCCCTCCGGCGGCGGCGGCGGAGGAGGAGGAGGAGGAGACGAGGGCCACGGCGGCAGCGCGGGCGGGGACGGCGACGACGCGTCGGTGAACAGGAGGGAGGCGCTGTTCGTGCTGGCGCAGCTGGGGCGGAAGCTCGAGACCCTGCCGGCCGACCTCGCCGCCGCCGTGGAGGGCGGCCGCATCCCCGGCGAGATCGTGCGGCGGTTCGTGGACCTCGAGGCGTCGCCCGTCTTCAGGTGGCTGCTGCAGTTCGGCGGGTTCAAGGAGCGCCTCCTCGCCGACGACCTCTTCCTCACCAAGGTCGCCATAGAGTGCGGCGTCGGCATCTTCACCAAGGTCCGCGGGAATTTCGCAATTTTTTTCGTTATGGTTTATTGTTTCTTTTCTGTGGTTTGTGATTCAGATCATCAGATGGGGTTTGGTTCGATGGGATTTAACTGACTACCTTCTGTGGTCCGGGCTTAAGATGCCGGGCCAATTTTCTGGCCCAGATTCGTTCGGGGGCTCGGGGCTGGGATCTGACGGTGATGCGTGTCCAATTCTGGCATTGCCCCGTCTCGGTCAAAATGATGGGTGCTTGGGCCTAATTACCTGATTGGCTGTTTTTGTTTTGGAGTTTAGACATGGGCTGGAATATATGCTCTTCAGCCAAATGCTTTTTGTTTTTCTAATTAATCAGGAATAATCTAATTGGAACGTTATACTTTTTTTCCCACAAAAAGCAAATGCCCGTTCATTACATAAATATGGGAATAAAAGTAGCCTTTGTGCACCTTAAGTATTCTATTGCTCCAAAAGATAGCTGTCTTGTCAATGACAGGAGCATAGCTATGGCAGCATTCACTCACTTTGTGTTATGTGTACCACTTGACATCGCCAATATGCAGTAGGGGCCCACTATTGGCTTTATTTGTGGTTGTCCTATCTGTCAGATACAAAACCAGTTGCAACTGGATGGAAACCTGGAAACCCTGGGGCACCCAAATTTGTGGTAGATTTATGGTTGGAGAACATTGGTCAACTGTTTAAAGCAGAAAAGTACATGCAATGCAACTCGACATTTTGGGACAGCATCGTTGTACTACAAATAAAACAAGCACGTGTATATACCCAGGTGTTGGCCTCTGCTAGCAGCACTTGATTTTTTTTTCTTCCACTTTCTTCTCGAGTTGCGGGCACGGAGGGGACCGAAACAAAGTTTTATTGTTTTTAAGGCCCCTAGCACCTGTTTTTTGTTCATACCTCCAGTTACAGTCAATTTATATTGTAGTTACATTTAAGGTATATTAGAGCTACAATGATTTTTGATTAATTTCTAATTTTATATGGTGTAACTAAAAATTTATGTGTTGAACTTCTCTCAAATACCCAAATTATTTCTAAAAGGAAGTACTATTCATGTTCACAAATTTGGGTGTTAGGGGGCCAAAAAGTACCCAGGTGCTGACTAGATGCCCTATACACCTCAGTTCCATGATGATGTTGGAGAAGATTTGGGTAGGAGGTGAAACTGATTGTGTGCAGGGTGGGTAAACAAAGCGAAATATAGGGGTAAAGTGGTGACTGGTGGTGATGGCTGGCACACCATCGTTGTAATTCTATTGTTGTAAGAGATACCATTATGTTTCTGTTTGACACCCATATGCTACATCTTTGTAGTCCTATTTTTTTAGCATTATGCCTGAATGCTTCTTTTGTGCCCCCACTTTTATTGACCTGGTTATGTAGAATTTCATGCAAATTTGACAGAACTCCTTTAATTTGCTAGACTGCTGCAGAATACGAGAAAAGGAGGGAGAAATTTGTCAAAGAGCTTGACTTTGTGGTTGCAGATGTGGTATGCTTCTATAAGTCCTTTATGCTTTGACATTATAATCAATTAGGCATTGTCCTTGAGTACTGTAAAACTAGAAACCATTTTTTTTTGCTGCTGTGTCATTATTGCTCTTTTAGAACCCAGATTTTATCTTATTTTGAGTGTCTACTGTGACGAATGTGGAGGTGCTTTCATGTTCTTGTGCATGTTTTAGGGATAATAATGGAGTGAAGTCCAACATATCATCGCCTTTTCTATTTCTAGCCTCTGCAGTCAATCATGCTAAAACCGAGCGAAAGCAATCTGTTATCTAATTTACAAAATTTAGTGACATATCAGTGCTAGCATGTTAATCCCCTTAGTTTCAGAGTTATAAAATCAATGTTCACATGAAACAGTAACCCTTGATGTCTTAACAATAATATAAAGTTTAATTAACATGTTAATCCCCTTAGTTTGGGAGTTGTAAAATCAATTTTCACAAGCAGCAGTAACCCTCGAAGTCTTCAGCAATAATATAAAAGTTTAATGTTAGAATACAGTCTGCCCTATGGAACTTTAAACCACAAATGAACATATTTCGTTATGTCAGAAGATAACAAAGAATAACCTAGTGATTGAACAGAGGATCAACTGAATTGAGAGTATTGGTTGCTTGTGGTGTCAAGCACACTAATTGTACCTCATGAACGTTTTTTTTTTTAAATTTCTTTAGGGCTTTTCGCAAGATTGTGCAGTGAAATTCAGACATAGGATAGGGATTGCCCTGCAGCAGTGTTGACGTGTATCATAGACTGTGTGAAGGCTGATTGTTTTTTGGCTTTCTCAAGCTCTTGACGCAGCTTTTCAGCTCTTGAGCTTGTATTATTCAGCCTCCTCTGTTTGGCTTGCCTCAGCTCCTCCAGGTGCTTCTTGACTTGCAGCAATTGAAGCTGCTGCTCCTCTTCTTCCTCTTGCATTTGTTGCTCCAGTTCGAGCTGTGCAGCCTCCAGCTCTCTCTGCTGCTCAAGGCGTCGAAGACGAAGCCTTTCTTCAAGTCGGTGCATTCTCTCTTTAGTGGTAAGGGTTTCGTTATCGACCTGTTGGTCGTCGATAACGGTTTCGGTTATTTGTAGTAGGCTTGGTGGTGGAATTGGGGGTTGGGGAGCGACTTCGTTGCTGGAAGTTGCATTCGGTGTAGTGGTGGTTGACTTGGATTTTTTGGGTGGCATGGTGGTTATCGTGGGTTTTGTTCGTGCACAGCACAAATGGTGGGCGCCAGTTGTTGGGATAGCGGCCGAAACCAATGAACCCAAGCAACGGATGAAACTGAGCAACAGAGACAAGTGATGATAATATTACTCGTCAACAGTGTTCTCGGGAATCAACAACAACCTTTACATATGGGAGATGGGTCTCCTTTTATAGGGAGACCAAGGGTCTTTACATTCCCGCTGTACCCCTGGGATCGGGCATCATCCTCTAGACTATACAATACAATTAGCCTAGGGACACTTTGGTACATTTACTCCTCCCAATGTGAATGTGTAGACTTGCAATTCCGTGTTTGACTTGGTCTTGTTGGACTTGGTCCACGCCTGCTTCGCCAGCTGAAAAGAGTCATGTAGCCCCTTGATGTGGCTTCTTCCGAAGTGGGACGATCCGAAGCCATCCCTCGGTATCAAGAAGCCAATGGCTCCTCCAGGTACCTGCAATATGGAGTGAACCGAAGCTAGCCAGCGACTCAATCATAGCTTTTGGCATTCAATAGTATCATTTCTTCACTACATTGGCTTATAACTTAGTTTGGATAACGTAACTTTGGTGCATGGCCAGGTAAGCCGACCGATTGGCTTTTGGCTTATTTCTCCGATCGGAGCCGATTGGCTTTGGCTTATTTCTCTGACCGAAGCCGAATATGAGGCTCATCAAGTAGAAGAATGCGATTGGCTTCTTCTCCCTTGTCAGTCGCCGTCTTTGTGTGTGTCAAAACAGAGCAAAACAAGTAGAGGGCGTTTGTCGGCGGGCCAAATCCCCAACAAAGGGCACAATACACAGCTAACTAAGAGAGGAAACAAAAATTATCTTACACCCTCTCTTTTTAAAGCATACTCACTTCATCCTAAAATAAGTGTTCATGTAGGATTCCAAATTTGTCCCAAAATAAGTGTTCATCTTGCTTTTCAACACAACTCTTTTCTCTATCTCTTTCCTCCTCTATCGCTCCTTGTTTCCCATGCACTCTCTAGTTTTTCGTTCTTTATTAATTCGTGTGCCCAACTTCTAAACAAACGGTCTTTGCGGGACCGAGGGAGTATTCCATAGGGCCCCTCGGTTACTCTCATTTTCTTGGGCATGAAAAATATTATGGTGATTTGTTGGTAGTATTTTCTCTCTCTTTTCAAGTTAGGACAGAGATTGGTAATTTTGAAGGTATGGTTTCGAACAAACAGCAGACAAAGCAAATAATTACCAAATTTTGAGGTTCATGATAAATGTTTTTTTGTTGCGAAATAGACATACAAACGTAGGCGTTTACACAAGCACGTATACTCATTCATATGAATATACGAATGCATTTTTCTGTCTAACTTTCATATGATCTTTATCTATGATAATTTCATGGCATATTTACAACACATATAATCAAATGCTCCCTACATCCAACAATATAAAGAATTCTAGCAATCCTAGAACAGGTTAAGAAGAGAACAAAAGGCGCATGTGCCCTCCAATACCTCCTTATTTACCACATGCAATTAAAGTTGGTTCTAAGATTAAGCACTGGAGTAAGGAATAGAAGGTAAGTTTGTAGCAGAGAGCCAAGAAAAATCAAATAACTTCCTTTAATACTTGTCCCAAGTCCTAAAATACATAATATTTGAGTATAAATTTGAAATCTTTGAATGCCTTGTATTATAGAACAGAGGGAGTATGACATAATCAGATAATCCCAATAAATTAGTAGTAATATATTTAAGTCATGAAAAGTATATTATTACCTAAATCTGGTGATTGAATATTCTATATAGAGTAAAATGCATGGCGGACCCCTTAACTTGTAGCGCTGTGTCAAATAGGTCCACGAACTTTGAAAACGCGTTTTTGGGTCCCTAATCTCTATTAGTCATTCACCCGCCGTCCAAAGCACCTTTGACCGAACTTTTTGCCGACGTGGACGAGCCAGCGTGGCGCCCAGGCATGTGCCGCGCCCCTGAGGCCACTCGGTGCCTGGGAAATATGCAAATACCCCCTTGGATCCCCCACGCATCACAGAACCCGTCCTTTCCTCCTCCGCTCCAGTCTGTTCTCTGCCGCCGCTGCCTCGTGCCTCTCCGCCGCTGCGGCCTCGCTCCCCCTTCCCTGCCCCCTTCCTCCTGGCCCAGATAGGATCCATGGTTGGCGAATCGAGCCAATCGGCCTCCAATCTGCAGAGTGTGGGTGGCATCCCGTTCATCTGGTGCACCGAATGTGGAAGGAGTAGGGTCATGATGCGCAGATCGGGGAAAGAGTGGAGCAAAGGCAGGGTCTTTTACTGCTGTCCATACTACAAGGTCAGGAATTAGTTGCATTGGATTTGATTTTAGGGTGATGCATTGCTGAATGTTTGATTCTTGCAGAGAGATGGATCTGGCTATCCTTTTTGGTACTGGGAAGAAGACTATCTCAATCTGGATGTGAAGGAAGCCCCGAAGGATGCCGTGCAGGTGCTAATTCAAGGAAGATGCATGAAGAAAGTCAGTTCATTAGAGTTGAGAAAGAAGTAGTGAATCTGTTGAAGTCAATATGCTTCTGTTGTTTCTGTATGCTTTGTGTGATGGTGTTGCACCTGTTTGTTCACCTCTTCGAGTGAAAGAGTGTATCATGTATGTATGCTGTCATCTGATGAATGAACTGGATAAATGTATGAAAATTTGGTGCATTTGCAATTCCTTGAGCATTGAAACATATCTTGTACTAAGCATTCATAGAATTCATAGATGTTTGCTGTACAAAAGCTTAACAGATACATCACACATGCATCATAAGCATTCAGATAATGTTTTCAGACCATCAGAGAGCAAAAGACTGCGAGTTTGCTATATAAAAGGTTCAAAGATACATCCCACATGCATCACAGACCAAAGTATAGTATATTGTGCTATACAAAAGATTCAGAGCTGTATCACAGCATCTAGATTAGGCTTTCTTTCCAGCTGGAGCCTTCTTTTTGGCAGCCTTTTTTTTTGGATCAGCACCCTTCTTGTCTGCGGTAGTTGCAGGAGCTCCCTTGCGCTTTGTTGCCCTTGATCTGCCAGAATTTGTTGCAGTAGTAGGAGGAATTGGCCTTGATGCAGGTCTGTTGGAGGCAATGAAAGCATACTCTGGCAAAGGCAGGTGCTCAATTGTCCTACTCTGACATGACTAGAAGCAGACTCTTTGTTACTGCACAAAAATGGAGAGAAAATAATGTGATGACAAATTTGTAGTTCAAATTTACCTCAGCTTGCATCTGAGAAAGCATTGTGCTGGTCATCTGTGAGAATGGTGGCACATTACCTTCAGCATACTCCATACTTACCATGTTAATGAATGGTTCTTCATAGGTTGGTACTTCAGGTTCAGCTGTGGAAGATTGGGCTTCAGCTGTTGGTTGTGCTTGGTTAGGATTGATTCCTAGCTTGGCCAAACTGCACCCAGCCCTGTTGTGACCGTCACCCCCACAATAACTGCATGTAATGATTACCCCATGCTTTGACAGTTTAGGCCCATTTTTGCCTTGAATTTCATATGGCTGTTTCCTTCTTGATTTGGGAGGCCTCCCAACCTTCTTCTCATAAACAGGTGGTAGCACTTCAGCTGCATCTATCTTCTGCCATGTGCTTTTGTCTTTGCATGGCCATATGGAGTTGCCATAAGCCAGAAGAAAGTTTTCTGATGAGTAACAGTTGGAAACCATAGATTCAGGAGAGATTCTTTCATGCCTTAAGCATGAAATTGCATGTGAGCAAGGGATGCCAGTGAGTTCCCACCTTCTGCAATCACAATTCTTGAGGTTAATGTCAACTATGTACTTGTTGTTCCTGCCTTGAACCTCAAAAACACCCTTTCCAGCAGGCAAACAATAACAAGTGTTAGCAAATTCAGTGTTCTTGTGGAGCTTCTTCCTAATCTTTGGGCATATACTGCCTTGCCACTGCTCTCCCACTTCCTTCTCTTTGTTGTAATGCCTTGTCATCAACTGACTCTTGATTTGTTCTAACATGCTTAGGACAGGCATCTCTCTGGCATCTAATATGTAACTATTGAAAACCTCACAACTATTGTTGAGCAGTATATCACACTTTGGATCTAATATGTAACTATTGAAAACCTCACAACTATTGTTGAGCAGTATATCACACTTTGGATATGTACTAAAAAAGGCCTTAACCCAAGTCTGTGGTGGCATCTGCTCTAACCATTCATATGCATCAAGGTTTAGTTCCCTCATCTTTTCCATGTTTCTATTCCACTCAACTATGTTGCTAGATCTTGCACAAGCCTAGAGTTGGTTTTTCAAGTTCTCACCTTTGAACTGCTGCTGAAAGTTGGAGTAGAGGTGCCTCACACAAAATCTATGTTCTGATTCTGGAAAAACTTGTTGAACAGCTGGAATAAGACCCTGCAAAAGAGATACTAACAAGGATCAGAACAAGTCATATTTGTTAGGAAAAATTCTGATTAAGAAGTATTAGGAAAAGAAGTTATCACCTTCTGTTTGTCTGTCATTATTGTCCATGGATAGGTGTTGTCAATACCAAGGTCTTCTTTCAATGTCTGTAGGAACCATTTCCATGAAGCTAATGACTCAACCTCAACTATGCCAATAGCAATGGGATAGATGCAGTCATTAGGATCAATACCAACAGCAGTCAAGATCTGTCCACCATATTTGGTCTTCACATGGCATCCATCCAAACATATGACAGGTCTACAAGCTGCCAAAAATCCCCTTTTGCATGCACCAAGTGACATGTATAGTGTACTGAAAATGTTACCATTTAGGGTCAGATAGAAAGAACTGCCAGGGTTGCTCCTTCTCAACTCATGGCCATAGTCCCATAGCAATTTGTACTGCTCCACCTCATCTCCAAGTACCTTCTTCATGGCCAACCTTCTAGCTCTAGCAAGCTTCGATCTTGATGGTGTAAGGTTCCACTCTTTCTGAACAACTCTAGCAAAGTTGCTCAATGACATCTTCTGGTCAGCTCTAAAAGATTCAAGGTACTTGTCAGCAAGCCATCCTGATGTGCACCTTTTCACTACCCATTTCTTTTGACAGTTATGCTGGCCAAAATAAGTCTTCACAACCAGTCCTTTAGACCTGCTATCCTTTGAAGCATACAAGTTTCAAGAACATCCTTCTGCACATTCTGCCCTTAGCCTTTTCTTCTCATTTCTTGGCATCTTTATATCCACCCTCTCCTTCAAACTATACTCTGTGATAGCCTTCCTTAGTACCTCCACTGACTCAAATAGCATACCAACCTTGAATACTGGATTATGCATGTCCTTAGTACCTCCACTAACTCAAATAGCATACCAACCTTGAATACTGGATTATGCATGTCAACTAGTCTAAATGCCCTGAAACCCATCTTGATCTGATCTTCTCCATCTGAGTTAGGGAGCTGCAAATCATCTTCATCTGTAGATAAATCCCCACCTTGTTCCTCATCAATTACCCTGTTGCCTCTGGACCTCTTTCCTTTCCCAATTGCATTTCCTTTGGCAACACCTTCATCTACCACTAATTCATCAACATGATCAACAAAAAGATCATCATCATCCTCATCAATCTCGTTGTCGCTATCAACAAATTCAGGGTCATCCTCACTGTCAATGTCACTATGTTCAGTACCACTTCCCTTGCCAAGTCCACTAGCTTCTGCATCTTCTGTTCTCTTACTCAGGTTTGAATAAAACACAGGGAGCTTCTTAGACTGTGACTTCCCAATAATTTCCAACTTCCTAGGGCTCAATACCTTTGGCAATGAAACAATTGGATTTGCTACAATGTCTTCCCAATTTATGCCTGCAATGTTGTCATCATGATCAAAATACGCAACTAAATTCTTGATCTTGTTCACCACGGACATCATCACCAAGGTGTCCTTATCAGTAGCTACAGTCCTAAGCCCATCTGAAAGATCCTTGCTAGGTAGCAACCAGTAAAACTTCAAAGCCGAATTCTTGGGAACAAGAAGCGGTTCAGCAAAATCATCTAACCACAGAGTAGACCAACTATCCACCTCACAATGATCAAACCAACACACTTTCTCATCAACATAAGCCCTATTGGAGCCATGCCCAACAAAGAAACCCCCATAATGCACCTCAACCGTGAACTCATCAGCAGCAGCACCTACATTGCACACATCGCAAAGATTTCAACCTTCCAGTACTTTCGCAACACAAAAAAAACCGGAAACATAAAACCCTAGGCAAATCAAAATTGAAGATTTCCCACCAAAACCAAAACCACAACCCAATCCTCATGCTGACCTCGTTCGGCTACATCACACTACAACTAATTGAAAGATTTAGGGTTCAATTAACTCACCATAGACAGGCGGGGGCTCCCCTTCGCGCCGCAGCCTAGCCACCATCGCGGCAGCTTGCTGCGCGATCCCAAGCGCCGCAGCTACGCTAGATCCTTCTTCTTCGCAGCTTCCCAGTACTCCACCGCCAATCGCCTTTGATCGATGCCGCCGTCCGCCGCTTCGCCTCCAGTCGACGAACTCGAGAATGGGAGGGGGAAAGGACGGGTTCTGTGATGCGTGGGGGATCCAAGGGGGTATTTGCATATTTCCCAGGCACCGAGTGGCCTCAGGGGCGCGGCACATGCCTGGGCGCCACGCTGGCTCGTCCACGTCGGCAAAAAGTTCGGTCAGAGGTGCTATGGACGGCGGGTTGAAAGTGCATCTAGGCCTCCCATGTGTTTTGGTGATAATGACAATTAGAATTTGGGATTTGATGGTTGTATTGAGTATATGCAGGAATAAAAAGAAAAAGAAGGATTTATGAATATCAAAGGATGGCCCCCAATTTCTTATGTATGGTGGATGAGCTCTTTGAAGATTTAAATTTATTTTTGGTTTGAAATTGAGTATAGGAAATCACCGTACTATCAAGGGGGACGTGTTTGATGAATCAAAAGTGCCAAAAGTGCTTAATTGAGATGCTAACTACCCAAGAGTGAAATCTAACTTCAGTTTTTCAGGAGCTGCACAGCAGCCTGTCGGAAATTCCGACCCTATGTCGGAAATTCCGGCAAGCCCGGAAATACCCGGTGCAGTATCTCCGGCAGTCTCTGTGAGGGCACGGAAATTCCTGTAGGTAGTTTCGGAAGTTCCGGTGGGGTGTTCGTCATGTAGTTTCTTAGGGTTGACTCTGTCCGGAAATATCCGGTGGGCTTTCTCCGGTAGGCTCTGGCGGGCCACGGAAATTTCGGTGTCTATTGCCGGAAATTCCGGTAGGACTGTTCTTCGTGCTAACTCTGTTGGTTTGGGCCTGCCCGGAAATATCCGGTGGACATTCTCCGGTGGGCTCGGTTTGGTCTCGGAAATTCCGATGGGTAGTTCCGGAAGTTCCGGTGGGGCTGTTCGTCAGGCAGTTTCTGGCAGTGCATAACGGCTAGTTTTTGGGGGTTGTGTATATATACCCCCTCAGCCCCCCCTTTCATTGCTGCTGACCTAACCCGAGACAAACACACTTACTAGCATTCAATTCACTCTCCCAACTCCCTCTAGTGCCAATCCTTGCAAAGATTTGAGTAGGGCTTTGGGTGTGAGTGATTCTTGAGGTGTGAGACCAAGCCATTGAGTGAGTTCATCCATTGTTCATCTCAAGAAGCACTTGAAGCAAGTTTGTCTCGTCGATTCTCGTTCATTACTCTTGGAGCTGAGCTCCTAGACGGTTAGGCGTCGCCGGCAACTCCCAACTTGGTGTGGTTGAGTGCCGGACGTTTGTAATCTTCATCCCTAAGTGGGAACAATAGTAAGAATTTCAATCCGGCCCTTGTGGTTGATTGAAGGAGGCAAGGGGTTAGAGTTGACCCGGCTCTAAGTGAGCACCTCAACGGAGACGTAGCTCCTAAGTGGAG
The DNA here is from genome assembly GCA_004135705.1 of Alloteropsis semialata. Taxonomy (NCBI): domain Eukaryota; kingdom Viridiplantae; phylum Streptophyta; class Magnoliopsida; order Poales; family Poaceae; genus Alloteropsis; species Alloteropsis semialata. The sequence goes on along the minus strand of CM014275.1, from coordinate 56,049,232 downwards.
TGAACTTCGGTGAACAAATCCTTGTCTCTTGTTCTTGTTGTTGTTCTTCATATTCATATTGTTCTTGAGCTTAATTTCATCCGATCTATCTTGTTATAAGTTTTCGCTGCTAGAGATCATAGTTTTAGACTTCCTTATACTTGTGGTGAACTTTCTATTCATATAGAATCTGCAGATACTTATCAGTTTTTGAATCTCGAGTTCAGTTTTGTGTTGAGCCGGAAGTTCTGCCCCTATGCCGGAAATTCCGGGAATCCGAAAATTCCGACACAGCGCCAGAACATCCGGCCCGTCTGATATTTATTTGTTAAGTTTGCAGAATTTTTTAACAAGGCCTATTCACCCCCCTCTAGGCCTAGTGTGGGTCCTTTCAATTGGTATCAGAGCCCAATCTCTTGATTTAGGCTTAACCGCTAAGGAAAAACACTATGGCCGGCAAAGAGGATGAAGTGGTTGTCACCAGTGCTTCCGCCAATGTCTCTGATGCTTCCGCTACCGCTGCCCAACTCACGAAGATCGGCCGCACAAGTCATTCCCCAACTCTATATGACTTCAAGCTCAAGTAATGATGATGATTTTGATGTGAGCGATGTTGAGGGTGACTTTACCGAAGAAGAAAAGAAGAAGAAAAGAAAGGAGAAGCTAAAGAAGAAGTGTCAAGAGAAAGCCGAGAAGAAGGCTCAAAAGCTTCTCAAGAAAAAGCTCAAAGAAGAAAGAGAGAAGAATACTCTTGATGGGCTTCATGCGGTGTCTCATCCATATGGGGCATCTTCACAAAATACTTCTAACCCTTCTCCATTTTCATTTACTCCAGTTCCAATGGGCAAAGCCCCTCACTTTGATGGGAGTGACTATGCTCGTTGGAGTGATGATATGAAAATGCATCTTTATGGTCTTAATCCCGCTCTTTGGACCATTGTGGTTGTAGGTGTGAAACAACATGATGAGGATGAACCTATCACTCCGGAGCTAGAGCATGACATGTTTCGGAATGCTCAAGCCGTTCGGGTTATTAGAAGCTCACTTTGCACCTATGAGTACAACAAGGTTAGAGGGATTGAGAGTGCCAAGGAGATTTGGGACATACTTCAATTGTCTCATGAGGGCTCCGATGAAGTCAAGGAAGGGAAGATGGATCTACTCCAAGGAGAATTGGAGTCATTTGTCATGAAGAAGGATGAAACTCTCCGACAAATGTATGATAGGCTCAAGTTGCTTGTGACCGACATTAGATCTCTTGGAAGCAAGGATTGGGATGATAGCAAGGTCACAAAGAAGATGCTTAGAGCTTATGCTCCCAAGAACCGGACTTTGGCAACTATCATTAGAGGGAAGGAAAACTACAAGAAGATGAAGCCTATCCAACTACTAAATGAGTTGGAATATCATGAGATGAATGACTTGGATATCACCAAGTCAATTGGGCAAGATGAAGTCAAAGCCATTGCTCTCAAAGCCGAACCAAGCAAGAAAGTTGAATCAATTGAGAAGCCATCAAAGTCAAAGAAGAAAGTTGATTCAAGTGAAGATGAGAGCACGGATGAAGAAACGGCAATGATGGTCAAGAACTTCAAGAGGTTCATGAAGAGAAGAAGTGACAAGAAAAAGAACAACTCAAGAAGATGCTATTCTTGCAAGAAAGTTGGTCACTTCATTGCCGAGTGTCCAGACAAGAAGGATGATGATGATGAGGACCACAAGGATGAGAAGAAATCCAAGGACAAGGAGAAGAGGTACAAGGAGAAGAGCAAAGAGTACAAGAAGAAGAATGGCCATGCTCATGTTGGTGAAGGATGGGATTCAAGTGATGAGTCCGATGAAGAAGGTGTGGCATCCATTGCCATGCATGAAGCTTCACCAACACCAAGGCTCTTCAACAACCTCTCCGATGATGAAGATGATTATCCCATGTGCCTCATGGCGAAGGGGACTAAGGTATCAAACTATTCCAATCCTCCATCATCTCCTACCTCCACATCTAGTAATGTAGAAAATGACTTAGATGAGGAAGAAGAAGCCGAACACAAAGCAAACATGATAAAAGAGTTTGAAAAAAGGGTTGTAAACAAATTAAAAAGCTTATGGAGAAATTGGAGAAAAGAAAAGAGAAACTTAGAGAACAAGAAGAATTGCTCATCCTTGAGAAGGAGAGAAACCTTGTTCTAGAAGAGTCTCTAGTTGAGGAAAAGGTGAAGGTTGAAAAGTTGGCAATGGACTTGTCTCTTGCCAATGATTCATATGAGCAGATGTCAAAGGAACATGCTTAGCTAACCTAAAGAATGTGCATAGCGAGCTTCAAGAAAGGCATTCATGCCTAGAAGGCACGTACAAAGAACTTGAAGTTAGCTTTGGTACTCTTTGGGAAAGCACCAAAACCAACTCCAAAACTACTCTTGACTCCAATGTCTCCACTAGCAAAGGCTGCTCAAGGTGTTATAATGTTGATATCGATGCTTGTGCTACTAACCTTTCAAAGTTAGAAGAGTCAATCAAGGACAAGGATGCTCAAATCCATAGATTGAACATGTATATTGGTAAGGACAAGCTCAAAGGTAAGAGTGAGTTTGATACTCACCCCGCTTACAAAGCCGCAAGGTATCCCACCATTCGTGATGGACTTGGCCACACAAGAGGAAACAAGACAAATGGTGAAGAGATTGTGAATGGCAAGTCACGTCCATTATGGAAGAAGGGTGCCAACCTTGGTGAGTTGATGGACATGGCTCATGGTGTCACCAAGAAGAATGTTGCACAAGGTAAGGCCATGGTTGAGAGCTCAAACAAGGTAAACATCAAGAGCTCAACCAAGGTTAATGCAAGCAACAAGAATGTGACACATTCTCCTTCTCCCAACTACACCATTGACTACACGGTTGTATTCCAAAATGGCAAGATGGTGGTCAAGTATATTGGTGCTCACACTAGGAAGATGATGAGGAGTGTGTGGATACCTAAGATTGCTTACTCTAACCTTCAAGGACCCAAACAACTTTGGGTACCTAAAGCTTGATCTTAACTTGTTTTGTAGGCATATTCCTCCGGTGGGACCTCATGGTTGCTTGATAGTGGATGTTCAAATCATATGACCGGAGAGAAGAATATGTTCTCATCATTAGAAGAATATGATATGCCTATTGAGAAGATCACATTTGGTGACAATAATCATGGTGATGTAATAGGTCAAGGTAAAATTGCTATCTCAAATGATTCATCACTTTCAAATGTTTACTTAGTTGATTCTTTGGGATACAATTTGTTGTCGGTATCACAACTTTGTGAGATGGGCTACAATTGTCTCTTTACTAATGAGGGTGTGTCCATTTTGAGAAGGGAGGATTCCTCTATTGCTTTTACGGGTCAACTTAAGGGAAAACTTTATCTAGTTGATTTCACAACTACTAAAGTGGAACCGAAGACTTGTTTAGTGGCAAAATCTAGCATGGGTTGGCTTTGGCATCGCCGACTAGCTCATGTTGGCATGAGGAACTTGGCCAAACTTCAAAAGAATGAACACATCCTAGGACTAACAAATGTTGTCTTTGAGAAAGATAGGTTGTGTAGTGCATGTCAAGCCGGGAAGTAAGTTGGTGCTCCACATCCACCCAAGAATATATTATCTAGCTCAAGACCCTTGAAGCTTCTTCATATGGATTTATTTGGACCCATTGCTTACATTAGCATTGGGGGCAACAAATATGGTCTTGTAATTGTGGATGATTTCTCTCGGTTTACTTGGGTATTCTTTTTGAAAGAGAAGAGTAAAGCTCAAGGAATTATCAAGAAGTTTATTAGAAGGGCTCAAAATGAGTTTGAATTGAAGGTCAAGCGCATGAGAAGTGACAATGGCTCGAAGTTTAGGAATACCGGTGTTGAGGAATTTCTTGATGAAGAAGGCATCTTGCATGAGCTCTCCGCCCCCTATACACCCCAACAAAATGGCATTGTTGAGAGGAAGAATAGGACATTGATTGAAATGGCAAGAACCATGCTTGATGAGTATAACACTCTGGATATCTTTTGGGCCGAAGCAATCAACACCGCATGCCATGCCACCAATCGGCTTTATCTCCAAAAGTACTTGAACAAGACTCCATATGAGATAATCACCGGTAACAAGCCTAAGGTGCATTACTTTAGAGTTTTTGGTTGCAAATGTTATATTCTTAACAAGAAGGCCAAAAGTTCTAAGTTTGCACCTAAGGTTGGTGAAGGTTTTCTACTTGGTTATGGTACTAACGAACACGCCTACCGTGTCTTCAACAAAACCACCGGTTGTGTTGAAGTTACGGTGGATGTGAAATTTGATGAATCAAACGGCTCTCAAGTAGAGCAAGTTGAAAATGACCTTGTAGATGAAGAAGAGCCTCCAAGTGAATCCATCTTGAAGATGGGATTAGGTGAAGTAAGGCCAAGGGAGACTCTCATGAAGGATCAAGTGCAAGCTCAAGCTCCGGATGTTGGTACTAGTGATCCATCTTCTTCAACAAGGGTTGAACCATCCATTTCTCCTCATGGTCAAGATCAAGTTCATGGTGACGATCATGGTCATGGCATTGATCAAGGGGGAGGTCAAGATGAAGCAACTCATGACATTGCTCCTCAAGCTAATGAAGAAGATGATGATGGGCCTATTCAAAGGCAATCTCAAGTATCTCATCCCAGAGTTCATCAAAGTGTCCAACGGGATCATCCTGTGGATAATATTCTTGGGAGCATCCGAAGAGGGGTAACTACTCATTCTTGTTTAGCAAATTTTTGTGCTAGTTACTCGTTTGTTTCCTCTTTGGAACCTCTCAAGGTTGAAGAAGCACTTGGTGATGTGGATTGGGTAATGGCAATGCAAGAAGAGTTGAATAACTTCACAAGAAATGAAGTTTGGGAATTGGTGAAGCAACCCAAGCAAAATGTGATTGGCACCAAGTGGGTATTCCGCAACAAACAAGATGAACATGGTGTTGTCACAAGAAACAAGGCAAGATTGGTTGCTCAAGGATTCACTCAAATTGAAGGTTTGGATTTTGGTGAAACTTATGCTCCCGTAGCTAGGTTTGAATCAATTCGTATATTACTTGCCTATGCTACTCACCATGATTTCAAGCTTTATCAAATGGATGTGAAAAGTGCATTCTTGAATGGGCCTCTCTCCGAGTTGGTATATGTGGAGCAACCACCGGGCTTTGAAGATCCCAAGCATCCCGACTACGTGTACAAGCTCCATAAGGCGCTCTATGGGCTCAAGCAAGCTCCTAGAGCATGGTATGAATGCCTTAGGGAATTTCTCCTCAAGAACGGTTTTGTAATGGGCAAAGCCGATTCTACTCTCTTCACTCAAAAAGTAGACAATGATTTATTTGTTTGTCAAATATATGTTGATGATATTATCTTTGGTTCTACTAATGAAAAGTTTTGTGAAGAATTTAATAAGATTATGACCAAGAGGTTTGAGATGTCCATGATGGGTGAATTGAAGTTCTTTCTTGGATTTCAAATCAAGCAATTGAAGGAAGGGACTTTCATATGTCAAACCAAGTATGTGAATGATATGCTCAAGAAGTTTGACATGGCCGATGCAAAGCCTATCAAGACACCCATGGCCGTCAATGGACATCTTGATCTTAATGAAGATGGAAAATCCATGGATCAAAAGGTATATCGCTCCATGATTGGTTCTTTGCTTTACCTTTGTGCATCTAGGCCGGATATTATGCTTAGTGTGTGCATGTGTGCAAGATTTCAAGCTAATCCTAAAGAATGTCATTTAATAGTCGTTAAGAGAATTTTGAGATATTTGGTGCATACTCCACACCTTGGCTTATGGTATCCCAAGGGCTCCACTTTTGATTTATTTGGCTATTCCGATTCGGATTATGCCGGTTGCAAAGTAGATCGAAAGAGTACCACCGGGACTTGTCAATTTCTTGGCCGGTCTTTGGTGTCTTGGAGTTCTAAGAAACAAAATTTCGTTGCCCTATCCACCGCCGAGGCCGAGTACGTTGCAGCCGGTGCTTGTTGTGCTCAACTACTTTGGATGAGGCAAACCTTGAGTGACTTTGGTTGTGAGTACAAAAATATTCCTCTCTTGTGTGACAATGAGAGTGCCATAAAACTAGCCAATAACCCAGTTCAACACTCAAGAACCAAGCATATTGACATAAGACACCATTTCTTGAGAGACCATGAAGCCAAAGGAGATATCGCTCTAAGCCATGTGAGTACCGAAAAACAACTAGCCGATATCTTCACTAAGCCTCTTGATGAGCAAAGGTTTTGTACTTTGAGGAATGAGCTAAATATCTTGGATTCTCGTAACGTGGTTTGAATTGTTGCACACACCCATTGTTTGATGCTTAGACTAGGCAAAATTGATTTATTTGTGTGAGTTTTTTAAAATATTTGGAGTTGTGATCGTTGGATCATCTCTTGGCTCAAATGATCATGGTTATGTAATGTTGAATGTGGATGATCATTTTGAGTCAATTTTCTTACATGTCCAATCTCCAAATCTATCAAAATCTCAAATCAAATCTATTCTCAAAATCTGTTTTCGTCCAGAGCCTGTCGGAACTTGTCACCGGAAATTGCCGGCTGCAATTTCCGGTAGCCTCTGGCACTTGCCGGAATTTCCGGTAGCCTTCTGCCGGAATTTCCGGCAGCTGCCTCGACTATATATGTCGACCAACCGTTACTCAAGCCCTAAAATCTATTCTTACACTTCCAGCCGCCGCCCCTCACCCTCCTCTCTCAATCCCGTGAGGGGAACTCGATTTTCGACCGTGGGACTTCGATTCTTGGTGTTGGGTTTGATTCCCCACCCTCCGAAAGTTCTGTTCCTCCGCGAATCTTCATCAAATCGCGCGGGAAAACTCTAAGGTATTTCATTCAAAATCCTCATGCCCCAATCTCTCAATGCCGTAGTTTCTAGGGGATTTCCTTTGGGGGATAGACTCAAGAACCTCTCTAGATGCAATGCCTGTGATTTGGTGAAGTTTGGTGGGCAAAATCATTCGATCCCTAGATTTCTTGGTCGTGCACTGCGTTGGCCGGAAATTGCCGACCCGGCTTTGGCCGGAATTTCCGGCAGGCCGCAGTGAACGCCAATGAATCTTGTTTCTTGGCTAAAGTTTATGGTTTAAGTATTATATTATCATATCTTTTCAGATGGGCCGTGAACGTCCACGTGGGAAGGGCATTGTCATCCGCACTCCATCACCATCTCCATCCCCCTCTCCAAGTGAGACCGAATCGGATGAGAGGGTGCAAACATCCAAAGGGAAAGGGAAGAGGGTCAAGAAGCAAGCCGTGCCCAAGAGGGGCCTTGGAAGAGGACATGCAAATCCCCAAGCTCCTGCTGATCCTCCCCGTGGTCACCGCACCAAGAATGCTAATGTTGATCCAACCGGCGAGCGGTACAATGATAACATTGATCTATCTCTTCTTGAGAGTCAAGTGACCAAGGCTCTTCCCTCAGTGAGAAGCTCTGAAGATCCTCCTTTGGTTGACTATAGCAAGGGGGAGACAAACATGAAGGCACTAAGGTATGGTGAGGACCCTCGTGCTGCTCTTTCTAAGGAATTCAAGGGTGATCCTCGCTTTTGGCTTCCTTTTTCAAGCGGATTGGTATCAATCCGTTATCATGGGGAAGAAATCCATCACCACTGACATGAAATGGATTGATTGGGCCTATCTCAAGACACTTAGCTCACCTGTCAGGGAAGTGGTGGACGCTGTGTATGATAGGTGCAATGAGTTGGGGCTGGTGAATCTTATGGGGTTTAGATGTGATTGGAATGAGGAAGTGGTGGCACAGTTTTATGCCACCCTTTATGTGGATAAACCTCATATGAGGCTTCATTGGACTCTTGGAGGCAAAAGGTTTACCATTGACAGAAATGAGTTTGCAGCACTCCTTGGACTTCCAAATGTTGATTATAGCTGTGCCGCCAGGTATCGTATCCATGAGCATGCTGATCTTAAGGTGACTAAGATGCATTTTATGTATGATCCTGCTTATGGGGAACATGGACAATGTGAGTTTGGTAAGACCAAGGGCCTCACTCCATTCTATAAGATGCTCAACCAGCTTTTCAGGTTCACTCTTTGCCCTCGTGGTGGTGATGCAAGTAATATCTCTCATAAGGCAAGAAATCTTTTGGCTCAAGCTGCACCTGACCGAGCCCCGTTTGATGTGGTTGAATATCTTTGGTATGAGATTGTGTTTTGTTCACATGATGCTTCAAGTGCTTGCCACTATACCCCATATATATTTCACTTGATCAAGAATGTATCTAGGCTCAATATCCTGCCTGATAGAGAGCATGAGCGATACAAGGCATCCAAGGGCAAGATTCTTCAGCTTCTTAAGGTTGATGCCACTGGAAGAACTCCTATTCCTCCCAAGGGACCTTTTCCTGGTGCTTATCCTTAAAAGGGTTCTTCCTCGTCAGCTCAAGGTGCTTCTTCATCTCGTGCTCCACCTTCATCTAGTGCACCCACAGCTCCTCATGGTCCTTTTGCTCCTACACGTGGTGCTCCCAAGAAGAGGGGTAAGTTTGATCAACTTGCCCAAAGCATATTCGCTTGTTTCAACATGCTTAAGCATTGTGTGATCGTGGTTGAGGAGCGCACAAGGCAACTTGATGAGGACAATGTGAAGATTGAAAAGAGGCAAAAAGATATACTTGATAAACTTGATATTCCTCACTCTCCCGTTCGTGCTCCAAGGGATTACCCTCCCCCTCTACCTTTCTTTAATCCTTATGAGGAAGGTGGTTCATCCTCTCAAGCATATACTTTGGGGGCTGAAATTGAAGAAGAAGATCTTCATGGTGGTGAGGGAAATGAAGAGGAAGAGGAGACCGAAGAAGAGGGCTCTTATGAGAGCTAAGGCGATGATGAAGGCGGCAATGGAAATGGTGATGAAGAAGAAGAAGAGGATGATGAGGATGATGGCAACGACGATGAGTAGCTCTCCTTTTTGGTGCTTGTTGCCAAAGGGGGAGTGAATTTGTGATGGCTTTGGTGGATGGAAACCCATATCTATCTTTTTCTCATGTTTTTATCTTTGGATATGTAAGAACTATGTGTTGGTGTCATGTGTGATGTGTGCCAAGTGAGAACTTTTATTTGTAAGACTTATTTGTGCTAGTGTGATGTTGAACTCCTTTTACTTATGATGAGATGCTTTGTTGGATGATGAATGGTTGGTGTAATGTCATTCTCCACTTTTATTGTGTGATATACCATGTCATATGCATCACGGTTATAATTTGACACCTCTTGCACATTTGTACCTTTGTATGCAAAGATATTGGTTAAGTTCTTTCATGAATATGTGCAATGGCATTTGAGGCCATTGGAGTTGAATATGCACATATTTAGGGGGTGCTTCTCTAAATATAATTGGGTACAAAAACATGATTTTACTCCTATCTTGTGAACCCAAATTGAGTTGTCATCAATCACCAAAAAGGGGAAGATTGAAAGTGCATCTAGGCCTCCCATGTGTTTTGGTGATAATGACAATTAGAATTTGGGATTTGATGGTTGTATTAAGTATATGCAGGAATAAAAAGAAAAGAAGGATTTATGAATATCAAAGGATGGCCCCCAATTTCTTATGTATGGTGGATGAGCTCTTTGAAGATTTAAATTTATTTTTGGTTTGAAATTGAGTATAGGAAATCACCGTACTATCAAGGGGGACGTGTTTGATGAATCAAAAGTGCCAAAAGTGCTTAATTGAGATGCTAACTACCCAAGAGTGAAATCTAACTTCAGTTTTTCAGGAGCTGCACAGCAGCCTGTCGGAAATTCCGACCCTATGTCGGAAATTCCGGCAAGCCCGGAAATACCCGGTGCAGTATCTCCGGCAGTCTCTGTGAGGACACGGAAATTCCGGTAGGTAGTGCCGGAAGTTCCGGTGGGGTGTTCGTCACGTAGTTTCTTAGGGTTGACTCTGTCCGGAAATATCCGGTGGGCTTTCTCCGGTAGGCTCTGGCAGGCCACGGAAATTCCGGTGTCTATTGCCGGAAATTCTGGTAGGACTGTTCTTCGTGCTAACTCTGTTGGTTTGGGCCTGCCCGGAAATATCCGGTGGACATTCTCCGGTGGGCTCGGTTTGGTCTCGGAAATTCCGATGGGTAGTTCCGGAAGTTCCGGTGGGGCTGTTCGTCAGGCAGTTTCTTAGTTCAAAACAGTGCCTTGTCGGAAGTTCCGACACTATGTCGGAAATTCCGGCAAGTGACCTGGCAGTGCATAACGGCTAGTTTTTGGGGGTTGTGTATATATACCCCCTCAGCCCCCCTTTCATTGCTGCTGACCTAACCCGAGACAAACACACTTACTAGCATTCAATTCACTCTCCCAACTCCCTCTAGTGCCAATCCTTGCAAAGATTTGAGTAGGGCTTTGGGTGTGAGTGATTCTTGAGGTGTGAGACCAAGCCATTGAGTGAGTTCATCCATTGTTCATCTCAAGAAGCACTTGAAGCAAGTTTGGCTCGTCGATTCTCGTTCATTACTCTTGGAGCTGAGCTCCTAGACGATTAGGCGTCGCCGGCAACTCCCAACTTGGTGTGGTTGAGTGCCGGACGTTTGTAATCTTCATCCCTAAGTGGGAACAATAGTAAGAATTTCAATCCGGCCTTGTGGTTGATTGAAGGAGGCAAGGGGTTAGAGTTGACCCGGCTCTAAGTGAACACCTCAACGGAGACGTAGCTCCTAAGTGGCACTACTGGAGAGATGCTGATCGGTCACGGTTCGTAACCCTCATAGGTACCGGTTCTGGAACCGGTACCGCGACACCGTGACTAAAGGGGGGCGGCCTTTGGTACCGGGTCCACACCCGGTACCAAAGGGAGCCTTTGGTACCGGTTGGTAACACCAACCGGTACCAAAGGACCCCCCCGCGTAGGCAAGCGGGGGAGGGCCTTTGGTACCGGTTGGTGTTACCAACCGGTACCAAAGGCTCTTTTGGTTATTTTTTTTAAATGTTTGATATTTGGGTTAGTTATATACAAATCTACGCGTCTACGTGTCTGCTCGTCATATGTCATATGTCGTACACGATCTTTCACGCAATAAGATTGAAGTCGTCGCAATTGTCAATTGATTTTGACCCAACTTTGATTGCATTTTTTCGAACATTTACATATAAACATTTGAGATCGGCCAATACAAAAGTTAGAGCATTTAAAAGTTATTTACAATTCACGAGCTGCACTGGAAGAAGGAGCAGAAAGGGAGTCCAATTGAGCGATAGCGGTTCCGTCATGGTGGTACTCTCCCAGTGGACTTATAACTTGGTCCATAATAAATCCAAATAGTTGGTCCGCAATAGCTTTTGATTTTTCTCTCATTGGGAGCTCTTGATGGTAAAACATCCTCTGCATTAATCACAAATGACAACATTCATTCATATAATAAATAAATTTTGCATGTAATCATTTCTAAATAAGTAACTAATAATCATTCATTCATATAATAAATAAATTTTGCATGTAATTATAAAATATCCTAACACATTCATTTCTAAACAATAACTAATAATCATTTCAAAACAATAACTAATAATCATTTCTAAACAATAATCAATAACTAATAATCATTTCTAACCAAGTAACAAAGTTTACATAAAATAACAAAGTTTACATGAATTAACAAAGTATACATGAAATAACAAAGTATAATAAATATATTCATAATAAATATACACTAATAATCATATTTCCATATACACTAATAATCATATTTCCATATACACTAATAATCTAATGTCCATATACACTAATAATCTAATTTCCATATACACTAATAATCTTATTTCCATATACACTAATAATCTAATTCCCATATACACTAATAATCTTATTTCCATATACACTAATAATCTTATTTCAATATACACTAATAATCTAATTTTCATATACACTAATAATCTAATTTTCATATACACTAATATTTCCATACTAATAATCTAATTTCCATATACACTAATAATCTATTTTCCATACACACTAATAATCTAATTTCTATATACACTAATAATCTAATTCATACCATGAGTTCTGCTTGAGTCACTTTTTTGGGAGAAACAAAGGTATGGATCCACTGGCAGACGTAGTATCCGCATAGATTCGTCCCTGCTTCCTGTCTGGCACACTGATAGTGGAGAAGAATAAAGTTAGACGTAACAACTATATATTAGTGTGATTTTACGAGATATGCGGGTACACCAGCCACGTACCGGAAAGTCCGTCCTCACATGCAGTTTTTGTTTGAAATTTCCTTTTTGTTTCGCACGGAAACGTGTCCATGCCATGTCAATCAAGTCTAAAACTGCTTGGTAATCCTCTTGTGGTTTCCGCAGTGAGTCCATGACAACAATTTGACTTTGATTTATGATTATCACAAGCAGTATCCAGTGGAAGCTGTA
>CM014275.1:55976791-56029256 GCA_004135705.1 Alloteropsis semialata | reverse complement strand
CAATTTCTTATGTATGGTGGATGAGCTCATTGAAGATTTAAATTTATTTTTGGTTTGAAATTGAGTATAGGAAATCACCGTACTATCAAGGGGGACGTGTTTGATGAATCAAAAGTGCCAAAAGTGCTTAATTGAGATGCTAACTACCCAAGAGTGAAATCTAACTTCAGTTTTTCAGGAGCTGCACAGCAGCCTGTCGGAAATTCCGACCCTATGTCGGAAATTCCGGCAAGCCCGGAAATACCCGGTGCAGTATCTCCGGCAGTCTCTGTGAGGACACGGAAATTCCTGTAGGTAGTTTCGGAAGTTCCGGTGGGGTGTTCGTCATGTAGTTTCTTAGGGTTGACTCTGTCCGGAAATATCCGGTGGGCTTTCTCCGGTAGGCTCTGGCGGGCCACGGAAATTTCGGTGTCTATTGCCGGAAATTCCGGTAGGACTGTTCTTCGTGCTAACTCTGTTGGTTTGGGCCTGCCCGGAAATATCCGGTGGACATTCTCCGGTGGGCTCGGTTTGGTCTCGGAAATTCCAATGGGTAGTTCCGGAAGTTCCGGTGGGGCTGTTCGTCAGGCAGTTTCTGGCAGTGCATAACGGCTAGTTTTTGGGGGTTGTGTATATATACCCCCTCAGCCCCCCCTTTCATTGCTGCTGACCTAACCCGAGACAAACACACTTACTAGCATTCAATTCACTCTCCCAACTCCCTCTAGTGCCAATCCTTGCAAAGATTTGAGTAGGGCTTTGGGTGTGAGTGATTCTTGAGGTGTGAGACCAAGCCATTGAGTGAGTTCATCCATTGTTCATCTCAAGAAGCACTTGAAGCAAGTTTGTCTCGTCGATTCTCGTTCATTACTCTTGGAGCTGAGCTCCTAGACGGTTAGGCGTCGCCGGCAACTCCCAACTTGGTGTGGTTGAGTGCTGGACGTTTGTAATCTTCATCCCTAAGTGGGAACAATAGTAAGAATTTCAATCCGGCCCTTGTGGTTGATTGAAGGAGGCAAGGGGTTAGAGTTGACCCAGCTCTAAGTGAGCACCTCAACGGAGACGTAGCTCCTAAGTGGAGTGAACTTCGGTGAACAAATCCTTGTCTCTTGTTCTTGTTATTGTTCTTCATATTCATATTGTTCTTGAGCTTATTTTCATCCGATCTATCTTGTTATAAGTTTCCGCTGCTAGAGATCATAGTTTTAGACTTCCTTATACTTGTGGTGAACTTTCTATTCATATAGAATCTGCAGATACTTATCAGTTTTTGAATCTCGAGTTCAGTTTTGTGTTGAGCCGGAAGTTCTGCCCCTATGCCGGAAATTCCGGGAATCCGAAAATTCCGACACAGCGCCAGAACATCCGGCCCGTCTGATATTTATTTGTTAAGTTTGCAGAATTTTTTAACAAGGCCTATTCACCCCCCTCTAGGCCTAGTGTCGGTCCTTTCAATTGGTATCAGAGCCCAATCTCTTGATTTAGGCTTAACCGCTAAGGGAAAACACTATGGCCGGCAAAGAGGATGAAGTGGTTGTCACCGGTGCTTCCGCCAATGTCTCTGATGCTTCCGCTACCGCTGCCCAACTCACGAAGATCGGCCGCACAAGTCATTCCCCAACTCCATATGACTCAAGCTCAAGTAATGATGATGATTTTGATGTGAGCGATGTTGAGGGTGACTTTACCGAAGAAGAAAAGAAGAAGAAAAGAAAGGAGAAGCTAAAGAAGAAGTGTCAAGAGAAAGCCGAGAAGAAGGCTCAAAAGCTTCTCAAGAAAAAGCTCAAAGAAGAAAGGGAGAAGAATACTCTTGATGGGCTTCATGCGGTGTCTCATCCATATGGGGCATCTTCACAAAATACTTCTAACCCTTCTCCATTTTCATTTACTCCAGTTCCAATGGGCAAGGCCCCTCACTTTGATGGGAGTGACTATGCTCGTTGGAGTGATGATATGAAAATGCATCTTTATGGTCTTAATCCCGCTCTTTGGACCATTGTGGTTGTAGGTGTGAAACAACATGATGAGGATGAACCTATCACTCTGGAGCTAGAGCATGACATGTTTCGAAATGCTCAAGCCGTTCGGGTTATTAGAAGCTCACTTTGCACCTATGAGTACAACAAGGTTAGAGGGATTGAGAGTGCCAAGGAGATTTGGAACATACTTCAATTGTCTCATGAGGGCTCTGATGAAGTCAAGGAAGGGAAGATGGATCTACTCCAAGGGGAATTGGAGTCATTTGTCATGAAGAAGGATGAAACTCTCCGACAAATGTATGATAGGCTCAAGTTGCTTGTGACCGACATTAGATCTCTTAGAAGCAAGGATTGGGATGATAGCAAGGTCACAAAGAAGATGCTTAGAGCTTATGCTCCCAAGAACCGGACTTTGCCAACTATTATTAGAGGGAAGGAAAACTACAAGAAGATGAAGCCTATCCAACTACTAAATGAGTTGGAATATCATGAGATGAATGACTTGGATATCACCAAGTCAATTGGGCAAGATGAAGTCAAAGCCATTGCTCTCAAAGCCGAACCAAGCAAGAAAGTTGAATCAATTGAGAAGCCATCAAAGTCAAAGAAGAAAGTTGATTCAAGTGAAGATAAGAGCATGGATAAAGAAACGGCAATGATGGTCAAGAACTTCAAGAGGTTCATGAAGAGAAGAAGTGACAAGAAAAAGAACAACTCAAGAAGATGCTATTCTTGCAAGAAAGTTGGTCACTTCATTGCCGAGTGTCCAGACAAGAAGGATGATGATGATGAGGACCACAAGGATGAGAAGAAATCCAAGGACAAGGAGAAGAGGTACAAGGAGAAGAGCAAAGAGTACAAGAAGAAGAATGGCCATGCTCATGTTGGTGAAGGATGGGATTCAAGTGATGAGTCCGATGAAGAAGGTGTGGCATCCATTGCCATGCATGAAGCTTCACCAACACCAAGGCTCTTCAACAACCTCTCCGATGATGAAGATGATTATCCCATGTGCCTCATGGCTAAGGGGACTAAGGTATCAAACTATTCCAATCCTCCATCATCTCCTACCTCCACATCTAGTAATGTAGAAAATGACTTAGATGAGGAAGAAGAAGCCGAACACAAAGCAAACATGATAAAAGAGTTTGGCAAAAAGGGTTATAAACAAATTAAAAAGCTTATGGAGAAATTGGAGAAAAGAAAAGAGAAACTTAGAGAACAAGAAGAATTGCTCATCCTTGAGAAGGAGAGAAACCTTGTTCTACAAGAGTCTCTAGTTGAGGAAAAGGTGAAGGTTGAAAAGTTGGCAATGGACTTGTCTCTTGCCAATGGATTCATATGAGCAGATGTCAAAGGAACATGCTTAGCTAACCTAAAGAATGTGCATAGCGAGCTTCAAGAAAGGCATTCATGCCTAGAAGGCACGTACAAAGAACTTGAAGTTAGATTTGGTACTCTTTGGGAAAGCACCAAAACCAACTCCAAAACTACTCTTGACTCCAATGTCTCCACTAGCAAAGGCTGCTCAAGGTGTTATAATGTTGATATCGATGCTTGTGCTACTAACCTTTCAAAGTTAGAAGAGTCAATCAAGGACAAGGATGCTCAAATCCATAGATTGAACATGTATATTGGTAAGGACAAGCTCAAAGGTAAGAGTGAGTTTGATACTCACCCGGCTTACAAAGCCGCAAGGTATCCCACCATTCGTGATGGACTTGGCCACACAAGAGGAAACAAGACAAATGGTGAAGAGATTGTGAATGGCAAGTCACGTCCATTATGGAAGAAGGGTGCCAACCTTGGTGAGTTGATGGACATGGCTCATGGTGTCACCAAGAAGAATGTTGCACAAGGTAAGGCAATGGTTGAGAGCTCAAACAAGGTAAACATCAAGAGCTCAACCAAGGTTAATGCAAGCAACAAGAATGTGACACATTCTCCTTCTCCCAACTACACCATTGACTACACGGTTGTATTCCAAAATGGCAAGATGGTGGTCAAGTATATTGGTGCTCACACTAGAAAGATGATGAGGAGTGTGTGGATACCTAAGATTGCTTACTCTAACCTTCAAGGACCCAAACAACTTTGGGTACCTAAAGCTTGATCTTAACTTGTTTTGTAGGCATATTCCTCCGGTGGGACTTCATGGTTGCTTGATAGTGGATGTTCAAATCATATGACCGGAGAGAAGAATATGTTCTCATCATTAGAAGAATATGATATGCCTATTGAAAAGATCACATTTGGTGACAATAATCATGGTGATGTAATAGGTCAAGGTAAAATTGCTATCTCAAATGATTCATCACTTTCAAATGTTTACTTAGTTGATTCTTTGGGATACAATTTGTTGTCGGTATCACAACTTTGTGAGATGGGCTACAATTGTCTCTTTACTAATGAGGGTGTGTCCATTTTGAGAAGGGAGGATTCCTCTATTGCTTTTACGGGTCAACTTAAGAGAAAGTTTTATCTAGTTGATTTCACAACTACTAAAGTGGAACCGAAGACTTGTTTAGTGGCAAAATCTAGCATGGGTTGGCTTTGGCATCGCCGACTAGCTCATGTTGGCATGAGGAACTTGGCCAAACTTCAAAAGAATGAACACATCCTAGGACTAACAAATGTTGTCTTTGAGAAAGATAGGTTGTGTAGTGCATGTCAAGCCGGGAAGTAAGTTGGTGCTCCACATCCACCCAAGAATATATTATCTAGCTCAAGACCCTTGAAGCTTCTTTATATGGATTTATTTGGACCCATTGCTTACATTAGCATTGGGGGCAACAAATATGGTCTTGTAATTGTGGATGATTTCTCTCGGTTTACTTGGGTATTCTTTTTGAAAGAGAAGAGTAAAGCTCAAGGAATTATCAAGAAGTTTATTAGAAGGGCTCAAAATGAGTTTGAATTGAAGGTCAAGCGCATGAGAAGTGACAATGGCTCGAAGTTTAGGAATACCGGTGTTGAGGAATTTCTTGATGAAGAAGGCATCTTGCATGAGCTCTCCGCCCCCTATACACCCCAACAAAATGGCATTGTTGAGAGGAAGAATAGGACATTGATTGAAATGGCAAGAACCATGCTTGATGAGTATAACACTCTGGATATCTTTTGGGCCGAAGCAATCAACACCGCATGCCATGCCACCAATCGGCTTTATCTCCAAAAGTACTTGAACAAGACTCCATATGAGATAATCACCGGTAACAAGCCTAAGGTGCATTACTTTAGAGTTTTTGGTTGCAAATGTTATATTCTTAACAAGAAGGCCAAAAGTTCTAAGTTTGCACCTAAGGTTGATGAAGGTTTTCTACTTGGTTATGGTACTAACGAACACGCCTACCGTGTCTTCAACAAAACCACCGGTTGTGTTGAAGTTACGGTGGATGTGAAATTTGATGAATCAAACGGCTCTCAAGTAGAGCAAGTTGAAAATGACCATGTAGATGAAGAAGAGCCTCCAAGTGAATCCATCTTGAAGATGGGATTAGGTGAAGTAAGGCCAAGGGAGACTCTCATGAAGGATCAAATGCAAGCTCAAGCTCCGGATGTTGGTACTAGTGATCCATCTTCTTCAACAAGGGTTGAACCATCCATTTCTCCTCATGGTCAAGATCAAGTTCATGGTGACGATCATGGTCATGGCATTGATCAAGGGGGAGGTCAAGATGAAGCAACTCATGACATTGCTCCTCAAGCTAATGAAGAAGATGATGATGGGCCTATTCAAAGGCAATCTCAAGTATCTCATCCCAGAGTTCATCAAAGTGTCCAACGGGATCATCCTGTGGATAATATTCTTGGGAGCATCCGAAGAGGGGTAACTACTCATTCTTGTTTAGCAAATTTTTGTGCTAGTTACTCGTTTGTTTCCTCTTTGGAACCTCTCAAGGTTGAAGAAGCACTTGGTGATGCGGATTGGGTAATGGCAATGCAAGAAGAGTTGAATAACTTCACAAGAAATGAAGTTTGGGAATTGGTGAAGCAACCCAAGCAAAATGTGATTGGCACCAAGTGCGTATTCCGCAACAAACAAGATGAACATGGTGTTGTCATAAGAAACAAGGCAAGATTGGTTGCTCAAGGGTTCACTCAAATTGAAGGTTTGGATTTTGGTGAAACTTATGCTCCCGTAGCTAGGCTTGAATCAATTCGTATATTACTTGCCTATGCTACTCACCATGATTTCAAGCTTTATCAAATGGATGTGAAAAGTGCATTCTTGAATGGGCCTCTCTCCGAGTTGGTATATGTGGAGCAACCACCGGGCTTTGAAGATCCCAAGCATCCCGACTACGTGTACAAGCTCCATAAGGCGCTCTATGGGCTCAAGCAAGCTCCTAGAGCATGGTATGAATGCCTTAGGGAATTTCTCCTCAAGAACGGTTTTGTAATGGGCAAAGCCGATTCTACTCTCTTCACTCAAAAAGTAGACAATGATTTATTTGTTTGTCAAATATATGTTGATGATATTATCTTTGGTTCTACTAATGAAAAGTTTTGTGAAGAATTTAGTAAGATTATGACCAAGAGGTTTGAGATGTCCATGATGGGTGAATTGAAGTTCTTTCTTGGATTTCAAATCAAGCAATTGAAGGAAGGGACTTTCATATGTCAAACCAAGTATGTGAATGATATGCTCAAGAAGTTTGACATGGCCGATGCAAAGCCCATCAAGACACCCATGGCCGTCAATGGACATCTTGATCTTAATGAAGATGGAAAATTCATGGATCAAAAGGTATATCACTCCATAATTGGTTCTTTGCTTTATCTTTGTGCATCTAGGCCGGATATTATGCTTAGTGTGTGCATGTGTGCAAGATTTCAAGCTAATCCTAAAGAATGTCATTTAATAGTCGTTAAGAGAATTTTGAGATATTTGGTGCATACTCCACACCTTGGCTTATGGTATCCCAAGGGCTCCACTTTTAATTTATTTGGCTATTCCGATTCGGATTATGCCGGTTGCAAAGTAGATCGAAAGAGTACCACCGGGACTTGTCAATTTCTTGGCCGGTCTTTGGTGTCTTGGAGTTCTAAGAAACAAAATTCCGTTGCCCTATCCACCGCCGAGGCCGAGTACATTGCAGCCGGTGCTTGTTGTGCTCAACTACTTTGGATGAGGCAAACCTTGAGTGACTTTGGTTGTGAGTACAAAAATATTCCTCTCTTGTGTGACAATGAGAGTGCCATAAAACTAGCAAACAACCCAGTCCAACACTCAAGAACCAAGCATATTGACATAAGACACCATTTCTTGAGAGACCATGAAGCCAAAGGAGATATCGCTCTAAGCCATGTGAGTACCGAAAAACAACTAGCCGATATCTTCACTAAGCCTCTTGATGAGCAAAGGTTTTGTACTTTGAGGAATGAGCTAAATATCTTGGATTCTCGTAACGTGGTTTGAATTGTTGCACACACCCATTGTTTGATGCTTAGACTAGGCAAAATTGATTTATTTGTGTGAGTTTTTTAAAATATTTGGAGTTGTGATCGTTGGATCATCTCTTGGCTCAAATGGTCATGGTTATGTAATGTTGAATGTGGCTGATCATTTTGAGTCAATTTTCTTACATGTCCAATCTCCAAATCTATCAAAATCTCAAATCAAATCTATTCTCAAAATCTGTTTTCGTCCAGAGCCTGTCGGAACTTGTCACCGGAAATTGCCGGCTGCAATTTCCGGTAGCCTCTGGCACTTGCCGGAATTTCCGGTAGCCTTCTGCCGGAATTTCCGGCAGCTGCCTCGACTATATATGTCGAGCCAACCGTTACTCAAGCCCTAAAATCTATTCTTACACTTCCAGCCGCCGCCCCTCACCCTCCTCTCTCAATCCCGTGAGGGGAACTCGATTTTCGACCGTGGGACTTCGATTCTTGGTGTTGGGTTTGATTCCCCACCCTCCGGAAGTTCCGTTCCTCCGCGAATCTTCATCAAATCGCGCGGGAAAACTCTAAGGTATTTCATTCAAAATCCTCATGCCCCAATCTCTCAATGTCGTAGTTTCTAGGGGATTTCCTTTGGGGGATAGACTCAAGAACCTCTCTAGATGCAATGCCTGTGATTTGGTGAAGTTTGGTGGGCAAAATCATTCGATCCCTAGATTTCTTGGTCGTGCACTGCGTCGGCCGGAAATTGCCGACCCGGCTTTGGCCAGAATTTCGGCAGGCCGCAGTGAACGCCAATGAATCTTGTTTCTTGGCTAAAGTTTATGGTTTAAGTATTATATTATCATATCTTTTCAGATGGGCCGTGAACGTCCACGTGGGAAGGGCATTGTCATCCGCACTCCATCACCATCTCCATCCCCCTCTCCAAGTGAGACCGAATCGGATGAGAGGGTGCAAACATCCAAAGGGAAAGGGAAGAGGGTCAAGAAGCAAGCCGTGCCCAAGAGGGGCCTTGGAAGAGGACATGCAAATCCCCAAGCTCCTGCTGATCCTCCCCGTGGTCACCGCACCAAGAATGCTAATGTTGATCCAACCGGCGAGCGGTACAATGATAACATTGATCTATCTCTTCTTGAGAGTCAAGTGGCCAAGGCTCTTCCCCCAGTGAGAAGCTCTGAAGATCCTCCTTTGGTTGACTATAGCAAGGGGGAGACAAACATGAAGGCACTAAGGTATGGTGAGGACCCTCGTGCTGCTCTTTCTAAGGAATTCAAGGGTGATCCTCGCTTTTGGCTTTCTTTTCAAGCGGATTGGTATCAATCCGTTATCATGGGGAAGAAATCCATCACCACTGACATGAAATGGATTGATTGGGCCTATCTCAAGATACTTAGCTCACCTGTCAGAGAAGTGGTGGACGCTGTGTATGATAGGTGCAATGAGTTGGGGCTGGTGAATCTTATGGGGTTTAGATGTGATTGGAATGAGGAAGTGGTGGCACAGTTTTATGCCACCCTTTATGTGGATAAACCTCATATGAGGCTTCATTGGACTCTTGGAGGCAAAAGGTTTACCATTGACAGAAATGAGTTTGCAGCACTCCTTGGACTTCCAAATGTTGATTATAGCTGTGCCGCCAGGTATCGTATCCATGAGCATGCTGATCTTGAGGTGACTAAGATGCATTTTATGTATGATCCTGCTTATGGGGAACATAGACAATGTGAGTTTGGTAAGACCAAGGGCCTCACTCCATTCTATAAGATGCTCAACCAGCTTTTCAGGTTCACTCTTTGCCCTCGTGGTGGTGATGCAAGTAATATCTCTCATAAGACAAGAAATCTTTTGGCTCAAGCTGCACCTGACCGAGCCCCGTTTGATGTGGTTGATTATCTTTGGTATGAGATTGTGTTTTGTTCACATGATGCTTCAAGTGCTTGCCACTATGCCCCATATATATTTCACTTGATCAAGAATGTATCTAGGCTCAATATCCTGCCTGATAGAGAGCATGAGCGATACAAGGCATCCAAGGGCAAGATTCTTCAGCTTCTTAAGGTTGATGCCACTGGAAGAACTCCTATTCCTCCCAAGGGACCTTTTCCTGGTGCTTATCCTTCAAAGGGTTCTTCCTCTTCAGCTCAAGGTGCTTCTTCATCTCGTGCTCCACCTTCATCTAGTGCACCCACAGCTCCTCATGGTCCTTTTGCTCCTACACGTGGTGCTCCCAAGAAGAGGGGTAAGTTTGATCAACTTGCCCAAAGCATATTCGCTTGTTTCAACATGCTTAAGCATTGTGTGACCGTGGTTGAGGAGCGCACAAGGCAACTTGATGAGGACAATGTGAAGATTGAAAAGAGGCAAAAAGATATACTTGATAAACTTGATATTCCTCACTCTCCCGTTCGTGCTCCAAGGGATTACCCTCCCCTCTACCTTTCTTTAATCCTTATGAGGAAGGTGGTTCATCCTCTCAAGCATATACTTTTGGGGCTGAAATTGAAGAAGAAGATCTTCATGGTGGTGAGGGAAATGAAGAGGAAGAGGAGACCGAAGAAAAGGGCTCTTATGAGAGCTAAGGCGATGATGAAGGCGGCAATGGAAATGGTGATGAAGAAGAAGAAGAGGATGACGAGGATGATGGCAACGACGATGAGTAGCTCTCCTTTTTGGTGCTTGTTGCCAAAGGGGGAGTGAATTTGTGATGGCTTTGGTGGATGGAGACCCATATCTATCTTTTTCTCATGTTTTTATCTTTGGATATGTAAGAACTATGTGTTGGTGTCATGTGTGATGTGTGCCAAGTGAGAACTTTTATTTGTAAGACTTATTTGTGCTAGTGTGATGTTGAACTCCTTTTACTTATGATGAGATGCTTTGTTGGATGATGAATGGTTGGTGTAATGTCATTCTCCACTTTTATTGTGTGATATACCATGTCATATGCATCACGGTTATAATTTGACACCTCTTGCACATTTGTACCTTTGTATGCAAAGATATTGGTTAAGTTCTTTCATGAATATGTGCAATGGCATTTGAGGCCATTTGAGTTGAATATGCACATATTTAGGGGGAGCTTCTCTAAATATAATTGGGTACAAAAACATGATTTTATTCCTATCTTGTGAACCCAAATTGAGTTGTCATCAATCACCAAAAAGGGGAAGATTGAAAGTGCATCTAGGCCTCCCATGTGTTTTGGTGATAATGACAATTAGAATTTGGGATTTGATGGTTGTATTGAGTATATGCAGGAATAAAAAGAAAAAGAAGGATTTATGAATATCAAAGGATGGCCCCCAATTTCTTATGTATGGTGGATGAGCTCTTTGAAGATTTAAATTTATTTTTGGTTTGAAATTGAGTATAGGAAATCACCGTACTATCAAGGGGGACGTGTTTGATGAATCAAAAGTGCCAAAAGTGCTTAATTGAGATGCTAACTACCCAAGAGTGAAATCTAACTTCAGTTTTTCAGGAGCTGCACAGCAGCCTGTCGGAAATTCCGACCCTATGTCGGAAATTCCGGCAAGCCCGGAAATACCCGGTGCAGTATCTCCGGCAGTCTCTGTGAGGACACGGAAATTCCGGTAGGTAGTGCCGGAAGTTCCGGTGGGGTGTTCGTCACGTAGTTTCTTAGGGTTGACTCTATCCGGAAATATCCGGTGGGCTTTCTCCGGTAGGCTCTGGCAGGCCACGGAAATTCCGGTGTCTATTGCCGGAAATTCTGGTAGGACTGTTCTTCGTGCTAACTCTGTTGGTTTGGGCCTGCCCGGAAATATCCGGTGGACATTCTCCGGTGGGCTCGGTTTGGTCTCGGAAATTCCGATGGGTAGTTCCGGAAGTTCCGGTGGGGCTGTTCGTCAGGCAGTTTCTTAGTTCAAAACAGTGCCTTGTCGGAAGTTCCGACACTATGTCGGAAATTCCGGCAAGTGACCTGGCAGTGCATAACGGCTAGTTTTTGGGGGTTGTGTATATATACCCCCTCAGCCCCCCTTTCATTGCTGCTGACCTAACCCGAGACAAACACACTTACTAGCATTCAATTCACTCTCCCAACTCCCTCTAGTGCCAATCCTTGCAAAGATTTGAGTAGGGCTTTGGGTGTGAGTGATTTTTGAGGTGTGAGACCAAGCCATTGAGTGAGTTCATCTATTGTTCATCTCAAGAAGCACTTAAAGCAAGTTTGGCTCGTCGATTCTCGTTCATTACTCTTGGAGCTGAGCTCCTAGACGGTTAGGCGTCGCCGGCAACTCCCAACTTGGTGTGGTTGAGTGCCGAACGTTTGTAATCTTCATCCCTAAGTGGGAACAATAGTAAGAATTTCAATCCGGCCCTTGTGGTTGATTGAAGGAGGCAAGGGGTTAGAGTTGACCCGGCTCTAAGTGAGCACCTCAACGGAGACGTAGCTCCTAAGTGGAGTGAACTTCGGTGAACAAATCCTTATCTCTTGTTCTTGTTATTGTTCTTCATATTCATATTGTTCTTGAGCTTATTTTCATCCGATCTATCTTGTTATAAGTTTTCGCTGCTAGAGATCATAGTTTTAGACTTCTTTATACTTGTGGTGAACTTTCTATTCATATAGAATCTGCAGATACTTATCAGTTTTTGAATCTCGAGTTCAGTTTTGTGTTGAGCCGGAAGTTCTGCCCCTGTGCCAGAAATTCCGGGAATCCGAAAATTCTGACACAGCGCCAGAACATCCGGCCCGTCTGACATTTATTTGTTAAGTTTGCAGAATTTTTTAACAAGGCCTATTCACCCCCCCCTCTAGGCCTAGTGTGGGTCCTTTCACGGGTGAACGACTAACAGAGATTAGGGACCCAAAAACGCGTTTTCAAAGTTCATGGACCTATTTGACACAGCGCTACAAGGGGCCCACCATGCATTTTACTCTTCTATATAAATAAACATATGAAACAAAGGTCATTAAATTTACGTGTTTAAAACATAAAGTAAACTACTACTTACTTTGAATATTCATAGTCACATGAGGGGTGATTAGAAAACATGCTACTAAATAAACACCAAATGGAGCAAGTATTTAATATAAAAATACAATATCAGAGCAACCTTCACTAGAGCAAAAAAATATTAAATAAAAATATTAAGGCATTTAATTTCTAAAGAATTTAGACCCAAATTTATATTGATGTGTAAGTCATTTAACAAGTGAAGTGAAACAAGATGAATAACACAAAGTAATGTTAATAACACAAAGTAAAGTTAATAACACAAAAGACCATTTCCTTACATTATTCATTATTAAATACTCTATGAAATTCTCTTAGAAGTTTCAAAGTACACAAAGTTGTGTTAATAACACATACCATTTTAGAAATTATATTAAATAGAAATAGGAATAAATCCGTCAGTCTTGGGATGATTAAAGCTTGTTGCATTCCTCTTCCTCTCCTTGGATGAGGAAGAATAGAGGATACACGGAAACAATATTTACCCAAGGATGATAGATATATATTAGTTTCTTTTCCTTTCAAAATAATTAGTATTTTTTGAGTTTTAAAATTATCTCTATAACTTGGAAAATAGAAAGAAAATGCCAAAATATATTTTCAGACAGATAATTGAGTAAAAAGAACTACATCCATGATTCTTAAGAAAACAGATTGCCCTTATCTACTTCTCAGGTTTAATTGATTACACAATAATGTAAATTATAGAAACAATTAAATAATTTAGAAAACATTTGTTTGCGACATAATGATGCAACCACATGATTAACTTGAATAAAATTTAAACTGCAAAACTAAAAGTCTATGGTGTATAAACGTTATATACATTTTTGAAACTATAAAAAAAAACTTATGATGGAATATATGTGGGGCCCACTTAACCAGCTAGGAGTGGGATCTGCCCTTTTAGTTGGGGCAAGCTTGTTAGCATGAATGGTATAACTATTTCTTTTGAAGAAAATTTTAAAAGAGCTATGGTGGTGAAATTGTGACTTTTGTTGGTTGGCCTCATATGGCAAATGAAGTCTACCACAATATGGCATTGTACCCGTTTATGATGATTTATGCTTGGTCTAGGCAACAAACAACTCATTTTTGTCACTAAACTGTAATTACCTCTACAAAACGCCATAAAGCATGATGAACCAAAGGATGAATAGCTCTATTGCCATGAGATATTCATCACATAATGTCATATGTGCTGTAGTGTCATTGGATGAGTTTTGGATCAACCCATCGACCTTATATATGAAACAAATTTTGCATTCTAATTGGATGGATTAGAGTGATATGTACCGAAAATAGATCACCGAATGGGGAAACAGATATAGAAAAAGGGAGATTTGACTTTCTTCGAGAGGTAGTGTTCTGGTGAAATTAAAAACCGCTGCCTCTCGAAGAAAACTATGCACAAACATGGGTTTTTAATTTCACCGGACATGGATTTTCCAGCGGTTTTTAATTTCACCGGACATGAAGGTCCAAAACTATGCACAAACATGGTCGGTCAAGTTTATTTGGGGATTGGGGGATGGATATATAGGAGCTTTAGTAACATGATACAGCGGCGTGTGTCACTGCAATAAGAATAAAGCGTCTCAGCGTCGTCGGTCACCGTCGAGGTAGTGCTTGTACACGTAGACGTTGCTAGGAGAGGAACCCACACACGGCCTTGTTGACCGTCATCCTGTCCCTGAACAGCACCACGGCGAACACCGGCACCAGCGGGAGCTGCACGGCGCCCCGACGTACACCCTCGTGAACAGCCATACACCTGCTTCTCACCAGCGCCGCCATCCCGGCCGGCCAGCATCAGCATGTACCTCGCCCACGGCCCATCCTTTCTTTAAGGGCATGTTCGCTTAGCTATAATCCCATGGATTCGAAGAGGATTGAGAGAATTCAAGGTGAATTTTGACTTGTTGGGAATTTAACCCCTTCCAATCCCCTCGTTTCCCCTTCAACCGAAGGAGCCCGAAGGCAGCCATCTCCCCCGAGATCGTTCGTCTCCCCTAACATGAGTACATGATAGTGGACACGGAGTTGCCGGGAACGGTGTACCGTCGTCTGGGCGGCGGCGTCACGTCTGTGCTCAGGGTGAACTGAACCCAAGTGAAATTAAAAACCGCTGCCAGATAAACAAAACTGGTTTTGATTGGGAGAAATAGTTGTATCGTTCACTCGTTTTGAAAAACAAATTGGTTACATAAATGGTTTAATAGTTCAGAGAGGGTTATCCAGCCTTTGCCGATAGCACATCACAGCGTAGGAATTTGGGATTTTTACTTTTTCTATTTGACATTGGAAGTGCATCAAAGTCATACTAGTAACATCACAAAAAACAAAGTTTATTATCATCCACTCAAAAAAGGCTACCATGGTTAACAGCGCAACATATGCTTTGCAGGTGTTCAATAAGCTTATCAAGGTTCATTTCAAGAACAGCATGGATGCAAAAACTGGTCCTAGATTATCCCATTCATCGATAATTGAAAATATCTTCTTCAGAATCAGAATAGTAGTAAGCACGGCCACGATAGAAATCATCCATGTCAGTGTTATCCTGATCTGACGATGTAGGGCTCGCAATCCTGTCGTTGGATTCCCAGGAAAAGTTCTTGACAATCTCCAAGTGCTCTAGGTTTTGGCATGTTTTACCAACAGCCTCATAGGTTGCACAACGGCCTCTATTATCATATGCAAAAAGCTTGAGCTCCTCAAGAAGAGGGAACTTGTTTATTGCCTTCACAAATCCTTCATTGAGGATATCTGAGCAAAAAGTTAAGTGAAGAATCTTGAGAGACGGTGCCCTGCAAAATAGCACTTACATATCAAATTAAGCTCTAGAAAATATATAAAAAAAGCAAGGTGTACTCATTTGAATTTGACTGGCGGCTTCAATCTGAACTGTATTAAAATAATATATATTTCTCATTAGGAACATCAGCGCGATCTAAAAAGCACCAACCAGGCAACCACCCCCCTGGTTTGTTTGTTTTTTTTAAAAGAACCGGTTACCAACCTTACTCATTGCCAACTATGCAAGGAAAAATCAGTTCCAAGAAAAAACAAAGGGGGTGTTTAAATCCGGTGAATTGGTGAAAAGTGGTGAAAAGTTTTGACACTAAGAAGCGTGCCTGTGAGAGTGGGCACGGTTGTCAGTGTGAAAACTTTTGGTGACTTTTGGGAACTAAACAGGTCCAAAGTGCGAAGACATTCAATTAGATGACATGATAGTAGTTACTACTCCATTTCCAATTATAATGCATACTTGTGAGTGCTCATACTATGGGACACACAAAACCATTTGAATGGTAAAACAAAATGACTAAAGTCTTAATATAGAATAGTTGTGTGGGTGCTACTCATAAATAGAGGGTGTGAGAGGAAACAAGTTGGCTAAATTATAGCCCATATATATTTCAAACAATGGGTGAGCTAATTTCCTCTTTCAATGCATTTAATTAGACGAAGAGAGTGAAAACATTGTTTTG
Source organism: Alloteropsis semialata (assembly GCA_004135705.1). Classification (NCBI taxonomy): domain Eukaryota; kingdom Viridiplantae; phylum Streptophyta; class Magnoliopsida; order Poales; family Poaceae; genus Alloteropsis; species Alloteropsis semialata. Next base: position 56,013,419 of record CM014275.1, on the reverse strand, counting down.
CAATAATTGTGCTACTAATCTTTGTAATGGATAAATACTTTGAAACATGTACTCCTACAGTAGTAACCAATCTCCTCCTCTAGAAATTTGACAACAATCCATGGCGTAGATAACATAAAAAACAGTAATATCTTCTGCATTCAAAAACTTTTTGGAACACTAAACTTTGGAATGGGGTTCAAAACAGGGAGATTCTAGCTAAAATCTAACACATGAAAAGATATTTTCCCTCCACAATTCTACTGTTCCAAAAAACCCCCACATTTATTAAATCGTAATGGTGCAATTAACCACTTATCAAACTCGTAATGAAACGATAGAAAATTATACTACAAATACTGTTGGCTACTTAGGGGAAAAAAATTACTAATGATACTAACACTCTAGGCCACTTATCAAAAACTGTAGGAAAGATGTAAACTCTTTGTAGGACTGTAGGAACATTGCATGCTGTTAGAACTTAGAACATAGAACATAGAAACATCAAACAAGGAATGACTAGGACTTCTTTTATGCTGTATATAAAGATCACAATACTTTTGAGGTGCCGAACTAAAATGCAGTTAAAGATCATACCTGCCCCCTATGTATCTGAGCAGGTAATCATCCACAAAACCATCTCCGATGAACACCTCGAGCTGACCACTGGATCGATCCACGGCCTCCATCGCCATGGCGCACAGGATGTATCTGTTCCCCGACCTGCACTTCTCCTCGACGAAACTGTTGTCGATCGCCATGTCGAGGCGCCGCCACAGATAAGGCACCTTGGCCGCGTCGAGCCACGAGTGGCACACGAATGCGGCGCCCATGAGGATGTCGACGGCGCCGAGCTTGGCGAAGACCGACGCGAGGGCGTCCAGGGGCAGCTCCGACCAGTCCCTGGCCGACGCCGCCAGCGCAGCCTCGGCCTCGGCGTCTCCTACTCCGGGCTCCATTATCGTCCTCTGGCTAATGGCCGCAGCACCTGACCAAACAGAGAGAAAAAGGAGTAGTGCTGGATTAGAGATTGTGGCAAGAGGTTTGTGAGGCAGAGGCACTCTGATCCTCACCTTCTTTGCCGGCGGCGGAACGTCGCGTCGCGCGTCTGGCTCGCCGGCCGTCTGGGAGATGACGAGCTCTGCTCTGTGAACGAATATGTCTGTCTCCGGTGAGATTTAAAGGAGGCGCACGAGAGACCTTTGTTTTGCTTTAATTATTAGGGCCAATTAATTCTGGCAATGAACTCTTCACCTCCAGCTGAGTTGGAGAGTTTCGAGATGGGTTTGCTAGGGAAGGATAGTGGTTTTGAACACACACGGCCGCCGTTGTTGACTCGAGAAGACCCAGAAGACAGGCGTTCACGCAGGAGAAGCCCAATGGAAGTCTCATTAATTTCCATGTACTACCATGCACAGTTCCGTGAATCAAACAAGGCCTGAACAGTTTCAAGTCACTGTTTCATAAGCTTCCTGTATCATTTAAATAAAATCTTATGAAATTAAACTCTTTAGGTAACCGTGCATACATAGTTTCATCCCTTCTCTCTTTTTATCACTTCTTTGCCTTGTCATCACTTTTGTCTACATGACACCTCATTTTAATGTCTATAAAAGTCCTATAAAATCTCCACTTGAAATGACCTTAGCACACGGGACTGACTCATTGATTATTTCTTACTTTATTTTATTTTATATACTTTTTATTCTGGGCTTAAGATTTTTTATTTTTATTTCTCGTTGTGGACAAATTAGTTTGTCGTGTGTATATAATTTGTTCGACATTATAATGGATTTATTCACTATGATCAAATATTGTTTCATGTATATAATTGGTTGTACTTGTTTAATTCAACGATGTAGGGTTATTTGTTTGCGATGTTTTATATTTTTTCATGTACTATTATATCAGTTTTTCATGACTTTGTATAGCCTAGCCTTAAGTGTATATTTTTTATTCTTTCCGTTCATATTGATTCTATATGTATATATTTTTGTTCGTTTAGTCAATATAATATGTTCGAGTTGTACAAATATTTGTTCCTCGGTTCATTTATTTTGATGGAGTTGCACAAATCTTTTGTTCCGTGAGTTTGTAAAGATTGTTTGATTCGTGCAGTTATTTTGTTACACTAGTTCGTATAACTTGTTTGAGATATACACATCTTGTACAAATGTTACATCTTAATTAAAAAATGGTGTTACATGAATCTTAGCAAAATATAGTCAGGCATGGTCTTGTTTGGAAGTTCTTTTGTAAGAAACACAATGGTGTAATTGGGATTTCATTTAGACACACGGTTTGGAATCTAAGGATTTTTAGTTTAAAACTTTGTTGAATTGGGATGACATCATCAATTATATCTTTCTACGAATTTAATATTTTCCATCTTTTGTTAATTTGTTCGATCTGTATAAATCTTCCTTTCCATGAGTTCATAGAATTTATTCATGTTTATAAATATTTTTTGTTTCATGAGTTTATATAATAAGGTGTAAAATTGTTTTTATTCACTGAGTTTGTTAATTTTCTTGAGGTATGTATTTCTTACAGAAATTGTTACAGCTTAAATAGAATGGATTTAGAAAATATGCAAAAATGATTGGTGACCTTGAATGTGTCGGTAAGGAGAGACGAAACCAAGCAAAATAAAGATTATGCTGAACCAAAGCCTGAACGAGATCAACACATACACACTTTTATTTTTCAAACATGGACGGCAAAAACTGCTTTGGTCCTGTACAAATTGCTTTGAGGGGCAAAATGGTTTTCTCACCCCTCCACATAACAACATTATTGGTGAAAAGAGATGGTAGTGTTCAATAAGAAACCAAGGTCGAACCTAGTGGGAAATAAGGGTGTTTGAAATTTCCAAGTCAAGGAAGGAACCTAGTGGGAAATAAGGAGTTCTCTTTAACCATTCCAAAGACCCCGTCCCACCATTTTAATTATTAGGATTGAATATGTTTTGGATTTGTTTCGGGCTCATTTATGTGTCAGCTAGTACAGTCTAATTTAAACATAATTGAAAAAAATATTCATGCCTTGTTTGATACACAAAGCTAAATTTTAGCTGCTAGGTATCAAACATGGCAGCTAAAATTGAGCTAAACTAGCTGGATGCCAAATTGTACAATCTCTTTAGGCCCTGTTTGGAATGCGGGATTTTTTCCTTGTTCCTGCATTTTTCCTGTGAAATTGAACTGTTTCCTGTGAAATTCCTGCACGATTCCTGCGTTCCAAACGGGCCTTTAGTTGTTTCAACCTAGCTTAAACATATTTAAAGATGAAATTGCTAGGTATCCAAACATGGCAGCTAAAATTCAACTAAACTAGCTGGATGCCAAATTGTACACAATCTCTTTATTAGTTGTTCCAACCCAGTTTAAACATGTTTAAAAATGAAATTGCCACTCTATTTCTACATTTCCATCTCAGCTCAACAAAATAAAAGATAGGCGGTAGATAAATATCAATTATCTAGAGGATTCAAACGGTCCGCTAAATTTTAGCCAGCTAAACTATAGCTAGTGGATCCAAACAAGCCCTCAGACTGGAACTCTAATGCCATGGGCCCACATTTCTAAAATTTTACTCCTTCCATGTAAAAAAGAATACAACTCTCGCTTTCCGAGAAGTCAAATAATTTTAAATTTGACCAAGTTTATAAATAAATTACTAATATTTGTATTTTCATGTAGATTTAGTATGAAAATATATTTTGTTGATCAATCTAATGATACTTATTTTATACTATAAATGTCAGTATTATTTTGCGTAAATCTAGTCAAACTTGAAATTATTTGACTTCTCGAGAAGCGAGATTTGCATTCTTTTTGGGACGGAGGGAGTATTAAACCAAGTGCAATGCTCGAGCAAATAACAATGTTAACGGGAAGGCTGTGAGGTCAGCTGGTCACTTTTTTCTTAAAAAAAGGCTGATAACGAGGAATGTGCTCTATACTTTCTATTGTAAAAATGTCATAAAAGTAACGTACCATAGTGTAATTACATAATTACGTAGGGGTGTTAGTGAAGTGTCCGCAACAGAGAGCTCCATTTTAAATTGATAAACCTTTCCCCATTCCGATAGATCGCTTTTGCGGAGCGCTGGAGCAGAAGGATCGATCCACAGAGCTCAGTCTCCTCCGCAGCCGGGGGATTGAAGTCGCCGCCGCCGATTCGTCACTGACAGTTCCCGGATCCAACACCACCAGGTACCCTCATCGATCTCTCGCACCTGCCTCACACGACGGCTATCTACCAATTCCGTAGCAACAACTCTGCTTTCAGGAGTCGCCGAGGAAGAATGGAGGCGGGGGCCGACGCCAGGGACTGGTCGGAGCTGCCTATGGACGCCCTCTCGTCGGTCTTCACCAAGCTCGGCGCCGTCGAGGTCCTCATGGGCGCGGGCCTCGTGTGCCACTCGTGGCTGCACGCCGCCAGGGTGCCGTCTCTGTGGCGGTCCGTGGACATGGCGCACCACAAGCTGGTGGACGAGATGGACGGAGATGTGCTGTGCGCTATGGCGAAGGTGGCCGTGGACCGCTCCGGTGGGCAGCTGAAGGTGTTCTTGGGAAAGCACTTCGTCACTGACGAGCTTCTCAAGTACATGGGGGACAGGTACTCTGCTTTATTTTCAGTACCCTGTTACGAATCCAAAGATTTAGTTTTGCCCCATTCGACTTCAGAGTAAAAGGCCTTCCCAATCTTGACATCTTTGAAACGGTACTGTTTTTTTTTTACATTTTTAGCATGAGACAAAATCAAACGGTGTAGGGCTGTTCAATTCCTCAACATTTTTCTCTCCAAACTTTTTCCCAAGAGAATCTTACATGCATAGAGTAGTAAACGTATGTTAATGACAAAACCCATTCCATAACGCCTAGGTAACTTTTCATAACCTATCTAATGAGCCTAATTAGGCTATGATTTGCAACAGTGATGCTACAGCACCCATCCGCTAAACATCCACTAATCATGGATTAATTACCATCATTAGATTCGTCTCGCAATTTCCAGGCGAGATCTATAATTAGTTTTATTATTACTCTACATTTAGTACTCCTAAATGGTAAAATTCTCCAACATTTAATACCCTAACATTTCTCTCTCCAAACTTTCACCCCAATTAAACATAGTATTCTCTTTATTTGCTTCAATAATTTTACTTGAGATATGCTTAGTTTATCTGATTGAAGCTGAAGATACACTGCAGATCACTGACAGATAAAAACAGAGCTTGAAGTCTCTTTAAGCCTCAAAATCTATGATAATTATTAGTTGGTGATTCTAGCAGTGCACTTTCAGCCGGTTTTTGGTTGTGAAGTCAGCTGTCAAAAGTATAAAAGCATCTACAACGGTCTCTCTGTTTTTTACTCTCTATTTGACTCTCTGTCTGACTTGGCAAAACGATTCTCTCCGTATCCGTATTGAGTTTCTTACTCCAACCGTCTCCAGTTTCCACTCTCCATATCCCTCACCACCCACACCGACACATGGGCCCCACATGTCATCTTCTTCTTCCCCTTTCCACACCTGTCATCCCCTTCTTCCCATCCACTGCCCATCCCTCCCGGCGCCGCTCCCCATCCACGCGCGTCCGCCCCTCCCCGCACCCGCCTCCACCCGCTCCCAGCGCCCGTTGTCGGTCCCTCCCTCCCCGGCGACGCGAGGAGGTCCGGCCTCTCCTGCCGCATTCTCCTACTCGGAGCGCGAGGCCGAGGCGGCCGACGACGACCTCAGCGTGGTGCGCGACCTCCGCGCCGCGGTCGAGCAGCCCTTCCTCCCGGATCCGTCCTCCCTCGAGCAACGCCGGGACACGCTCCTCGCCTACGCGCGGGCGCTCGCGCCTCTCCTGCCGCAGGAGGAGCACCGCAGGAGGGGGTGGTGAACGGCGGCGGCAAGGAGCTGCTCCTGTCCTTCATCCTCGACCTCGGCCGACCTTGGGGACGCTCCCGGCGGACCTCTCCGTGTCGAGCACCTGCAGCACCTCGACCTCGGCGGCGCAAGTGGTGCCGTCGGGCGGGGAGGCTGCAAGAGCAGCAAGCAGTTGGGAGCTTTGGCAAGCGAGCGAGCGAGCGGTTGCCTCGCCAAGTTTGGCCATCGGCGGAAGAATTTTAGCAAGTTGGATGGGATGCCAAGTCAGTTAGCAAGTCTGTTGGAGAACAAAATTTTGCCTGATGTGCCAAATTTGGCTATAGCAAGTCGGATAGACATTCTCTTGGAGTTGCTCTAAGTAGTAGTACTTATTAGACACCTATTCTCCAAAGAACCACAAATTGGGATGTGCTAGAGCAGAACTGCATTTTTGAAGCAACTTCATGCAGATGTCAGAAACCTGCAATGTCCTGAGATCCACTTTGTGTCATATATGTTCCCAATTCATGAATCCGGTTTTCAAATTTGTCCATGACACCCCCAATTCGCCAGATGGCATGGAGTGATGAATTGGTTTCATTTTTCCCCAATCGATACACTCTTAGCATGTGACAAAATCAAATGTTAGATTATTTTCTTGATTATTCTGTACTGAAAACTGAGTTGTACTTTGTTATATGCTTAGTTTGTCATATTCTATCTTGAACACATGATAGACCATTGCAAAAAGGAAAGGAAAGAAATGAAAGTGCAGATCATGTCTCTTTTAGGTCTGAACTCTTAATTTAGTGATAGACTGATATTCTTGCTATGTTGGTGGCCATTCTTACTTTCTTAGAAGTGGCTAGTGCAAGAAAACTGTGTGTAAGACCCTTATTAGTTATCGCTGCAAATATTCATTCGTGCATCAACGCAACAGAAAATTGTTGTTTTTAGGATCTTCCATTGCATTTGTTTGCACCCTCTAATGCAAAGGTTCGCAGGTCACCATGTCTGAAGGGCCTTGGCCTCATATCCTGCTGGGGTGTCTCAAACGAAGGATCACGGAGTTCATTGTCAAGTCCCCTCTGCTAGAGGATCTCTTTACTTTCACTCTGCCCATACATTGTCGGCCGTGATGTCTATGAGGCTACTGGCAAAGCGTGCAAGCTGCAGCGTTTCGCCCTGCGCAAAGAGTTCCTTGGGTGGTGCATGCACAACCAACAAAGGCCGATTGAAGAAGCACTCGGAATTGCAGCGATGCATGAGCTGCGACACCTGAGACTCATTGAGAGTGGAGTCACCAATGAATAGCTGGTGGCTATCGTTGATGCCTGCCCCCACCTGGAGCTCCTCTCGCTGCATCGCTGTCACAACATCTTTGCTGACGATGCCCTGCGGGCAAAGTGCGCTGGGATAAAGGAGCTGACACTTCCCAGGGCTCCCATTCGCCGGCATGCTGATTCAGAATCCGAGGATGAGTTTGTGGCCACAGATTGTGCTCGTGATTTCGATTATGGGTGTGACTGAAATGTTGTGATGGGTCTGAAAGGAGAGTCTGATCAGAGTCATCGTTCTCCTCTGATATATGCTACTTGTTGTGACCCTAGTGAAGAGGCCAGGTCATTGTGTCTGTATGAGACTATGAGTTCGTGGCCTGTATGTTGTGAAGCTGTTAATGCGTGGTGGGTCATGTGATTTATCTGTCACATGCTATCCACACATTCAGTGTATGTGTATCCAAGTAAAAATATGTAAATTCTGCTTCTGAGTTTAATTATGAGTCTCCATACTTCCATTGGTCTGTTCAACAGTTCGGGATGGCATCCCTGTGCGTATTCAGGTGGACTTTGTTGGGTTCACAACAATACCAAAAGAGATTTTTCATGAATGTCCTAGGAGCGCCAGCATTGGCATGTCAGCATGTGCTTGCCACTCCTGACGTCCCGGCCGTGTTTAGATGGAGGGTGAAATTTTTTTCACCCTCCTTTGACCACTAATTAGAGGTATTAAATAAAGTCAGTTTACAAAACTACCTTCACAACTCCCTGGTAAATTCGCGAGACGAACCTAATGAGGCGTTTGACCGCACGATTAGAGGATGATTGCTGTAGCATTACTGTAGCAAATCATGGATTAATTAGGCTCATTAGATTCGTCTCGAAAAGTTACGCTCATCCTGAAGAGGTTTTGCAAATAGACTTCATTTAGTACTCCATGCAAGAAAGATTTTTTTTTGCAAATTTTTTTCAAAGGCCATGTGAACACTTCATGCAAGAAAGATAACAGTCATGATAACAATTCTCTAGTCCTACCATTGATATTGTCAGTGATACGCCCGCACATTTATACGTGGTTCAGTTTGGGATGGCATCCCTGTGCGTATTCAGTAGAACTTATTGGTTTCACAATGAACAATATAACGTGGAACAGTCAGTTATAGTCTAACCTAACACGTCCTAGGAGCGCCAGCTTTGGCATGTGTCACAATTTTCTTAAGTCTATAACATTCATGATCACGATTTTCTTTAGTCCTACCATTGACATTGTGAGTGATACGCCCCCACGCTTATCAGTGTTTTCTTTGAAAAAAGAAAAGAAAAGAAAAGAAAAATGAGAGACAGAGCCAAAGTACATGAAAGTTATCGGTCATCTAGATTCTAGAGACCTTCCTAATATTCAGCTTGCCAGGAATAATAATAACGAAAAATATGCTTAAGAGTGCCACCAAAATATAAACCATTGCTAAAATAAAGTACATATATAATAATCATACTCGAGACCAATGGATCACAGCAGGATTTAGTCCTGCAGATTGTTAGCAGCACGGGGGGAATTGGGGTTAAGATCGCTTCTCTTACACAAGTATAGAACTCTGAATAATTTTTCAGATCCATTGACTGACATATAACTTTAAGTTTACCCAAATGCATTTCAGCTGTTCAACCAAATTGGGAGTAATCCATGACAGTAACCACCAGATGGCTACAATATATATGATGATGATCAAAAGCACCCATAACGCAAATCCTACTCCAGCGCCACAGATTATAAGCAATGGATGTAATGACAACATCAAATTCAGATCAAATCGACCCTTGAATTGGAGAACGATGATCAAAATTGATTCGCTCTGCTCCATGTTTTTTTATTAGCACTCCTCCAACTCCAAGCGAAACACCACCAACTCCACGTTTTTTGTGGAGCTCCTTAGAAGATGCTCCACGTTTTGCAACTCTACGGTGGATCTGCTCTATGGTGGAGTAAAGCTAAGGAGCACAACATAGAAGATGGGGCAACTCTATTCAAATCTTTGACGATTTTCAAACTCTTTAGGTTTTGGCATGCTTTGCCAAAAGCCTCATAGGTTGCACGATCACCTATATAACAACGGAAAGAAAGCTTGAGCTCCTTGAGAAGAGGAAACTTCTTTATTGCCTCCATGAATCCTCCATTGATGACAAGGTAGCAAGATATTAGGCGAAGAACCTTGAGAGATGGTGCCCTACAAAATTGCACATGTATATCAAATAAACTCCAAAACTGCAAACATCCGGATTCTCTTTTTGAAAAAGAGATTGTTTCATGCATTAGATGTCTTGTAACCTCCTACGTGCCAACTAAGCAAGATAAATTTTAAAACCCTCGTTTGTAAAATTGCAACTAAGGCATCTCAACCCAAGACATCATTAGATAGTTTCTATGATTGCCATGTCATATAGACACTATCATGGAAACTACTATCCCAATGCATAATTTCTTCAAAATAAGTTGACATCCAGTCCCCTCTCTTCTCTATCCTATCCCTCTCATTTTTTCTTGGTTCTTATATATACAAGGTTTCTTGCACGAGACACCAATTACTTCTCTCCCCTCTTTAATTCTATTGCCACATCACCAAAATGGTTACATGGCACCCTTATTAATGCTATGGAAATCATCCTACTAGGAGGGTTGGGGATGGCCTAATGAAGTGTCAAAGGAAATCTTCTCTATCGAGGGATATACAAACAGAAAGCAACTATAGCTCCCAAGATCATACCTGTCCCCTATGTAGTTGAGCAGATCATCGTCAACAAACTCCTCTCCGATGAACACCTGCAGGTAAGGCACTTCTCGCTCACAAACATTGTTGGAGCTTGTCACGTCAATGGACCGCCACAGGTAAGGCACCTTGGCGTCGTCGAGCCACGAGTGGCACACAGGTCTCGCGCCCATGAGGATATCGACGGCGTCGAGCTTGGCGAAGACCGATGCGAGGACGTCGAGGGGTAGCTCCGACCAGTCCCTGGCCGACACCGCTTGAGCAGGCGCGGTGTCTCCCCCAGCCTCCGTTATTGTCCTTCAATTCAAATGGCAGCCCCTGAAACAAAAGAAGAAGAGGTGAATGGAAACAGTGCTGAATTAGGTTAGGTCGAAGAGGCAGAGGCACTCCGATAATCCTCACCTTTTTTTTTTGCTGGCGGCAAACGACATTGCCAGAGGACGTGTCTTCCACCAGCCGTGGAGGAGAAAATTAAAGAGCTCTGATCTGTGAATGAATCCATTCTTCTCCGTTAAAATTTAAAGGAGGCACACCAGACCTTTGGTGTCCTCTAATTATTGGACACAATTAATTTTGGGAATGGACTCTTCACCTCCACCACTCGGGCTAGGTAGAGTCTTGACTGTATGGCCTCCGGTGTTGACTCAAGAAGACCAGAAGATGAAGGTACTCCGGCCTGCAGCCTAGGAGCGACGCACGCTCACACAGGGCAGGGCTGACCCACTGATGTACATGAGAGCTGAAAATGTTCGCACAGGAGATGGTATTGCGCTAGGGCATGTACAACAGCAATTTAGTGGACGAGAGAGAAAGAGAAGAGAGGGAGGACAAGATAATTTGGAGGTTGTGTGTCCTGAAACACACACTGTCTTATAGGGCACGTGTGGACGGTACCACCAAAATCACATGGGGCGTGATTGGTAACCGAGTCTAGCTTAGCCAGACCTGCTAGCAAGGCCAGGACAACCCAACTCATGGGACGCAGATATGTTACTTGGCTAAAACGCACCCCATGGGCCAGGCTACATTGAAAACTCGTTTGATGGGCTTGGTAGCTGATGAGCCCCACATAACTAACCCAAACTATCATCTAAAGATGGCGTTTGGTAGCGTCTACATGGCAGAGGTGCCCTCACCTTGCCTAGGCTCCGACGAAGGTGACCCCCTTGCACAGGAACCTTCATTTGTACATCACATATAATAAGGGCACAAAATACAACATCAAAAACATAATTAGGAGGGGTCATCGGTACATAAGGATCCAAGTTTACATACAAAACATAGTACATCAAAGTTATAGTGTAATTAAATTCCTAGTTCTCATAATCAACCACTAGATGAACAATATTCATCACTTGTAGAAGGATTTTAGGATCAACACAAGAATCAACAGCACAGTGACAACTACCTTCACATCAGGGCATGTATTGCGAGCCACAACTCGATGAGGAAATGAGCAGAAGACTTATTGAAAGCAAGCAAGGTGTCATTATAGGTAGCAAACTTATCGAAGAAACTACTAGGAAACCATGGAGCTCTATCGCGAAACACAACATACTAAGGCAAGGATATACAATGTAAATGTTACCAAGCCAGAATACCAAAAAATCAGGAAATTGATAGCCAATTGCATAAAGCACTAACTGGAGGTCACTTATACGATAGGTAGGGTACAAAGAGGAGTTGCCTACTTGTCAGGTAGTCAATACAAGTTCTTGTCTTCCTGACAAATATGGAACATCTCCAAGCAACCTCAGCAAAGGCTAGGAGCACATTATTGCCATGCGTTCAAATCTGAAGGGGTTTGTTACCATATATGGAACAAGAACGACGTCAAGTCAGTCATAGAAGATAAGATGGCAGGCACTCTCAACTCCCCAGAAGGACTGTTCTACTTGAAAACCAGTCACCGAGATCTCTCCAAACCTCAATATAACCTTTTCCTTACTTTTTCAATTGAAAACATGACACATATCAGTATAGCAAGTTCTACAAGAATATAATCATAAAGTTTCCAGGAACATACCATTGCGTGACAAGATTATAAACCCTTTCAGATGTCTCATCATCTAGAAGCTGCTTGTGCATTTTTTTTCTTCGTGGCAGACTTGATACTAGACTTACGCATCCTCTTGCTTCCTTCTGGTACGATAAGAGACTTATTTATATCTGTGTTACTTGTTGACAGCTTTGCATTTTGCTCCACATTCCTCTTTCTTCTGTGATATGTTATGTCATTGTTTTCGGCAGCCTTTCCCCCTTCTTCGCCAGAATCTTTGCTTAGAGTCTTCTCTGTAATATTACCAGCATTCTCTAGACCTGTCTTCTCCTTCCCCCTTTCTTCACCAGAATCTTTTCTTAGAGTCTTCTCTGGAATATTACCAGCATACTCTGGACCTGTCTTCTCCTTCCCCGCTTCACCAGAATCCTCTAGAATATTAACAGCATCCTCTAGACCTGTCTTCTCTGGACTTGACTCTAAAAATTCATCTTCGCATTTGAAGTTAAGACTAGCGTTGAAATCATCTTTGGTTGCCACCTTGTCAGGAGCGGTGTTAAAAACATCCTTGTCATATGAGAAACTATTTTCCAAGTCAATGATATTATCACCTTCATCAGATTCAGTTATGACCATATCCCTTATGTTAAGAGGGTTGAGGATGAGGTCTGTGGAAATTTTGATGCGACATTTCATCACCATTTCCTGCAATTTTAATTCATAATTAGTTCTATGGGATTTTTTGCAATTTTAGCTGCTATAGTTGCTGAATTACCTTGTTAATGCTACAAATCAGCTCTATGTCAGCAAATTCTTTTATGTAGAGTAACACGTGATAACTGCTGTCACAGCTGCAAAAATCAACCACAAAAATGAGGAAAAAACCAACTAAAAATTCATTTGAATGAACAATAGGAGTATACATGTTATCTTGTTTCTGAACCGGTACTATGTCAATGCTGTAACCAGAGAGGTCAATGTAGAACTCAGATCCAGCAGTTGATTGATGCAAATGCTTCTTTAATGCTCTTCTCTAATGCCAATAATCACTGACTCTCGAGACTTGATAGGCCGTGAGTCGAGAATGAAAATGGTGCTGTCTATGATAGAGATCACCATCAAGAACCAATGTTTTGAATGCACAATTGGAATAAATATCTGCAAGGGAAAATATCCTATTGTAAATCTCAGCAATATAAAAGAACTATGTAACAAAGACTCTCGAGACTTGAGATTTACAATAGAAGAAAGAGGAATGTGGAGAAAAAAATGCGTGAGCAGCTTCTGGATGATGAGATATCTGAAAAGGTTTATAATCTTGTCATGCAATGGTATGTTCCTGGAAACTTTATGATTATATTTTTGTAGAACTTGCTATACTAATATGTGTCATGTTTTCAATTGGAAACGTAAGGAAAAGATTATATTGAGGTTTGGAGAGATCTCAGTTACTGGTTTTCAAGTAGAACAGTCCTTCCGGGGAGGTGAGAGTGCCTGCCATCTTATCAGCGGACTCATGTAAAGGCACGCCTAGGAGGGTGACAGCCCCCTCAGGCGTGGACCCTATCTCACCATGAGGTGTTGTCAACGAGTCGGGTTGTTTGGGAATGCAGCCCAAATTGGGCGGTAAACTCCGTCCAAGGATAAATATAGGTGAGAGACTGATAGTGAACAAGTATCGTGAGGAAAAGATGAAAAGGACTATGAAAAGAGAGTCAAAGAGTGCTTGAAATTGCCAGGAGGGAAGCAGATGGGGGCCGGCGATGCGCCCCGGTCGTATGCGGAACAACTTCTGCTGGTCCGCCGATCGGCTCAGGGTTTGTACTGTTGTCGGCCGCGCCAGCGGCCAAACCCTGAGGGCCCTAGATGCTAGTAGGGTACGTGGGATTTTCCAATCTGATGGCATAACTTTTTTTTAGTGCTCATCAGCTTCACTGCTCCAATTTGGTCCTGGACTGAAAGTCTAAACTCTGTAACTATAGAACAGGCTATCCTTCGATTCAATGCTTCGTTTTCCTTTGATTTTGTAGCTTATTACATTGATTGTTGTGATTGGGACATCGAGCTGATTAAGATACCACACCATCCTCAACGGTAGCATTCATCTTGCCGTCAAGCCAGTGAGCTCAGTTCCGTAGCTTTCCCAGTACTTTTCAGGTGTCGTGAGTAGTTTTGACCCTTTTCGAGTATTTTTTTAGATTTCCTGTGAGACAGGGATCACATACATGAAGCTACATATATACTTGACCTTAACATATGCCCTAAAACCTTGAATGAGAGCAAAGGTTGAAGAACTTAGATTTTTCAATAACCTGCTTGATTTGAAGATAAAAGAGTTCCAAGGCAAAATGCTTTCTTCATTTCTATATAATACAGTTGAGGCTCTGGTGGATCTTGATCAAATTAGATTGTGTATCATGCCAAAAGTTATTCATACAGTTTTTGGCTTCCCGTGTGGCATAGTTGATGAGGTACCCGGGTACAATAACAAACTGTCTGATGATGCTAAAAAATCGAATGGTGCACAAGAATCTGCTAATGGATCGGGATCTAAATAGTTGTCCGCAGATATACCTAATGAGGAGATCTCTATGGAAACTAATGAACCTTGAATATAGATGCTCAGATTTTTACATCCTTGTGCTCTTGAACCGGCAGAAAAGGAGAAAGAAAAAAATCAAAGAAATGAAAATCAGAATAAAGGAATGAAAAAGGACAATGCAGGAACAGAAGGGACAAGAATGGAAAACAACCAGCCAAAGAAAAAAAGAATAACTTCTGGCGTGATGCATAATGCCACACCAGGCTTGATACACAATCTGATTTGATCAAGATCCACCAGAACCTCAGCTGTATTATACAGAAATGCAGAAAGCATTCTTCCTGGTAACCCTTTTATCTTCAAATCGAGCAGGTTATTGAAAAATCGCATCTCTATTTCATAGCTAGAGATGAAATTCTTCGATTTATGAAAGACAAGCAAATGCAAAAGCATTTTCCAAGGATGCTTTCATTAATCAAGAATGAAAGATGGGGGCTCATAGACGATCTGATGCCATCCTAGTCTCAACCATAAACGATGATTCTTCAATTTTTGAAAGTCAAGCAACTACGAAAGCATTTTTCAAGGATGTTTTCATTAATCAAGAACGAAAGATGGACGCTCAAAGATGATCAGATATCATCCTAGTCTCAACCATAAACGATGCCGACCAGGGATCGGGGGATGCTGCTTATAGGACTCTGCCGACGCCTTATGAGAAATCAAAGTCTTTGGGTTCCTGGGGGAGTATGGTCGCAAGTCTGAAACTTGAAGGAATTGTCGGAAGGGCACCACTAGGCATGGAGCATGTGGCTTCATTTGACTCAACATGGAGAAACTTACCAGGACCAGACATAGCAAGGATTGACAGACTGAGAGCTTTTTCTTGATTCTATGGGTGGTGGTGCATGACCGTTCTTAGTTGGTGGAGCAATTTGTCTGGTTAATTTCGTTAACGAACGAGACCTCATCCTGCTAACTAGCTATGCGGAGCTATCCCTCTGCAGCTAGCTTCTTAGAGGGACTATGGCCGTTTAGGCCACAGAAGTTTGAGGCAATAACAGATCTGTTATGCCCTTCGATGTTCTGGGTCACACACGCGCTACACTGATGTATTCACCGAGTATATAGCTTTGGCCGACAGGCCGAGGTAATGTTGGGAAATTTCATCGTGATGGGGATAGATCATTGCAATTGTTGGTCTTCAATGAGAAATGCCTAGTGAGCGCGAATCAACAGCTCATGTTGACTACATCCCTGCCCTTTGTACACACCGCCCATTGCTCCTACTTATTGAATGGTCCAGTGAAGTGTTCGGATCACGGCGATAGAGGCAGTTTGCCACCCCCGACGTCACGAGAAGTCCATTGAACCTTATCATTTAGAGGAAGGAAAAGTCATAACAAGGTTTCCATAGGTGAACCTGCGGAAGAATCATTGTCGTGAACCTTAACTAAACAGACCATGAACGTGTCACCCATGTCGTCTGGCCTCAGCTCGGCCATGAAGAACCCACGACGCTAAAGGCGTCAAGGAACACTCATATTGCCTTGCTTGGGGTTGCGGTTGGCTTGCTGGACGCACCCAGGGCAGCGATGCTATATTAATCCACACAACTCATGACAGAGGATATCTCGGCTCTGGCATCGATGAAGAACGTAGCAAAATGCGATACCTGGTGTGAATTGCAAAATCCCATGAACCGTCGAGTTTTTGAATGCAAGTTGCGCCCGAGGCCTTCTGATTGAGGGCACGCCTGCCTGGGTGTCATGCCAAAAGACACTCCCAAACAGATCCTGTGGGAGGGACATGATGTTTGGCTCTCCATGCCGCAAGGCGCGGTGGACCGAAGTTGGGGCTGCTGGCATACCGTGCAGGTATCGCACGTTGCTGGGCGACTTCATGTTGTTCTCGGTGTAGTGCCTCGTCACGCAGTTAGCACATTGGCCCGAAGGACCCATCCATGACCATAGCGCATTGTCGCTCGAAGAGCGATGCCAAGTCAAACAGGACTACCCATTGAGTTTAAACATATAAGTAAGCGGAGGAGAAGAAACTTACGAGGATTCCACTAGCCCAGCTTGAGAATCAAGTGACTTTCATTGCCCGAATTGTAGTCCTCAGAGGCGTCCTCAGAGATGGACCCGGCCCAAGTTCCGTAGAAAAGGGATGCATGGAAGGGTGATAGCCCCGTCCGGCCCGGACCCTCTCCCACCACGGAGTCGGGTTGTTTCGGAATGCAGCCCAAATCGGGTGGTAATGTCCGTCCAAGGCTAAATATAGGCGAGAGACCGATAGTGAACAAGTACCGTGAGGGAAAGATGAAAGGACTTTGTAAAGAGAGTCAAAGAGTGCTTGAAATTGTCGGGAGGGAAGTGAATGGGGGCCAGCAATGGCCAAAGCCCAGGGGCCCTAGTTGTCTCCGGTAGCCATCGTCAGCACGACCAATTTTCGAGCGTAGCAAGACATGTCCCTCGGGACGCTACTCTGCAATGGCTTGCGGGCTCCCCATTCAACCCATCTTGGAACATGGACCAAGGAGTGTGATATGCATGTGAGTCAACGGGTTCTTAAACCTGGGATGCCGTCACGGGCCGCACCGTTGGCCAACCCTGATCTTCTGTGAAGGGTTTGAGTTAGAGTGCACCTCTGGACCCAAAAGAAGGTGAACTATGCCTGAGCGGGGCGAAGCCAGAGGAAACTCTGGTGGAGGCTCGAAGTGATATTGACATTCAAATCATTCATCTGACTTGGGTATAGGGGCGAAAGACTAATCGAACCATCTAGTATCTGGTTCCCTCCGAAGTTTCCCAAACTTTAAATAGGTAGGACGGAACAGCTGCTCCGATGAGCCATGCCATGGAATCAGGAGCTCCAAATGGGCAACTTTTAGTAAGCAGAACTAGCAATGTGAGATGAACCAGAAGTCAGGTTACGGTGCCAAACTGCACGCTAACCTAGAACCTACAAAGGGTGTTGGTCGATTAAGACAACATGATGGTGATCATGGAAGTCAAAATCCGCTAAGGAGTGTGTAACAACTCACCAGCCGAATCAACTAGCCCCAAAAATAGATGGTGCTAAAGCGCGCAACCGACACCCGGCCATCTAGGCGAGCGCCATGCCCCAATGAGTAGGAGGGCGTGGCGGCCGCTGCAAAACCTGGGGCGCGAGCCCAAGCTGGGACATGGCAGTTGACGACGACATTAGAAACTCCGGAGACACCGTCGGGAGCCTCAGGAAGAGTTATCTTTTCTGCTTAACGGTCTGTCAACCCTAGAAACGATTCAGCCGGAGGTAGGGTCCAGCGGTCGGAAGAGAACCGCACGTCGCACGGTGTTGGTGTGCGCCTGGCGGCCCATGAAAATCAGGGGACCGAGTACCGTCCACGCCCGGTCGTACTCATAACCGCATCAGGTCTCCAAGGTGAACAACCTATGGCCAATGGAACAATGTAGGCAAGGGAAGTTGGCAAAACAGATCCATAAATTTTGGAAAAGGATTGGCTCTATGGGTTGGGCTAGAGGGTCCCGACCTAGAACCCGTCGGGTGCCGGCAGACTGCTGGAGGTGCGAGAGCGGGTCGTCGCATGCCAGTAGGGATACGGACTAGGAATGGCTCTTTCGGGGGCCTTCCCCGGGCGTCGAACAATAGACTCAAAACTGGTACGAACAAGGGGAATCCGACTATTCAATTAAAATGAAGTATTGCGATGGTCCCTACGGATGCTGACGCAATGTGATTTCTGCCTAGTGCTCTGAATGTCAAAAGTGAAGAAATTCAACCAAGCACGGGTAAACGGTGGGAGTAACTATGACTCTCTTAAGGTAGCCAAATGCCTCGTAATCTAATTAGTGAAGCGCATGAATGGATTAAGAAGATTCCCACTGTCCCTTTTTACTATCCAGCAAAACCACAACCAAGAGAACGGGCTTGGCAAAATCAGCGGGGAAAGAAGACCCTATTGAGCTTGACTATAGTCCAACTTTGTGAAATGACTTGAGGTGTAGGATAAGTGGGAGCCTTCGAGCGCAAGTGAAATACCACTACTTTTAGTCAATGTTTTGGGTCAGCAGATATACCTTGCTTCTTCGTGTAGAATACAGGGCGTATTGCGTACTCTTTGGTGAATTTGTCAACCTAGAAAACTTGAGATACCCTATACGCACATGGTCCCCCTCTATTTATACCCAGGGTGACTTGGCTTACAAGACAACAAAACACTTAAATAGACTAGGACTCTCATCTCCAAGCAAATCGTCCTTCCTCGAATAGGCCACCATGTCCTGCTACTTGTAGAAATGCTACATCTTAATTAAAAAATGGTGTTACATGGATCTTAGATTCATCGAAATATAGTCAAGCGTGGTCTTCTTTGGAAGATCTTGTCGTAAGAAACACAATGGTGCAATTGGAATTTAATTTAGATACACGGTTTGGACTCTAAGGATTTTTTTTAGTTTAAAACTTTGTTGCATTGGGATTTGGGATGACATCACTAAATCTATCTTTCTACGAATTTAATATTTTCCTGCCTTTGTTAATTTGTTTGAGGTGTATAAATCTTCTATTCCGTGAGTTCATTAATTTATTCATGTTATAAGTATTTTGTTTCAGGAATTTATATAAAGTGTTCAAGGTGTAAAATTGTTTTTGTTTGGTGATTTCATTAATTTGTTCGAGGTACACATTCCTTACAGAAATTGTTGCTTCTTAATTAAAATGGATTTAGAAAATGTGCCAAATTGATTGCTGACCTTGAATGTGTCGGTAGGAGGAGATGAAACCAAGGAAAAAAATTATGCTGAACGAAAGCCTGAATGAGTGCGCCAGTGGGCAAAGGGGGATCGAGAATGGCGACTCCACGGGCGTCTCTGATCCGCGCCTTGCCTCCTCGCCATGACTCTCCCCTTGATCTGGTCTTCCCCATCCTCTCTCCATGGATCTCAATCTTGATCCAGGGCGAGCTTTTGCCGCCAAGGTACGTTCTTCCTTCAATCTCCCGGTGGCAAGTTCCACCAACTCTGGTTTCTGGCTTTTGGCTGCATTCCCCCGATCCAAATTCAAGCTGACCGAGGATTCAGTGGGAAATCTTCTTCATTCTGTCCTTGGTGCACCTGCTCATTCATTGGCTGTCTCAGAGGTGGATGATTGGATATACAAATTCAAAGTTCATTCTCGTGCAGTGGGTCTTGCAGTTTATGCTATTGGTGTTCACTCGTGCATCGTTTAAGGTGGCTTTTCAATTATTTAATGATCGTGGCATTCTTGAAGCAAAGTCCATGATCAACCCTATCTCTCCTTGGATTGAAGTGGAATCAAAAAGGCTCAAAAGATCTTATGCCAATGCTGTTAAATTTGGCCGTGCCAAAGACTCGCACGTTTTGTCTGGGGCTAACAGAGTACCCATTGCAAAACATTATTCTTCGAACAGACGTTCTCCTTCTTGGGTATCACCATCAGGACGCCCAATGAATAACAGAGTTTCAGTTTTTGCTCGCCTAAACAGTGAAGATCTTCTCCGGAATTCTCAAAGGCAATCATCTAGTCGGACATCTGCTTTTGCACGACTGAACAGTGGTGATCTCTTCAGAAATTCTCCTGATCGGTATTCTACGTGTTCTTCGGAAGTTCATCGCACAAATTTAAATTCAAATTCGGCTATGCATGCACCAACGGCTAAGGTACCAAAAAATCCCGCCACCTCTTGCGCACGTTGCTTCTCTCCCATGCACGTTAGAGCTGCATGCAGGCAGGCCATATGCTGCGCGTATTGTAAAGGATGGGGTCACATTAAGCTAAATTGCCCATTGATGCCACGTGGATTCTCTCCGAAGCATGCTGTAATGGATTCTTTTGGTAAGGCCTCTCTCTCCTCAGCACTGTTTCTGGCGGCAAGTTCGTGGTTCATAAATAAAGTTCATATTCTAAATCCTGGGTGTTCTTATGGTGCCAGAATCGTTGCTGGTTTTATGGATTTCACCTACCATGTCTTGGGTAAGTCCAGTACAACAGTCACCGTACCATGGAAGCTACCACAAATTCCGCCTCAGTCTATGGCAAATGGACCTGAATCGTCCAAGTCAACCGCTGCAGAGAGTATGACATATGGGCCCGAGGTTAATCCCACGCCCTGTTTTTCCAGTTTTGGTGACTTTTGCCGCTCCTTGTTCAGAAAGTACAATTTTGTTCATGTGGCCTGGCCTCCACAACTGATCGCCAATCCACCTGAGCTCCGGCGGCCGTCCTTGCCCGCAATGGCTTTCCACAGAGCTGACCCATGTCCTTTCATGCCACCAGGGTTCCAACTTCAGCAAGGGATCCTGAATCGAGTTCCTGTTTCCAGAGCTGTGGTGCCAAGAAGGCCTCATACCCATGAAGAGTTTGCAATTGTCACCATCGATCCAATGCCAGATGCAGAGGTAGAGTTCCATGCCATTGCTGCTGTTTTGCAAGAATTCTTTGTGGACCACATGCATGTTCAGGTCAGGGACATATTTCCTAGTCACTTGGGGCAGGCACTAGTCAAGTTTGAGTATGTCTATGATAGGGATAATCTGGTAATCAATAGCCCATATTTCTTCCAAGATGGTAGAATCACTGTGCAAAGGCATAATCGAGGTAGGAACTGGCGTGCGGTTACCTTTAATCATGAGTGTTGGCTGATGTTGCTGGGCTACCACCTAGATAACTGGGAGCAAGAAGACATAGAACAAACTATTGGTGATTTTGCTAGGCTTCTTCCTTGGGAACATGATAGGAATCACCCATACAGGCTTCTAGTCCATGCCAGAGTGACAGACCTTGCTGATGTTCCAAGTTTTATTTTATTCACTGATGGGGAGGAGTTCAATGGTCAGTCCTGGACCATTCAATGCGAAATACTTAACAATAAGATGTTAGGAGGTCTGCCTGCAGATGAATCACCACCTCCCCCACCAAACAATGACAACAATGGTCCACCTTTTGTCTTTCATGGTTTTGGTCAAGCTGTTGATAACCAGTGGGTCAGAATAATGCTCCACAAGCCCCAAATGCAGCTGCCCAAGTTTGGCCCAAGTGGGATCCCCAGCCTCAACCTGATGCTGCCCCTGCTGCTCCAGTACAAGAAAATGTTGCTCTGCCAGACCTGAATGAGAACCTAAACAATGTGGATCTGAATGTGCCACCTGAAGACTTCATTCCAGTACCCCCAGCTTGATGAACAAGAGATGATAAGAGAAGGTTCAAACTGAAGTTTTCTTATCACAGAGATTGCTTTGATAGCGATTTATTTATTTTCATCAAACATTGTCCATAAAACCGCATCTGGGATCCTCCCTTCAATCAAACAAACAACACTTGCGTCAATCTTTTTCATTTTTTGGAGTCACGCCAAGTATTAGATTAAATGCTGATTAACAGGCAGAAAAGGTTATCGTAATAAGGTTGCAGACATGAATACTTTTGAAGCGGTCATAGTCTTGACATCGCGCCAATGTCCTGTAAAAACATAATATCATGATTTGAACATTGTCTCTAATACTAAAAGTACCAGACTGTACCAACAATTTGACACATATATACAAGTATTCATCAATAAGTGCCCATCTAATGTTTCAATTTCAGGCAGATTTAGTTCAAGTACCCATCTAATGTTTCAATTTCAGGCAGATTCAGTTCAAGTACCCATCTAATGTTTCAATTTCATGCAGATTCAGTTGAAAGATAATATTATTGTGTGCTAAATAGTTTGGATTCAGCCCTGTATGAGATGAAAAAAGTCAAACAATAGAGGATACCAGCAATGGAAACATGTTATTCTGATCCTACTCGGTGTTTCGCGTATAATCCATGCGGTAGACACCCTAAATTACATCAATCTGGATAACGCCTAGTGTTTACCATCATTTACCAGGTCAATCTACATACAACCAGGCCAAACCGCCGTATCATCGGGTCAATAGAGATATAACAGGGTTTTGACTCATCGTTTCAAGCAGTTCACCGCCTTCGTACCTTGGTCGCAGTCCCTTGTCACTTCCCCCGCCATGGCCGCAGTCTCTTCCTCCACTGCCGTCGCCTCCACCGTAGCGGTAGTCTGTGCCTCCCTTGCCACCATTCCCGCCTTCATACCTTGGTCGCAGTCCCTTGGCACATCCCCCACCATGGCCGCAATCTTCTCCTCCACTGCCGCAACCTCCACCATAGCGGCAGTCTCCGCCTCCCCTGTCGTGGAAGAATTCTCTCACGGCATCCCCTCCCCTCTCTTGCTATTTCAAATTCTCACGCGGCGTCCCCTCCCCTCCCCTGCTATTTCAAATTCTCTTGCGGCCTCCCTTGCCGTTTGAATTCTAACGCATCTTTTTTCTATCTCCGAGTCAATGGAAATTACAACTCCGGGTCAATGGATACCACACGGGCCCAGACCAGCACCGAACAAGGCCCAGCACCGAGTTTCGCTTGCCGGCCCGGGCCCATGTCACAAACCAACCAGCCAGATCGGACCAGGAGGAAGGAGAACCAGCCAGATCGGACCACGGGTCAATCTATAAAAGCTAGATTGACCCGTGGTCTGATCTGGCTGGTTCTCCTTCCTCCTGGTCCGATCTGGTGGTTGGCTTTGTGACATGGGCCCGGGCCGGCAAGCGAAACTCTGTGCTGGGCCTTGTTCGGTGCTGGTCTGGGCCCATGTGGTATCCATTGACCCGGAGTTATAATTTCCATTGACCCAAAGATAGAAAAAAGACGTGTCTAGAATTCAAACGGTAGGAGAGGCCGCGAGAGAATTCGAAATAGCAGGGGAGGGGAGGGGACACCGTGAAAGAATTCGAAATAGCAGGGGAGGGGAGGGGACGCCGCGAGAGAATTCTTCCGCGGCAGGGGAGGCGGAGACTGCCGCTACGGTGGAGGTTGCGACAGTGGAGGAGACTACGGCCATGGCGGGGGATGTGCCAAGGGACTGCGACCAAGGTATGAAGGCGGGAACGGCGGCAGGGGAGGCGGAGACTACCGCTACGGTGGAGGCGACGACAGTGGAGGAAGAGACTGCAGCCATGGTGGGGGATGTGACAAGGGACTGCGACCAAGGTATGAAGGTGGTGAACTGCTTGAAACGATGAATCATAACCCTGTTATATCTCTATTGACCGGATGATACGGCGGTTTGGCCTGGTTGTATGTAGATTGACCTGGTAAACGATGGTAAACACTAGGCATTATCCAGATTGATGTAATTTAGGGTGTCTACCGCATGGATTATACGCGAAACACTGAGTAGGATGAGAATATCATGCTTCCATTGCTGGTATCATCTATTGTTTGACTTTTTTTCATCTCATACAAGGCTGAATCCAAACTATTTAGCACACAATAATATTATCTTTCAACTGAATCTGCCTGAAATTGAAACATTAGATGGGTACTTATTGATGAATACTTGTATATATGTGTCAAATAGTTGGTACAGTCTAGTACTTTTAGTATTAGAGATAATGTTCAGATCATGATATTATGTTTTTACAGGACATTGGTGCGATGTCAAGACTATGACCGCTTCAAAAGTATTCATGTCTGCAACCTTATTACGATAACCTTTTCTGCCTGTTAATCAGCATTTAATCTAATACTTGGCGCGACTCCAAAAAATAAAAAAAAAGATTGACGCAAGTGTTGTTTGTTTGATTGAAGGGAGGATCCCAGATGCGGTTTTATGGACAATGTTTGATGAAAATAAGTAAATTGCTATCAAAAGAAGCAATCTCCGTGATAAGAAAACTTCAGTTTGAACCTTCTCTTATCATCTCCTTGGACAAACCTTGATGCTTGTAGAGGTCTGATCTTGTGGATAGCTTCTAACTGCAAGGTCGCAAAGTTCAATAATGAAGATGTTATTATGTTGAATGTTAATCCAGAGACTCCTCGTTTGATGACACCAGCTGTGTTGGGAGTTATTCATGGATATCCTCGGGGAGTATTATTGAATAATACTCCTGATCCAGACAGTCCTCCACGGAAGAATATTCTTGAACGTCCACATGCTCAACTGGAGGACCTTCAAAAAGCTATTTTTGTTGTCAAACAAAAAAGACTGAAGAAAAATCTTGTACCTGATGAAAAGAAGAATGGCAAAAAGATCAATCCTTATAACTTATTATCTATTGAAGATATTGAAGAAGCATGTTCAACTGCCAGGAGCGATAATGATACCATGCTGGAAGTCAGGCTATTTTTAGCAGCACTAATCCACTACTCCTCCTTTACAAAATCTGGTCATTATATTTCTGCAAGTAGCTTGAACTCAGCCTTGGAGATAGAGAAGATAACTTCCAATGACTGGTGCAAGCTATTGCTTGATCATATGAAGGATGGTTTCATGGCTTTAGAAAATAGTGACACCGTTTGGAGCCCGGTGTCCTTTCTTGTATCTTTGAAATCTGTTCTTTTTTAGAACATCAATGTTGTATGACTTGTTGTATGACTAACAGTAACTGGTAGATTTTTTTTCTTGGACAACTTGGATTGGGCTGCAACCACTAGCAATGACCCCATGAAGACACCTAGATTGCAATACTACACTAAGTCAGTGTTGGACAAGTTTGTTGATTTACTTAAGGATAACAAAAGAATCAAGGTATGTACAAATGTATGCATATGCATTCATGTATTTCATAAACATATAACAATACAATTTCCTTCCGTGGCCCCTTTTAGCTCAAACCTTGGGACAGAACAGTGTATGCCCATAAAGGCATTCCGGTCGTTCAACCTGATCAGATTGAATATACTGTCATTTGCAAGGACAATGTAAGTATACGTGTTACCATATATGTACCTTTTGGATCAGTACATACATGTTTCACATTCCATAACCCTTTTCAGGTTAAGAAGAGGTCCAGATCGGACAAGAGTGGGATGGATCTGTTGCACCACCGCAAGAATAATATCAATGTAAGTATTAAGTCTTCCTATACATCTTTTTGAATCAGTACATACATGTTTCATATTCCATACCCTTTTCAGGCTAAGAAGAGATCCAGATTGCGTGAGGATGATTCAGTTGTGATCGTTCCCAACATGAAAAGATTGCTTAGTTCTTCTTTGAAAGAGATTCCAATTGATATGGTTGACAGAGCCAACAACATCATAGAAAAATGTCAGTCATCATGGGTAGAAAGTGTTCAAAGGATAACCCAGACAGAAGTGATGAATTGTACCAGACAATTGTAGGAGTTACTTAGACTTGGATCTAAGCAGGCCGAAGAATCTGATTTAGATAGCATCTATGAAGAGTATGAAGGGCAGGGCGAAGAATCTGAATTAGATAGATTCTATGAAGAAAATGTCTTGTCCAAGATAAACCTGACAGAGAAAGATAAAAGTGCCATAGTATTGAATATTGGCTCATTTCTTGTACCTGAATATTTGTTTGTAGAAGTATTCCAACCAGGTGGTCAGATAAGTAATTGGGTAGCCCAGGCCCTGGCAAATGTTTGGAATGAAAAATGGTCTGGTGTACAAGTAATGCTTGATGTATTTCCTGTGGTAAGTATCAATTGGAGAAGTAAGCTTTTTTCAATCTTGTGATTAATTTGTCCAAGATTACTTATTCTATTTTATTGTAGTGTTATTTTTTGAATACAGACGACAATACTAGACTGATCAGGAATCTAAAGAGAAAAATTGTGCTAAATAAGACCAAGCAGGTTTGTGCACCGCATCCCAAGACAAGTTTATATTTTTACATCTAGGCCATGAACTAAACAAGTTTTTTCCCCAGATTTTTATTCCTATCCTCAGTGGTGATCATTGGTTGCTAGTGGTGTTTAACCTTGAGAAGAATTATAAAACAATTCTGGATAGCATAACAAAACAATGGCTCTTTGGTTTTAAAGGCCAAGAGCCTTATTGGATTCAAATATTTTTATTATTTTAGTTATGCAAATTTTTTAGGATTTTTTTATATAGAGCAATATGCAAGACTAACATCACATGAAAACCAAGATAGAATTTTATACAATGGAATTGTTGCAAAATACTTACTGACCTCCCCCACACTTGGATTTTTGTGTCGCGGGACACCAAAAAATCAAGTGTGTTGCTTTCATTCGAAATTTGTTCCATGTCCAAAACTTACCAAGGTTGTATTGATGATGTAGCTCCATGTTCTTAAGAATCACCTGTCCATCGTTCTTCTTAATCTCCACCTGAAATGGTTAGCGACCAAAATTACCCGAAGGAAAGTTTATACTAACAACATGTCTTGCTTTTATTCGAAAGGAAAATAAATGATAATCCGGGCCATCTCCCGGCAGTGCTTTGTTTATGGTCTGAAGCTAGACCATGGGGAATTCTCACATTGCAGCTGCCATTGACGACGTAGTTCCCCACTTCATCGTCAATTGTTGAGGTACTCATTGGATTTCTAGCTGCAATATTAGTGCCACAAATACAACCACAAAATTTGAAATGTATATGAAAAACAAATGCATCCACAACCAACCTTCTAGACGTTTTACAAGAGTGGACCTTAAGGTGGTTATAGTCCTCGCGTGTGCTCAGGGCACAAAATGTAACAAACTCTGGGGATCCGTTAAATGAGCATTCTTGTGGGGGTCTTGAATGAAAAGGTTCAATGCTCATTTATAGAATCATTCTGCTCGGACCCCAGAGTCAACACTTCAAGCTTGTCCATGACCCTTGGACTTGCTGAATCCAAGTTGATGAATACTTGAAGTCACTTGGACTTGCTGAATCCAAGTGTAAGAAGTTGTCTGTAAAGCAGCAAAACAACTAGTAATATTTCAGCTGCCTTGAAGAAATTCTTCTCCTGTTCTTTGCTGCATTTATATATCTATTTGGCTTATATTGTTGAATCATTGTTTCAGTGATGATTGTGGTTACTATATGTTGTTGTTCATTTTAAAACTTTCTGAAGGCAAGGACATATGCACAATTAATCAGGTTAGTGCTATTTCATTTTGTGTAAATAATTGTTCACTATTTTTTTTTGCTAAACTGGCTGATGTACTTGTGCCTTAAAATGCAAGAAGAAGTAACTACAAAGAGCAAAAGGATGGCAATGTTCATGTTTACCTACAAGGAAGAGCTCACCAAACTTGATTTGGATGATGCAACCTACAAATTCTTTGAGGAATCAAATAGAAAAGGCAACAAAAAATCTTATGCAAAAGGCAAAAATGAACCTGATGATGCATCTGAAGAAAGTGATGATGAGCCAGTTTATGAATTTAAAGAAAGGAATGTATCTGATGATGAATCTGAAGAAAGAGATGATGGGCCAATTGAACCTGATGATGAATCTGAAGAAAGAGATGATGGGCCAGTTGATGATGTTGATGATGAATCTGAAGAAAGAGATGATGGGCCAGTTGAACCTGATGATGAATCTGCAGAAAGAGATGATGGGCCAGTTGATGCATCTGAAGAAAGAGATGATGTGCCAGTTGATGATGAATCTAAAGAAAGGAATGTACCTGATGATGAATCTGAAGAAAACGATCATGAGACCCAACAAGAGGGTACCAACACCCTACAAGAAAAGAGGAAATCAGTTGCTTCAGTAGATTCTGACACTATTAAGAAGATCAAAACTGTACAAAGTGTCACTGCACACGGTGCTAGGGATACGAAGCTAGACAGTAAGGCAAATGTAGACACAAATACAAAGGTATTTGTGGATATGAAGAATTTGGAAGAAGATATCTATTTATGGATATTTGATTCAAAAGTTGTACCCCCTTTCAAATTTGAGCGCCCTGAACCAGAGTCTGACAAAGCTATCAAACTGATGAACCATATATTTAAAAGATATGGCAATGACAGGTACGCTTCCCCAGTTTTTTTTCCTTCTTGTAATCTCATGGAGACTAAACTTAATTTATATTTGTTTCTAATTCACAGCAGCACTATACTCATAGCTGACAATCAAGATTCTGCAGATCTGGATTATATGATAAAAATAAGTGGAAAAATGATCAAAGAAGAGTTTGACACAGGTTCTATGTGTCGAGTTACACTCTTATTGTTCTTTATATATTGTTTGAGAAGTGATGACAAGCGTTTTAGATCAGATAGCATTGGTTACAGGGTTATAATGGATCCACAAATTGTGGTACATAACTACTTCATATAAATCTTTTCTACATCATTTTCTTAATTTGTATAAATACACTCACCATTTTCTTTATTTGTATAAATCATAGGGGCATCTAATTTCTACATCATGTGACTCTAAAGAAGTGGAAGAAATGATTAGAAGACGTTACACTGTCAATGACTTTGTAAGATTCCATCATGTAAGTACATGTTCTTCCCATTTTGATTCCTTACACCATGTTCATTTTTCCTTTTGCTGTATATTTTCTTCTTATGACTGCATGCCTCTAAGTATCTACGTAAAAATCCAAGCTAGCAACCAATACCTGTGCCCGCCGCTCGCCCCGACCTCACATTAGGGCGTTCTCCCAAAGGCTCGTGCCATTTGCTCAGCCTACACGACCGATGAGCCGTGGCAGGCCGCCTCGAAGCTCCCTTCCTCACGGGTGGCGGGTTGAATCTTTTGTAGCCAACTAAAATACGCGATGGGGTATTGTAAGTGGCACAGTGGCCTTGCTACCATGATCCATTGAGATCCAGGCCCGCGGCGCACAGATTCGTCCCTCCCTTCTACTCTATCATGCGGCTTTAGGCTCAAACCGCACGTTACCCCGCAGGTACCTTGTGTCCTCCCGGCAACTTGGTGACATGACACGAGTAGGTTCATTTGACACAAGTTAGCCACGTGTGGATGGGATTTATAGACACGGTCAAGGTGCATAATAAAGACTGGTCTTAGCATGGTGATTTGATATTTCCCATGGGTAACATCCAGAAAGTCTTAATACCAGCATGAAAGGGTATGCCCGTACAATCACAAGGAAGGATAATGGTCAAGTGAGGGGTATCTTTGGTACAAACAAGAAGGTTACATGTAATCTGCTCAAAAACTAGTGAAAACACCCCATTCGACAAGGTTGCATGTCTGAGCGCATGAAAGCCAAAAATCGGCACGAACGGGCGCCCGATATAGAAGGAGCCAAGTTTGGTGGTTTTGGGTGGAAAATGGAAGGTTACATAGAATCTACGCAAAAACTGTGATTTGGAAAGGTTCCGTGTGCTATACCTCACAGAAGCCTGAAATCGGCCCGAAAGGGTGTCCAGTACGGAAGGAGCCCCCATCTACTTCCTTCCTGGCAATTTCAAGCACTCTTTGACTCTCTTTTCATAGTCCTTTTCATCTTTCCCTCGTGGTACTTGTTCACTATCAGTCTCTCGCCTATATTTATCCTTGGACGGAGTTTACCGCCCAATTTGGGCTGCATTCCCAAAAAAACGTAACCTGACTCGTTGACGACACCTCATGGTGAGACAGGGTCCAGGCCGAACGGGGATCTCACCCTCCCAGGCGTCCCTTCCCGGGGAACTTGAGCCCGGTCCTTCTTTGAGGACGCCTCTCTAGACTGAGAAAATCCTTTTGTTTGGTACTCGCATTCTTCTAAGGCTTTGTCTAGTTTCCCTCCCAAAGACAGACAGAATCATCTAACACTGCCAAAGATAGGATTGCGGCAAAGAACATCGATTTGGTTCATAGCTTTAAGCTAGAAACATACCACAATCCATTCACCACAATGGAAGACAGGGCAGTATATCTGCAAAAGCAAACATGTATGTAACACATCTTGGTTTAGGGGAATTAACAGTTCCAAAAAACAAACATTTATTGATGCACAACTTAAGAATCTACGAGGAAACGGAACGGACTTTCTGTGTTTGGTTTTGGTTTCTTTGAGTTTGGGGAGTGCATGTTTAAACATTTCCTCCATAACTTCATCGTCCTGCACTTAGGGGGAAACAATAGGTACAATATATTTTGCTATAGTTCTTAAATTTGCTGGCAAAGCAATATTTGTTTACCTTGACTAGTGGTCGGACAAATATCTTGTTCTCATCTTTCTTCTAGCATTGAGTCCGCTGATAAGATGGCAGGCACTCTCACCTCCCCAGAAGGACTGTTCTAATTGAAAACCAGTCACTGAGATCTCTGCAAACCTCAATATAACCTTTTCCTTACTTTTCCAATTGAAAACATGACACATCAGTATAGCAAGTTCTACAAGAATATAATCATAAAGTTTCCAGGAACATACCATTGCATGACAAGATTATAAACCCTTTCAGATGTCTCATCATCCAGAAGCTGCTCGTGCATTTTTTTTCTTTGTGGCAGACTTGGTACTAGACTTACGCATCCTCTTGCTTCCTTCTGGTACGATAAGAGACTTATTTATATCTATGTTACTTGTTGACAGCTTTGCATTTTGCTCCACATTGCTCCACGTTACTTGTTATCACAGAAGAAAGAGGAATGTGGAGCAAAATGTAAAGCTGTCAACAAGTAACACAGACATAAATAAGTCTCTTATCGTACTAAAATGAAGCAAAAGGATGCGTAAGTCTAGTACCAAGTCTGCCACGAAGAAAAAAAATGCGCGAGCAGCTTCTGGATGATGAGACATCTGAAAGGGTTTATAATCTTGTCATGCAATGGTCTGTTCCTAGAAACTTTATGATTATATTCTTGTAGAACTTGCTACACTGATATGTGTCATGTTTTCAATTGGAAAAGTAAGGAAAAGGTTATATTGAGGTTTGGAGAGATCTCGGGACTGGTTTTCAAGTAGAACAGTACTTCCGGGGAGGTGAGAGTGAATGCCATCTTATCAGCGGACTCATGGAATGCCTGAAGAAAGATGAGAACAAGATATTTGTCCGACCACTAGTCTTAACTATGTTTTATCTTCTCAAGTTGGGCTGCTCTCGGTTCGCTCGCCGTTACTCGGAGAATCCTTGTAAGTTTCTTCTCCACCGTTTATTTATATGCTTAAACTCAGCGGGTAGTCCCGTTTGACCTTGTAAGTTCATTTGTTTTATCTTCTATGACTGACATGATGTCATTCTTGTTCCATATATGGTAACAAATCCTTCGGTTTTGAACGCATGGCAATAATGTGCTCCTAGCCTTTGCTGAGGTTGCTTGGAGATGTTGCATGTTTGTCAGGAAGACAAGAACTTGTATTGACTACCCGACAAGTAGGCAACTCCTCTTTGTACCCTACCTATCGTATAAGTGACCTCCAGTTAGTTCTTTATGCAATTGGCTATCAATTTTCCTGATTTTTTGGTATTCTGGCTTGGTAACATTTACATTGTATATCCTTGCCTTAGTATGTTGTGTTTCGCGATAGAGCTCCACGGTTTCCTAGTAGTTTCTTCGATAAGTTTGCTACCTATAATGACACCTTGCTTGCTTTCAATAAGTCTTCTGCTCATTTCCTCATCGAGTTGTGGCTCGCAATACATGCCCTGATGTGAAGGTAGTTGTCACTGTGCTGTTGGTTCTTGTGTTGATCCTAAAATCCTTCTACAAGTGATGAATATTGTTCATCTAGTGGTTGATTATGAGAAGTAGGAAGTTAATTACACTATAACTTTGATGTACTATGTTTCGTATGTAAACTTGGATCCTTATGTACTGATGACCCCTCCTAATTATGTATTTGATGTTGTATTTTGTGCCCTTATTATATGTGATGTACAAATGAATGTTCCTGTGCAAAGGGGTCACCTTCATCGGAGCCTAGGCAAGGTGAGGGCACCTCTGCCATGTAGACGCTTCCAAACGCCATCTTTAGATGACAATTTGGGTTAGTTATGTGCGGCTCATCAGCTACCCAGCCCATCAAACGAGTTTTCAATGTAGCCTGGCCCATGGGATGCGTTTTAGCCAAGTAACATATCTGCATCCCGTGAGCTGGGTTGTCCTGGCCTTGCTAGCTGGTCTGGCTAAGCTAGACTCGGTTACCAATCATGCCCCATGTGATTTTGGAGGTACCGTCCACACGTGCCCTATAAGACAGTGTGTGTTTCAGGACACACAACCTCCAAATTGTCTTGTCCCCCCTCTCTTCTCTTTCTCTCTCGTCCACTAAATTGTTGTTGTACATGCCCTAGCGCAATACCATCTCCTGTGCAAATGTTTTCAGCTCTCATGTACATCAGTGGGTCAGCCCTGCCCTATGTGAGCGCGCATCGCTCCTGGGCTGCAGGCTCGAGTACCTTCATCTTCTGGTCTTCTTGAGTCAACACCGGAGGCCATACGTTCAAGACTCTACCTAGCCCGAGTGGTGGAGGTGAAGAGTCCATTCCCAAAATTAATTGCGTCCAATAATTAGAGGACACCAAAGGTCTGGTGTGCCTCCTTTA
This sequence comes from Alloteropsis semialata, assembly GCA_004135705.1. Lineage (NCBI taxonomy): Eukaryota > Viridiplantae > Streptophyta > Magnoliopsida > Poales > Poaceae > Alloteropsis > Alloteropsis semialata. The sequence continues at coordinate 55,980,692 of CM014275.1, read as the reverse complement.
AATTTTAACGGAGAAGAATGGATTCATTCACAGATCAGAGCTCTTTAATTTTATCGTCCACGGCCGGTGGAAGGCACGTCCTCTGGCGATGTCGTTCGCCGCCAGCAAAAAAAAAGGTGAGGATTATCGGAGTGCCTCTGCCTCTTCGACCTCACCTAATTCAGCACTGTTTCCATTCACCTCTTCTTCTTTTGTTTCAGGGGCTGCCATTTGAATTGAAGGACAATAACGGAGGCCGGGGGAGACGCCGCGCCTGCTAAAGCAGCGTCGGCCAGGGACTGGTCGGAGCTGCCCCTCGACGTCCTCGCGTCGGTCTTCGCCAAGCTCGACGCCGTCGATATCCTCATGGGCGCGGGACTTGTGTGCCACTCGTGGCTCGACGACGCCAAGGTGCATGGAGTCTTCTTGTAAAATAATTATACCCTTTTTGGATGTTTTATTAATTGAGCTGGAAACAATGCAAAATGACATTGCCTAGGCGCTCGGAACTGAGTGCAGTAGTTCATATGTCTTTTATCAGCAACATCTTGTAAGATCTAAACTAATAGTGCCATGAAGATTGACTGATGGTGATCACTGTCTAGGCAGAGGTTACATATCTCTTTTGGATTGTGGGGTTTTCAGAAGAAAATATTTAAAAATCTATTTTTTCAGAATTTTTTTGAACAATGAAGATGTATTTTATTTATACACGCACATACACTCTCATGCTGCTGCAGTTGGGAGTATAAAATAAGACAGTAATACTTTCAAGGAAAAAGTGTATAAAATAAAATGTTGGTATTCCACATGGCTTTGTTATGGTTTCCTTTTCTTTACATATAGGATATTTGCATCCAGGATACATGAAGCTCTTTCATTTTTTTTGAATTGAGATATTGATATAAGCAGCAGAGAAGCATGTGGTTGGCCCAGGACACATTGATCTAATTTGTCTCGGAACAGAACACAACTTATTACGGAAGGATACATTGACTCATGCACCACCTCCACCGATCTATGGAGGCTTCTCAAAAGCCCTTACTCCTCTCAATCGAATAACTAAACCAGAAGAACCATCGAGAAAGAAAAGCTTTCGGTTTTTCAGTTTTCCAATGAGACGGTATTGAAACTGATTCTGTCTTTCGTCTAATTCTTTGTCAAAGCACATGCGTAAAAAAAGCAGTAACTATGTTTATTTCCATCTATATATGCAAGTAACGTAAGTATTGTCTGTTGTTGCTGTCATTCTGAACTGCTTACAGAATCACGATTATCTGTATGTTTTGACACTATTCTTATCTCCCTTTTTAGTTATCAGAGGTAGTTGGATATGGAGGGGATTCTTTTTATGCTAGACATTAAAGCAGCAGGGAGTCCTGGGACTATTTTGTGTAATATTATCACTACACTGAGAGCCCTATGCAATGTTATTTATACCTTCCGAAAATGTCAAGCGTTGGACTGCCATGGACACACTTGGATCTTAAACAAGGTACTTCTGCTGCTTATTAACATAGCAATTTCTCAGCAGCTTTAAATGTCTGTATCAGCACCTTAAAATGTCTGTATGCTATCCTGATTTGGTTGCATATATGTAACAGTTTTGTGTATATACTATAATTGATTTTTGTCTCCTGGTTTGCATTCCGTTTTGTGAGAATGCAGTTGTTGCATTTCAAAAGCTGTTGTGGCAATAGGCGGATTGGAAATTCTTAAATTCATGTTGCAATTAAGTAAGACCACTTTCTCTTTCCTTTTTTATTACATTTTTTGTGATCTCAGTATGTATTTTTATGGCAAATGTTATCGTGTTCAAATTTTGTTTTATTCCCACAGCAACGCACGAGCACGAATCTACGTATATACAAATGATGCACATCAAAGGATCTAGGCGACTTACTTTTTTCCCAATAGTTTAACTAGATTTTCTTAATAGTCTATCTGGTTCACTAGCTACAAAACTGTGTGGGTGATGTTTGGAGGATTACATTATTTTCATTTGCTAAAAATGTATAGAAAGATAGAAAATTATACTACAAATTAAACAATGTTGCCTACATAGAAAAAAATTACTAATGATGCTAACACTTTAGGCGAGACTTGATGTAAACTCTTGTACTAGTGCAGAAACAAGCAATAAAACTACAACATTTTATTCTTTTTTTGCTGCAAGACAAATCTTTTCAGGTATCAAATTAAAATACAGTAAAAGATCATACCTGTCCGCTATGTACCTGAGAAGGTCATCATCAACAAACAGCTCTCCGATGAACACCTCCAGCTGGCCACCGGGGCGGTCCACGGCCGCCTTTGCCATGGCACGCCCGACATCTCTACCTCCAGAATTCCACTTCTGGTTCACCACCTTGTTGTCGGCTTGCCATGTCGAGCTGCCGCCACAGATAAGGCAGCTTTGCCGCGTCGAGCCACGAGTGGCACTCGCCCATGAGGATGTCGACGGCGCCGAGCTTGGCGAAGACCGACGCGAGGGCGTCGAGGGGCAGCTCCCACCAGTCCCTGGCCGACGATGGCGCCAGCGCTGGCTCAGCGTCTCCTCCGGGCTCCATTGTCCTTTGGCTAGCTAATGGCCGCAGCACCTGACCAAACAGAGAGAGAAAGGACGGAGTAGTGCTAGATCATTAGAGCTCGTGACAAGAGATTTATGAGGCAGAGGCACTATGATCCTCACCTTCTTTGCCGGCAGCGGAAGAACTTCGCGTCGCGCGTCGACCTTGCACGCCGGCCGTCTAGGAGAAGACGAAGAGCTCTGCTCTGTGAACGAATAAGTCAGTCGTCTCGGGTGAGATTTAATGGAGGCGCACGAGAGACCATTGGTTTCCTCTAATTATTAGAGCCAACTAATTTTGGCAATGAACTCTTCACCTCCAGCTGAGTTGGAGAGTTTCCAGATAGTTTGCTCGGGAAGGAGAGTGGTTTTGAACGCACACGGCCGCCGTAGGGGCTGGAAAGTGGTACACGGTAATACAAAATATCTGAATCCGTATCCATTAAAACGTGAATAAGGTTATTTGTATTCGTGTCCGATTGGTAATATGGATACTGAAATGGATGTATTCGAATCTGTTTTTCACTAATTTTCTCTTTCCGATTATATATTCGTATTCGAAATAACTATGGATGACAGATAATATTAATTTTAGCATTATAAATGTTATATAAAAATTAAGTTTAGTAAATTTTCATATAATATAGTTTTTAATAAATATATTATTTGAACATAATATATTTGTTGAAGTGAATTATTTTTAAAATACTCTATTTTATTTATTGATTGCTGTAAACTATTTTATTTACTCCAATTTTATTTATTTCTTGGTAAATATCAATAGATTTATTTGAAATACTACATATTTCTGGTTTAATTTATTATTTATATATTTTTATTAAAATAAGTATAAAAATATGATATTTTCGATGAGTTGTCTTTATATACATGGTATTACTTTAATCTCGACCCTTCAATGATTTTGTTCTTCTAAAACACTCAATAAATAAATGAAATTTTGCTCCTAATGCGAATTCGAATTCAGACTATTTATTTTGTATTCGTATTCGAGTATATTCGAATCCAAATCCGTATCCGACTAAAACATCCGAATGCTATCCGTATCCGCGCCATTTCCATCCCTAGCCGCCGTGGTTGACTCGACAAGAGCAGAAAAAAAGCGTTCACGCAGGAGAAGTACAGTTGGGTTGCCTACCAGTTCCTCTAATCTAAAATCATACTACTTGCTTGCATCCACTCATTGACTTGTAGACCTGAGTCACAGAGTGTCTATCAATCAGAGCAAATTCCCTGTATGTCGTTGAAAATTCAACCTATTCTTTATGTGTCACTGAAATTTAAATTTAAACCATCCCTCTGTGCCACTGGAATTTACATTTCCACCATTTTGTG
>CM014275.1:55958181-55975791 GCA_004135705.1 Alloteropsis semialata | reverse complement strand
AGTATATGGACGAGAAGCAGAAGAAGGCTCTATTGCACCGTGCGTATCCGCAGGGTTCAGCTGAACGGCGGTTCGAGGTTCTTTGCAAGGACAAAGGGAGGACGGTGGCCGGATGGGAAAGGGTCAGACAAGAGTGTGTTCTCCGGAACGATAGTTGCATTTGCTCGTGCCAGAAGCCTCAGCTGCTGCACAAGCCTTGCTCCCATGTGATTGCTGCCTGCTATGAAGCTGGGGGACTGCAGCCCCGTATGTACGTCTCTCCCTACTTCTTCAAGCAAACCATTATGGCTACCTGGAGTTTTGAGGTGTATGGCTATGGGATATTTGGCTCCTTCACCAACAACCCGGGGAAAAATGCAACTTATATCCCCGATCCAGATCCAGAAATGAGGCAAGGCCCTGGGCGACGAAAGAAGAAGCGCATTAGGAATAACATGGATCGATCTGAAGCTGGTCCAGACGTGCGTATCTGCTCTAAGTGCAATGAGGTTGGGCACACATACAAGAAATGCACTGCAACGTCTTATTATGATCTAAGCGGTGCAGGAGGGTCATCAAATGTGGTCTCAAATCCTTCATCAAAGGGCGTTGGTCGTGGCCGCCGCACCAATCCTGAGTCTTTTTATGCGGGCCCGAGCCTGACCCAAGCTGAGCAACAGGCCGAAAATCCAAGCCCACACGCGCGTGTTGTACGGCATAACGGCCTGTGGGTCAATCCAATGACCTTGCGCTCTTCCCTAAATTGTCAGCTTTGGCTCGATGTTGTTGATAAAGGGGCGGGGCATATCTTAGACAGATGGGGATTTCAAAACAAAAATCTTGGACAGATGGCCGATTGGGCCAGCTCAATGTGCCACCAAGCTATAGATGTCAGCGGCTGCCAGAGTGCCGAACCTTGTGACCAAGAGGCATCCGCAAACGAGGAGCAGCCACATTCTCAGACTGTTGGCCGCCTCCCATCCTCGGCGCTAGTCCGGGGATTTTTGGGCCCGGGGCGAAATTTTTTAGGGGCCTTCTAATAATAATAACAAGAATAACAGCAGTAGTAGTAAATACTTAATGTACATCTTAAAATATTCATACCAAATAATTTATTAATATATGCTTGTATTGCTTTTAGAAAACTTGTCAATGGCTCTCTAGAGAATTGATCAATCCGTAGAGACCTATTTTCATTCTCATGATGAAGGAAAAAAATAGGTGACAGGAAGGGCATGCCGTCTATGAGTACTTACAGCGAGACACCACACTAGGAAACTATAGTCTCCAACCCATAGTTTCCTCGCGTGGGCAGGTAATAAATATTGTCTCTATTTCTCTCTCTTATCATTCCATTCTCTCTCCGGTCCACTGCAATGTCCTCTTCACCCATGAGGGAGCCGTCATGCGGCGCCTCATGGCAGCAGAGCACAGAGGAGCATCAGGACGGGAGGCCGAGCGCATGCACAGTGGTGGTGCTAGGGGCCGGCAGGCGCTGCAACGCTTGCGGGCGGGCGCTTGCAGAGCATTGTAGCACGGTGGATGAGCAAATGAGCTAGCGGAGGTGGTGCCAGAACAGGCCACAGGGCCGGGATGGGCGGGCAGCCAGCGCATGGTAGAGCTCGCCCGTGAACGCCGGCAGTAGAGCCTCGCGGTGGCCATGGATTGCGAGTGGGAGGCCACGAGATAGCAGATTGTTGTTGCGGCAAGGCGCTCCGCACGGCGGCCGGCGACAACGGGACGTTAGGGACTTCTAATGGCGGCATCAAGCGAGCACACGGCTATCGCAAGGTCTGCTTGCGCGATGATCTCTTCTTCCTCTAGGCTTGTAGCTTCCGGACACAGTTCACAACCTTCGCATTAGAGATCTCTCATTCAGCACAAGGACAAAAATACTAGAAATATAAGTGTCAACATTTTAGATTGACAGATATTTGGTTCTTTGGGCACACTACTTCTTCGTGAAGGACGATCACATTAGTCAAAAAGAGAGAGAATTTTATACTTTTGGGCCCTCGAGATCGAGTAAAAATCCTACGTCTAGTTGTTGCTTGTGTTATTTCGGTGAGTACAGAATACAATCTAGTGTACCTAATACCCTCTAGTGAATGGGAGAATATTGAATACCCTCTACGTACAAGATCCCTTGTTATTTATGTCTAGGGTGTCTTGACTTACATGACAAAAATAGGCTTAAATCTATCACGACTCTATCTTCTATCTTCTATCTTCAGGCTTCTCCTTCCTTGAATAGGCTGTCATGTCTTGCTCAGAATCTTCTACCCCAAAGTCGGTGGTTGGTAATCCTTGTGGTCGAGTACCCTGGTGTTATGGCCTCAATAGTAGCCCCCAAGCTTATCTTATCCTGTGATGATCTGTCTCAGGCTTTTTTATTTTTGTGACATTCATAAGATATTTGGAATATTGCTATTAGATGTCTTTCCAAAAATTTGAAAAGACCAGGGATCCTAGTTGAAAAACCTACATCTGGATGATAAGCTCAAGAAATAGTTAAATGCTATAAACAGGATTATGATGTTATATGCCTCGAGATCTTCTGACACCGGGAATCTATGATCGGGAATTTTGTAGTCGTCGAGACTTATATAATTGAGATTTGATCTTGGAGAATTAATTTGTGATCGGGCACCACGAGTTTGGGTGCTCGCAATCTAGTTCTCTTATTTTGAAAAATTTTATCGTCGGCATTATGTACTCTTGATTGGGTATCTCGCATTTGGGTACTTTGCGACTGAGTTTTCCTGGTCGGGGGTTTTGTGCTCGGGAGTTTTACTCAGGCACTTCTGAATCTCCAATAAATAAATACTTTGCTCAACTTGATTTAAACTTACTCACATATCTTTCCATGGAATCCGTGTTGATGACAAGAAATAATCCAGCAATAATCTGGGCCAATAATGGTCCGTGTGTTGATGTAGAGTGTGTCTTGTTGTTGATCCGTATGTCCCATGTTCCTCAATCCTCTAGGCGTATGTGTCCGTGTGAGCATGGTGTTCGAGTTTGTTGAAAATAAAATGAGTACTTTGTACACTTGAAGCCAAATACTGGCCGTGTATATTATGGGCGCTCAAGTGGCCGTATTTTGTGATTTAGTTATGAGTAGTACTTCGATCAGTTGAGGCCGAGCACTTTGCCAAGCGCAATGGACCCTCTTTGTGAAGGCACTTTGGAAAATATGAATGAGCACTTTGATCACTTGAGGTCGAGCACCACGTCGAGTGCAACGGACCCTCTCATGATGGCACTTTGATATCTATGAGTTCTTGGATCATGCGAGGTCGAGCACTCCGTCGAGCACAATGGACCCTCGCGTGATGGTACCTCGTTTATATTGAGTACTCGGATCATGTGAGGCCGAGCACTCTATCGAGCACAATGGACCTTTGTGTGATGGTACTTCGTTTATATTGAGTATTCAGATCATGCGATGTCGAGCACAACGGACCCTCGCGTGATGGTACTTCGTTTATATTGAGTACTTAGACCATGCGAGGTCGAGCATCCGTCGAGCACAATTAGGGCTGGATAACGAGCTGGCTCGGCTCGGCTCGCCTCAGCTCGTTATGTTAACGAGCTAGCTCGGCTCGGCTCGTTAAGGTAACGAGCAAAAAGCTAAGCTCGGCTCGGCTCGACAAAAGCTCGAGCTGGCTCGGTGCCGCTCCCGAGCTCGCCACAAGTAGCGCAGACAACCCCAAGTCCCCAATCGAATCAACTGCTGCTGCTTGTATAAAAAAAAATTGCAATGCTTCTTTACCAGATCAACGAGAGACATAGTAGAAACTAGAAAGTAAAATCAAGAATTGGATTGGCCTGTTGGAGAAGAGAGGTGCCGACCACCTCCTGGCCGGCCTGACACCCGTAGCAGATGGGGTACTGAGCGACGACGAGGCGTTGGAGCTGGTTCCGCAGCATCTCTACGCTGCCGCCATGGCCCATGCATGGCCAGACTGAGCTCACCCCGGCCAAGAAGCCACTTCGACGAGGACTCCGGCCGTGGGCTTGAAGGAGGCAAGCTCCATAGACCACAGTCCGCATGGTTTCGACTTGGTGGTTGGAGAAGTCTGGCATGGGGCGCTACGCGAGAGGGAGCGGCGGCGCTACATGAGGGACTAGGGAGCGAGCGAGGAGGAAGCAGCGGCGCAACGCAAGGGTAGCGAGCGGGGAGGAAGCAGGCAGGAGCGAGTAATCGAGGATATGAGAGGGCCGAAGGAGGCTTATAGCCTACTAGGCTAGTTATTGGGCTGGTTGGGCCTCGTTGGGCTGTTTCGTGTGGCTCGTTTAGCTGCTCCGTGTGGCTCATACCTGGGCTCGTTTAGCTTGCGAGCAGCTCGCGAGCTGGCTCAAACTCGCTCGTTATGCTAACGAGCAAAATTGTTAGCTCGGCTTGGCTCGAAAAAAGAATGAGCCGAGCGAGCTAACGAGCCACGAGCACAATGGATCCTCGCCTGATGGTGCTTCATGGCGTAGTTTGGATTCATTCGAGATTGAGTACTCCATCAAGCACAATGTACTCCCTTACGATCAAGCACTTTTAGAGTAACAGAGCACCTTAGATCCACTCTAAATCAAGCACTCCATCTAGCACTTCGGACTCTGTTGTGGTCAGGTACTTCGAAAGTGCTTTGGGTTTGCTTCAGATCAAGTGCTTTGCCGAGCACAATGAAATCTCATACAATCAAGCACTATGGGAGTTGGAATAATTTTGATTTATTTGAGATCAGATACTTGGTCGTGCAATATCTCGAAATCACCCCAATGGATATTGTAAATTTGAATATTGGGAACTTGGAGAGCCACTAATATTAATCTGGTTAGTAGAGAATATATTAAAATAAAATAAAATAAAATAAAATAAAATAAAATAAAATAAAATAAAATAAAGGTGACTGATTTGAGTATGTGTTTAGGTATGCGATTGAGCCCCGAGTATATACATCAATAAGAAAAGGCTGTCTAAACACCCATGTTAAATTAACGGCTTATTGTGTCTAACTGGACTAATAATTTTGTTGCTCAAATTCAATTTAAACATTTGTAATTCCACTAAGGGCGAGATGTTCAACACTCTCTTTGATGACTGTATGTGTTATACGTAGTCACCCATCATCGAATGAAAGCAAAGTTATTACTAGTTCCACATTTATTTATCATGGATGTATAGATCAAAAATTGAATTAAAAATAGAATAATTGTGAACGTATTGAAATATGCTTGGTGATAGCCCCCGGGCGTTGTCTCGGTGAAATATGCAGTAGTGTGTTCACCCACCGATGAAGGTAAGTTGTATGCTGGTCGAGTGACGACGCTTGCTGCACGTCGATTCGTAGACGCCATCAGGGGTTCACCATGATTGCCATAGGGTGCCCCCGCCCGGTCGTAGCCTCTCGTCGCGAGGTCACACGGCACATGCTGTAAAAGGAAAGGCAAGTGCATTATCCTGTACACGTAATTATATCCTGCACACGCTAAGCAATGCGGCTAACTGTGAGTCGGCGAATTGACTCAGGACTTGTGCACACGGAACGGCGAGTCGTGTGCTCACTGTTCACTAGAGTAGGTTAATTAAATCGACACTCAAAAGAAAAAAAGAGTAGCTTAAATCGGATTTGAGTAGAGCTTGCTTGAGTTGGCAAGTCATTCTTCCGATGATTGATCCAGTTTGATTTTTAACAACTGTGGTTCACTCGATCGAATCGACAATTTGGTAGATTAGTTTTGTTGAAGCTTGATGTAGCGGTGCCGATAGTAGATGCATCTGCGAACCAAACTCCTCCGGCGATCGATATGGTTGGTCTTCACGCAAGGGCGTCTACTTGGCGCGTCTGTGTCGACGTTTTAGATTGACAAATACTTGGTTCCTTGGGTACCTGATTTTTCGTGAAGGACGATTACAGTAGTCAAAAAGAGACGATTTTTATAATGGTTCAGACCTCGAGATCGAGTAAAAACCCTACGTCCAGTTGTTGCTTGTATTATTTCGCCGAGTACAGAATACAATCTCGTGTATCTAGAACCTTATAGTGGATGGGAGAATATTGGATATCCTCTACATACAGGATCCCCACTATTTATGTATGGGTGACTTGACTTACAAGACAAAAACAGGCCTAAATCTATCAGGACTCTATCTTCTTTCTTGGGGCTTCTCCTTCCTTGAATAGGCTGTTGTGTCTTGCTCGGAATCTTATACCTCAGAGTTAATGGTCCGGTACCCTGTATTATGGCCTCAACATTAAGCTTTGTCATGTTCTTCCACTCCTCCCCGGAGATCTTGCCAATACGAGGCCACGGAAGGGGCTTGGCGCTGACACTGGGAGGCACCGAAGGAATAGGCTTCAGGTTGATGGTGTGGCAACGTTGCCTGTAACACCCTAAAATTATGCTAGCAAAAATAGTAATTAATTTATTTTATTTTGGTCAAAGTGTGCATGGTCAACATAAGGTTAATATGAATTTGTGCTAATTAAAATTTAATATAAGAAATTTGAAACTTGTCTGTGCATGCTGGTGCATATTTTTGCTTGTGAGCAATTCAATTAGACATTTGAAATCCCATTTGAATTTGCTTTTGTTTGAGTACAATTTTGTTTTCCGCGATTAAGTCTAGTTTCGCCCCCCTGAACTTTTGGCCCGGCCCGCCTTAGCCCCCTCAACTCTCCTTCCTCGCCCGCTTTCCAATCCGCGGCCCAGTTTCCCTTGGCCCACTCCTGTCACCCGCAAGCTAGAGGTGTAAAAACGCCTGGGCGCTTTCACCCGGTCACTGATAAGCGGGGCCCACCTGTTAGGGCCTTCGTCCCCACGAAGCCGCATCCGAGCCGGACCGCCGCCGATACCTTCCATCACTGCCGCCGTCTTTCCCCTTTCTCCCTTTCCACCTTGGGACTTTCCTTAGCCGGACTTTCCATCCCCGCCACACCTTGCCCTATATTAAACGTCGCCCGCGCCCCTATATCCTCATCTCAACCGCGCCGCCGTCGGAGCTCGAAGGTGAGCACTCGCGCGCCGCCGCTTTGATTCGCTGCCGCGAAGACCCTCCATGCTCATCCTCTCACTCTCTCTGTCATGCGCAGGACGTCCACACCCCAGCACCGCTGTCCCAAAGCAGTCACCGAGCCTCGGAGCACCTCATTGTCGAGTAGCGCCATCGCCGTACGCTATTCACCACCGAGGGCCGTCCCCGCCACACAATCGACGACGAGAGCACCCCGGTGAGCTCCCCTATGACTTCCTCTACCTCCCCGGCCAAACCTCGTCCCAAACCATGCATCACAGGGCAAGTTTCGCCAACTCCGGCGATGCATCGCCGCCCGCCACCGTTGTTTGCTCACCACCGGTCAAAACCAGCCGCCCGCTTAAGCCTCTGCTGTCGGATCTAATCCGAGCGGTTAGGGTTCCCCCGTACCCCTTCGCGTCATATGAGCCGGGTCCGTGGCGCCACATCAGCATCGCGTTAGCGCCACGTGAGCACTGCATCAGCAGCCACGTCAGCCCCTCCCCACTGCACAGAGCATTTTTGCAAAAAAGCCCCTTGTGTTTTTGTAAATCAACTCATCGTCAAACTGTAGTTCAAAAGTAATTGTTTTTAGGTCCTTTTTCTTTTGTTTAATCCCCTACACTTTTAAATAATAAAACCTGCCATCCTAGGTCATTGTTTTTCGAACTGGACCTTTGGTTTTTACATATAATTATGCATAGATCCCTAGTTTCTTGCAAATAAGCCCCTAGATCTTGTTTTATGCATATAGAATGTGTTTAGCTACGATTTAAGTGATTCTTGTGCTCATGTGTTCGTAATAAAGCATAGAATAGTTTTATAAACTTTTTTGCTCCTGTTTGCATTGTTTGGTGTACTGTTCTAATAGAATTAACTTATATTGCATGTACTGGCTTGTTTGGATGCTTGTGTGGTGATTTTGATCGAGTATAGACGACGAGCCGTTCGTGTCTTCGAAAGATCAATACTTCGAGGAGCAAGAGCAGCAGCAGCAGTACCTCGAGGAAGGCAAGTGCAACATGAGAACCTCCTGGCAACCCAATTATCATTAATTATCATTTTCATATATGCATGTGTCCAATTTGATGAACCTTAAGGACTTTACCTAGATTACTTTATCCTGTCTACCTTGTACACCTGTGTTTATCCATTTATGGGTAGATTATTGCTATGCGTCGCAAACCTTTGCTTATGAACCGATGATCTCATGATATCAATTGTTAATTTTGATTGTTGGTATATGGAACCGTGATGAAAATATGCTTTTTAGCAACATGGTTAGGGAGCTAGAGCATGTTCTTTGGATTGCTCTAAGCATCTCTCCTTAAGGTCCGGTTCCTAAAGCGGCAACCCAGGAAAACCGTACAATCAACAGAACTACATGGCTCTGGTCTTGACTAAGTAAAATGAACAACTCTAGCTAGTTAGTGGTTACCGAAAGGCGCAAATGGGGCTCCATGGTTTAAGTGTGGATCTCGGCTCTCCTTTGGCATGGGATCATGTCTTACATGTGGGATTGACTGGAGGTGAGGGGTTCATGCGCCTAAGTTAAAACCATACCGTTGTAGCTTTCATCCTTGAGTATTCAAGGGTATCGTAATCCACAAGGAACATGCGTACTAGTCTTCTAACTGGTTCATCCAAGGACAACAAGAGTATGATAGGTGAGGGCAAAGAGGATCGCTATGGCTTAAGAGTTTCTGGATAAGAAATGTTCAGCCTCTACATGCTTGATTATGCCAAATTCATGATGGTACCTATTAACCTGTCACAAGAGAAATTGGATCTGTTAGCAACACCCTTTGCTTGCTCCAAAGGGAGTCTCCCCTTCACCTATCTGGGCTTGCCTTTGGGTATTACAAAACTCAAGTTTGAAGATTTCATGCCCATGGTAACTAGATGTGAAAGAAAATTAGTCCATAGTTCCATCCCTATCCCAGACTGGTAGACTTCAAGTGACTAATGCAGATTTCACCTCTCAACCCATGTTTCATCTCTGCAATTTCTCCATGTATTCCACTGTAATTGAGTAGATTGACAAATATAGAAAACATTGTCTATGGAGGAGTTCTGATCTCAACGCAAGAAATCCATCCAAAGCTTCCTGGCCACTGGTGTGTTTGCCCAAGGAAGAAGGAGCTTTGGGTGATATCAATCTCAAAACACAGAATGAGGATCTATTACTCAAGAATTTTCAAAAGTTCTTTAATAAAGAAGACATCCCCTGGGTGAATTTGGTCTCGGAGAAATACTACTCTAATGGGAGTTTACCAAGTCACATAAAAAAGGGTTCTTTTTGGTGGAGAGACATGCCAAAATTATTGGATTCTTTTAAGGGCATGGCTGCAGTTAACATTCAGAATGGCACTACGTGTTTGTTATGGACTGACCTCTGGGGCAATGAGCTTCCATCTCAATCTTATCCAGAGCTCTACTCTTTCGCCAAAAATAAAAGAATCACCATTTGCAAAGCAAAGGAGACTAATCCCCTTCACAATCTTTTTCACCTGCCCCTCTCCTCTGAAACTTTTGTGCAACTCGAGGCCTTGGAAGGCAAGCTGAGGGAACTGGCCATAGTGCAAGAGAAGGATATTTGGTGTTATATTTGGGGCTCCAATGTCTACTCTTTAGCAAAAGCCTATAGGCACTTAATTGGGCACAATTTGGTGCGTTCTGCTTTTAAGTGGTTATGGAAATCATGCTGTGAGAGTCCAAGCACAAGGTTTTTTTTTTCTTGCTCTTGCTTCATGATTGACTGAGTACCAGGAATATCCTCAGACTCAATAACATGGATCTAGATTCATATCACTACGGGAAATCAGGGGTTTGCCGAGTGTCCCAAACACTCGGCAAAGGCCGAAATACACTCGGCAAAGACTTTGCCGAGTGTTACACTCGGCAAACAACACTCGGTAAACAGCGACTCGGCAAAGAGCTGTTTGCCGAGTGTATTTTTTCGGGCACTCGGCAAACCCTTTGCCGAGTGCTATTTGACACTCGGCAAACAGCCGGTTTCCAGTGCTAAAAAAACCGAAAACAAATAGCAAAAAAATTTATTTAAATGTGGGAAGGCACCCAACCACCCAAGCCATCAAGTCGCAAGTCGCGCCATTTTTCGCGGAAAATTCGCGCGCTACGCGGTTGGCGGGATTCGAACCCGCGACCTCTCTCTCGCGCGTGACCTTCTCTACCACTGCACCACACTCTCATTTGTGACTAGATATTGTTTTGATTCCTACCGTATTATACTAAACTGAGTGTAAATTACTTGTTTGAGGCCCTAAATGATCTCAAATTAAAAACTTGTCAACTACAAAGTTTTATAACTTTTTGAAATCTACAAGTTTTATTTTGGTAGTTTCTCCATCCGAGGTCATTTACAAAATTTGAATTTCAAATTTGAGAACATTCACACTTAGTTTTCGTTGACTATATGATTTCAAATGAAAAAGTGGTCAACTACAAAGTTTCATAACTTTTCAAGATCTACAACTATTATTTTGACTGTTTTTTCATCCGAGGTCATTTGAAAAAACTCAAATTTTGAATTTTGAGAACTACAAACGTACTTTTCATTAGCAAAACAAATTCAAATTAAAAAATTTTAAACTACAAAGTTGTATAACTTCTGAAGATCTACAACTTTGATATATGACATTTCTTCATCCGATGTAGTGAGAGTAACATTGTTCACAAATCTTATAGATCTCTCTTATAGTTTCAGGAAACTCTACGAGAGATCTAGATTTTGTGAACAATATTCATATGAATTTGTCGAATGAAGAAATGACCAAACTAAAAGTTCAGCATCTTGAGAAGTTATACAACTTTGTAGTTCAAACTTTTTAATTTGAATTGATTTACTACTTCAAAATGTGGTTTTAATTATGACTTTGCCGAGTGTCAAAAAAAACACTCGGCAAACAGGACCTTTGCCGAGTGTCAAAAAAAACACTCGGCAAAGATATTGTTTGCCGAGTGTTTTTTTTTGACACTCGGCAAAGAATTTGTTTGCCGAGTGTTTTTTTTTTGACACTCGGCAAACCATATTTTTGCCGAGTGTTTTTTTTTGCCGAGTGTTTTTTGAAAAACACTCGGCAAACAAGTTGTTTGCCGAGTGCCCGAAAAAAAACACTCGGCAAACATGAAGACACTCGGCAAACTTGGGATTTCCCGTAGTGTATGAATGTGTCCTATGCACTCAACAGATCGAGGAAAGTGCAGAGCACTTGTTCCTTGGTTGTGACTTTGCTCAGGAATGCTGGTCCTCCCTGAATCTTCTCCTCCCCCCAAAGATGACAATTGCTGAGGCCGTAAGCAGCTTTCGTCTTCCGTTTCACATCCCTTTTTTCATTGAAGTTTTCATTTTGATGAGCTGGGCAATCTGGTGCTCCAGAAATGACATCATCTTCAAACGCCTCCAACCTTCAGTGGCCCTGTGTCATGCAAGTTTTCGCAAGGAATTTGCCTTAGTTATACTAAGAGCAAAGTCTGTCTCCAGGAAATTTTTGAGTGGCTGCACAACCTTGTTTAGTTCTTTTAAATATTTTCATTTCTCTCTTTGTTTCCTGAACTAAGGTGTTTGTACTCGTACATCTTTTATTAATATATAATCAGTAGGGGTCGTACCCTCCTGTTGCTTCAAAAAAGGTATTCAGTTATATAGTTGAGGGGTTATGTAGACGAACCTCAACATTTTTGGAGATGTTGCAGATTTTTAAACAAGTCCTTTCGACATAGACAAAACCGTCTCTGAAACCGCCCTAGGGTATTATTGAGATAATTTTAGATAGCCCAGTGAGTAGTACAGTACCTAATTTTAGAATTGAGGTTTTAGTTAGACTTATTCTAACTGATTGCTAGGTGTATGATACTCTGCCACCTGGATTATACAGATGCTCAGACCTTTCTCTTTGCTTACTTCAAATGTTCAGATGATATGATTCATATTTCAGTTATTACTTGTTTGATTCTAGCATGATTCTAGATTCCTTTATACCTATAAATATATGTATATTAGTGTTTGACGAGGTCACAAACCAAGCTTTGTCTAGATCGATCAAATGGTGTGTGGAATAAAGTCATACTCCATACAGTGCAACTAGATTAGTTTGACCGTTCATTGTCAGTGACGCGAATAACATTCACTTAGTAAAACATGTCATTTGCTCCTAGTAAATAATGTAGGTTGCAGCTATAGCAAATAATTTTCTTGCTGCAGCTGTTTTTCAGGTTGACATGGCACCAAGCCGGCCAGGAAGGAAGCCAGCACTTCCAATGGAGTTTCTAGCACTACATGGCGGGAGTTTTACAGTAAAGAAACGTGAGAATGGGTTCACAAAAGATCAGATGCCTACAAATTTTTTGTTGTTTTTTATGTATCAATCAATGATATGTTCCCACATTGTTCTAGTATATTTTCTCTAATCATATTGGAAGCATGCTTATTTCTTAAGGTAGTAGTTCCAAATTTAATTCGTCAACTTGGAAAATAACTAGGAATTCGATCTTGCTCAGTTTTTTCCAAGTCAATATGAATTATTAGTAACTCTGTCATGAGGACAGTATTTTGCATTCGTACACATACTTTGCAAAACTTATCAGAAACTATACTCATTGGCAGATACCGGTAACGTTGATGTTATATGGCATGGTGGTCTTTATATGCCAAACCCTGTCATTAAACCAAAAAAAGGTGATAATGTTTAGCAGAGAAATATAGCTTCTGATAAATTTTGTAAATCATGTGCATTTCTGTGATAACGGTACAAAAAGTTGTAGGTTCTGTAGCTTTTTGGACATATTAGCTGTTACCGAATCTCACTAACACTATCGGAAACTCGAAGTTTGCCGTGTGTTTTCTATCGGGCACACGGCAAAGAGCCTCTTTGCCGTGTGTTTTTTTGGCACATGGCAAAGGCATACTTTGCCGTGTGCTTTCTATCGGGCACACGGCAAAGAGCCTCTTTGCCGTGTGCTTTTTTTGGCACACGGCAAAGGCATGCTTTGCCGTGTGCTTTATGCCTTTGTCGTGTGCTTTTTTTTTTTTGCACAGGGCAAAGTCAGGACTTTGCTGTGTGCTTCCTTTTGTCACACGGCAAAGACATAGTCTGTCGTGTGCTTTTTTGTGGCACACGGCAAAGCTATAATTCAAACCATATTTTGAAGTAGTAAATCAATTCAAATTAAAAAGTTTTGAACTACAAAGTTGTATAACTTCTCAGTATGCACAACTTTTAGTTTGGTCATTTCATCATTCGAGAAAACGATCGTAACATTGTTCATAAAATCTATGAAACTATAAAAACGATATATAAGATTTGTGAACAATATTACTACCACTATGTCGGATGAACAAATGACATACATGAAAGTTGTAGATCTTCAGAAGTTATACAACTTTGTAGTTGAACTCTTTTTAATTTGAATTAATTTTTGCCAACATAAAGTATGTTTGTAGTTCTCAAATTTGATATTTGAGTTTTTTCAAATGACCTCGGATGGAGAAACAGCCAAAATGAGAGTTGTGGATCATAATAAGTTATGAAACTTTGTAGTTGACAACTTGTTTATTGAAATAATCTTGTCAACGAAAACTAAGTTTGAATTTTCTCAAAATTAAAATTCAAATTTTGTAAACGACCTCGCATGGAGAAACTACCAAAATGAAAATTGTAGATTTCAAAAAGTTATGAAACTTTGTAGTTGACAACTTTTAAATTTGAATTTCTTTAGGGCCTCAAACAAGCAATTTACACTAGGTTTAGTATAATATGGGAGGAATCGAAACAGAATCTAGACACAGATGAGAGTGTGGTGCAGTGGTAGAGGCATTTACGCGCAAGGGTGAGGTCGCGGGTTCGAATCCCGCTGGACGCGTAGCGTGCGAATTTTTCACGAAAAAGGACTGATGATGGTTAGTGGCCTTCCCACGTTGGAATAAAATTTTTTGCTAATTTTTTGATTTTATTTCTGGTTGGCAAAAAAGAACTTTGCCGTGTGCCAAATAGCACACGGCAAAGTCATCTTTGCCATCAGCCCTGTTTGCCGTGAGCGGTTTGCCATGGGTGGCACACGGCAAAGGCTTTGCCATGTGCATTAGGGCCTTTGCCGGCACACGGCAAACAATCGGGTTCCGGTAGTGTACAGTACATTTTTATCATTTTATATCATCACAACATAATCAATGTTTTTTATTAAAATTTGGCATCGAAAGTGCAAAACTGAAGCATGTTAACAAGTATTATTTACATGCAGGTTCTGTAGTATTGGGTTCACAGGACAGAAAAGAGATGTAGATCAGGCGCGGAGGTCAAAAGGATCATGGAAGCTAAAGGTATTTTTTATACGGAGACCAACGTCTTGACAAGGTGAGCTAAAAATGTTGTCTAAATTAATCTGTTTTTGCATTTTACTGAAGCTATAATGAAACCATTATTCTCACCAATAACTCCTGTTTCATGGAACTTTGAATCATCTCTACCTTTTCATGCGGGGGCAAGTTCTGTGGTAGAACCTACTCCTACAAGCACAGGTAAAATTTACTCCAAGATGTTGTTAGTACATTTGAGATGGTCGCAGCACCGTGTGCATTCTCACAAGTGGATTATTTCAATTTTTGTTTTTAGCCTGTGAAGAACTGAGCGAAGAAATTCCCAAGGACAATGTCGCCGTCCATGTGGTTTCACAACCAAACTCTGGTGAATATATCAGTCCAGTCTTGCTAGCATTTTCATTTTGTCGTTTATAAATAGGCAACATCGTGTGGCCCAGATTAGAAGTTTGCACGGTTTGCACGAAGAGGTTGGTTTGCACCTGATACGTTGCCAAATAAATATGCTTGCTACAAAATTAAATTAGTGATGAGTTAATTATCTCAATATACATTTTCAGCTTGTAAGGAACCAAGCGAAGAAATTCCCAAAGATGATTTCACCATCAATGTTCTTTCAGAACAGAACTCTGGTGAATATATCAGTCTAGTCTTGCTAGCATTTTCCTTTGTCGTTAATACATATGCTAGCTACAAAATTTAATTATTGATGAGTTAATTATTTCAATATACAGTTTCATCTAGTAAGGAACCAAGCGAAGAAATTCCCAAAGATGATTTCACCATCAATGTTCATTCAGAACAGAACTCTAGTGAGTATATCAGTCTAGATCCCTCGACAAGAGTGGGCCCACCACTTTGTATACCAAGTGGGCATTACACACCTTTAGGCACCGCCTGGCCTAGGCCATGTGTTTTTGTAATTGAAAAAACATTTTCTTATGGGATTATAGGAGCTACCGTTCTTATTTTGGTAAGGTACTCGAAGGTACCGGGTGGTACCATTCCTAATTTGATATATCTTTCCTACTTTGGTAAGATATCCTTAGGTACCTGAAGGTACTTTATCTATTTTGGTGTATGTCTAATCTATTTTGGTACCGTTTGTTACCTTTTTCTAGAGACCTATTGCTACCTCTAGGTATCTCTTATATCTCCTAATTTGTTCCAACCATCATAAAATTTTCGCGTGTCAATGATTATTAAATTCTAAAGTAGGGCATATTGCAACATACCAATAGCCTATATAAGTGTGATGCTTTAAATATTGTCATGTAGATTCCGCACAAATTTATATATTACCCATGTTAGGATTCACATAAAAAAATCTTGTGACAAGGTTTTTAGTGCGTTCATAGTGTACGCTTCCACCACAATATACCATTTTCTTTGCACAATATACTGGAATTTCCAAAACCTAGGTATGAGTAGTACTTTGATCAGTTGAGGCCGAGCACTTTGCCAAGCGCAATGGACCCTCTTTGTGATGGCACTTTGGAAAATATGAATGAGCACTTTGATCACTTGAGGTCGAGCACCACGTCAAGTGCAATGGACCCTCTCATGATGGCACTTCGATATCTATGAGTACTTGGATCATGCGAGGTTGAGCACTACGTCGAGCACAATGGACCCTCGTGTGATGGTACCTCGTTTATATCGAGTACTCGGATCATGAGAGGCCGAACACTCTATCGAGCACAATGGACCCTCGTGTGATGGTACTTCGTTTATATTGAGTATTCAGATCATGCAATGTCGAGCTCAATGGACCCTCACGTGATGGTACTTCATTTATATTGAGTACTTAGACCATGCAAGGTCGAGCACTCCGTCGAGCACAATGGATCCTCGCGTGATGGTGCCTCGTGGCGTACTTTGGACTCGTTCGAGATCGAGTACTCCATCGAGCACAATGTACTCTCTTATGATCAAGCACTGAGTAATAGAGCACCACGGATCCATTCTAAATCAAGCACTCCATCGAGCACTTCAGACTATATGTTGTGGTCGGGTACTTCGAAAGCACTTTGGGCTTGCTTCAGATCGAGTGCTTCGCTGAGCACAATGAACTCTCATGCAATCAAGCACTATGGGAGTTGGAATAATTTGATTTATTTGAGATCGGATACTTGGTCGTGCAATATCTCGAAATCACCCCAATGGATATTGTAAATTTGAATATTAGGAATTTGGAGAGCCACTAATATTAATCTGGTTAGTAGAGAATATAAAATAAAATAAAGGTGACTGATTTGAGTATGTGTTTAGGCATGCGATTGAACCCGAGTATATACATCAATAAGAAAAGGTTGTCTAAACACCCATGTTAAATTATTAACGGCTTATTGCGTCTAACTGGGGACTGATAATTTCATTGCTCAAATTCAATTTAAACATTTGTAATTCCACTAAGGGCGAGATGTTCAACACTCTCTTTGATGCCTGTATGTGTTATACATAGTCACCCATCATAGAACGAAATCAAAATTATTGCTAGTTCCACATTTATTTATCATGGATATATAGATCAAAAATTGAATTAAAAATAGAATAATTGTGAACACGTGTTAGATATTGTGTCAAATATTTGTACAAGTCTGGTTATGATGGGAAATGAGTTGTATTTAGCAGTATAGGGTAGAGTCCGTGTCAAACTCTGTAACCCAGACCTTCTCATAAATATGAGGGGGGGCTGCTGTTGTAACCATGACGACATAGCGACAGGCTCGTTGGGGGGAGGCGGCACGATGTCGGGACCCTGAAGCGGCCGGTGTTGCGGTTTGGGGAGGAGCGCCCGTAGTCATGCCCCGGGGATGTAGGCTTCGGCTGAACCTCGTTAACAAAGATCGTGTCTTTGGTGTCGTCTGTGATCTTGCAAATTTGTCTCGGTAGATCTAATCATCGCTTCCACAGGTGGAGATTAGTTGGCAGCATACCACACTGAGGGCTAATTTCCAGCGGTGTTGCGGGATAGTTTGGCCTGGAGGACGACACTGGTGCTAGGGTCAACGGGATCGGCAGGGGCTCAGGTGCGCTCGGGTGGACTCGAGTCTAGAGAGGCTGCACAACAGACGTGTTCAGGTTGGACTCGAGCTTGGAGGCAGTGGCGGAGCCACAGGGGGGGCTGAGGGGGCTCCAGCCCCCCTACATTGATGCAACAATGAAGAAAACAAAGAGAGAAAGAGAGAGTAGAAGAAGGAGAGGAGGAAAAAAATGAAGATGAGGAGAAAGAATGGAGCTCAGCCCCCCCTAATCTCCATTCCTAAATTCGCCACTGCTG
>CM014275.1:55922720-55957181 GCA_004135705.1 Alloteropsis semialata | reverse complement strand
TCACACGGCTAAGACAGCTGAGTTTCTGCGCCAAGCCAGCAATCATCATAGGCAAAATTATAAAAAAAATGAAGAATCACCTAGAAGGTTACAGCAATTCTGTATTTTCATAGCGATTTCATAAGAAGGCAGACTGCTGTTTCAGGTTCTTGGTCACAACTTGCGAGTCATTGCATAAGCTGCAAGTCTAACCCATATATTTCTGTATGCTCTTCTGTCATTTTTTTTTTCTTAGAGAACTTGCCTAGGCAATATGCTCTGCTGTCCATAGCTGCTTCTGATGAGCCAGCATACAAAATTCAGACCATAAGTGGTATCCAACATTCCCAGAGTGCTATATTGCACTAGAGATTAGTACCACTGTGCTGCCTGATCTGCACTTGCTCGTCGCTGGTTTTGCCCACATTTTCGTGAAGATTTACTCTGCTGAATATGCTTTGCACTGACAACAGGCCGATAATACCCGTGATCCACTGTTCTTGTTTGACCATCTGCAGCATCTTTGTTTTAGTAGTAACTGCGCTCGTGCTAGTCAGGCGCTACATTTCTCATTGCGCTGCCTTCTACAGTTGTACTTCTATGCTCCTATCCAATCCCCCAAACGGAGCAATTTTCCATCATCTATGTGGAACCTTAAAAGCTAAAAGGTATCAAATATGACTGGAAACTTAGGCCTAAAATCAGTTTGGAAGGATTTACAATTGCGTCCATAATGTGCCTTTTGCAACCACATTGATCTCAGCTTCATAACAAAACTAGCCAGCTTTAAATGCAGAACACCCAGGCCTCCATACTCTGCAGTTTCCAGATATTTTGCCATGTCCCTATACATTTCCCTGAACTTATGCCTGATCCCATTCTAGAACCTTTTGCAACCACCATCAAATCAGAAGGCAGCCAACACTGTTCAGTTCACTGCTGCCAGAAGTTATCCTTTGATAACTAAAATAAGTACAACGATGACTGCTCATAGGTCTTCAGTAGCATGTTAAATGATTCTTGAGGGATTCTACCATTTCCTTATGTACCAGCTTATGTTTCAGGATGAATACTATATAACTTAGCAATAACTTTCACACTGCTGGCAGTGACAAACTGAAAAACCGATAGATAAGTCCACTGCAGCGATGACTGCTCATAGGTCTTCGGTGGCATGTTAAATGATTCTTGAGGGATTCTGCCATTTCCTCTTGTACCAGCTATTGTTTCAGGATGTACTATATAACTTAGCTATAACTTTCTCCCTGCTGGCAGTGACAAACTGAAAAACCGATAGATAGACAGATAAGTCCACTGCAGACTGCATAGCTGTGCATATCTAGTTGACCAGATAGTGAACATGGAAATAGTAATAAACAGCATGTAAATACAGCTCTTGAATGATAATTGAACCTGACAGAATATATTTACCATTTAACTGAGAAGTGCTACAGGTGCAAAATCGATATGGGCAAATAACTACTGTGAACATAACATGAATAGTTAGCCTGGACCACTGACACATTTGGTAACCGTATATATAGACTTAGAGCATGAGAGTGTAAAATTAATCTGTCAAGTGGCAGGCTGTTTGGCCAAATCTTCACAGGAACTTTGTTTTATAGGTCAACAAAAACCTTTAGTTGAGATCCATTTCAGGTCTGAATAGATAGGCCAGTTTAACAAAAGGCTAAAAGCTTTCTGAGAAATCGCTGTGGTTTGTTTTATATATCTTGCTACTTGGTACGTAACTATCTTCTGGTAGTAAATGGCAGGCATTTAAGGAGCCAGCATCTTCTAGGAAAAGGGTCCAAGACTACTTCAAATCAAGCGTAAGTGGCAACCTGATCTTACTTGGAGATGTACTGAACCTTCTCTTCTGGTGGATAGAAAAATTCTGTCCTGAATGAATATCAGAACTGCAAAAAAGTGAAATGAATACATAAATCTATCAGGTTTCAAAAAAAAGTATATGATTTACTGTAGACAACAAGAACATAGATGCATGTACAGAGAGACAAAAGGAAAACTGGGATCCAATTGTAATGAACTGCACACTGCCATATACACATTAACAAACACAACAATGAGGACTAGCTACCATATAGCAACACTCATCCAAAGTTGCTGTTCCTAAGCCAGCTGTCTAAACCAATAAGTAGGTACCATACCACCAAGGATATTTCGACTTTCGACTTTTCAAGCATTAGTAAAAAAAGGGTATGGATACACATCTTTCAAAACATAAGAAAAATCAACGGAGATATTAAATGGAAACTAGAAAAATCAACGGAGATATTAAATGGAAACTAGTACTGGAACAGGAAAACAAGCAACCTTAAAGAGCACAGTTTTAACTCCTTGCACATTTGGAACATTCAGTCACTCTCTCAAAAAAAAAAAACATTCAGTCATTCACTTTCAACCTATGATAGCAGTCATCGATAAACTAAAATCACAGCAGAAAATCAGAAATTATCAGCAAGTTGTTTACCTGTTACAACATATGTACTTCGATCAAATACGATATCAACTAGTAGTCAATCTAATAAGTGTCTACATGCTTTATTAGTAAAGGAAACTCACTTTTCATTGAAGTACGGCAAAGAAAAGATGGCGCTGATAAGCACATAGGTGAAAACGTAAGAGCCATGAGTTCCATACATGAATTATATAGTTAAGTTTAGAGAACCACAATAAGGTAAGGAAAAAGCAATAAACTAAACCATTCTGTCCTTGAGGTGCAATGACTGACTTTTCAAAATAACACCCTCTATTCCTCTGTCGTCCTTGCAACCTAGGAAGTATGAAGGAGCAGGAGCATGGTGCCCGAGGTTTCCAAAATAGAGGAATAACAAAACCTATTCCAACTACACTGCTAGATAAGAATAAAAAAGAAACCAGTGACCTGGGAATTTGCAGGAGCAAAAAGTTCAGTGCAAATTATACCTAGCAGTTAGCATCCTTCATAGCTGCATACTGCTATTTCTTTTCGTTTCTGTACAATTGAACTCTGGCTCTGAAACTCGCTTTATCTATTAATACAATAGGGACGACCTTCCAGCTTGTTCATTCCAAAACAATGAAATCAAATTGGACTTGCTATACTCCTATCTAGCTCACAGTCAGTTCTCTCTGTGTGATCAATGGCACTCCCCTACTTTTACGAAATTGTAGGATACAAGTAGGAGTTGCCTTTTAGTCAAGCAGTCTGGGGGATCCTTAACATGCTTATGGGCTCAACCTTAGTGTAGTTATATATCCTTTCTAGGTTTGCCTACCTCTCGGCATCCACCACTGCCCTAGAAACCTATTCTAAGCTATATATCTTTATCATCCACTTCTAATGTATCCCTCCTAAGCCTAGCATGAACAAATGCAAGGCAACACTCTAAAAAACAAGGCAGCAGCTTGGGAAGACATCCAGTACCGATACTCATTAAAATAAATCTACATGAAAGACATTCTATGGTGTGGCATACTTAGTAAACAAATGTGCACCAGGGATCATTCCCACATCTGCTACAAACAAAAGTATCCTCCCAGAGGCTCCCCTCAACATCACAAACCTAAAACAAAACAACTTTACCCATCAAATGATGCAACAGGGATTGTAGGCATGGCAACTACCAATAGTAGCCTCCTAGAGGCTCCTCCTCAACTGAACATAGCAAATAACACAACTAGTATCCATCCAAGGTGCAACAAATGCACAAATAGCCTCCTAGCGGCTCCTCCTGGACATCACAGATCAAGAAAACCAACTCATATCTCACATGGTGTGGAGAAAAATGAGATATCATTCGACATGGGTCACAGCCACGGTTGTTAACAAAGTAGCCTCCCACAAGCTCCTCCACAACATCACAAAGATTAAACATGAACATTCTCACTTCTGAATCTCTACATCCACAGGATAACTACACATAAATTGTCAAAAATGCAATATCTAAGATACATAACACTTCTATGGAAACCAACTGTCAACATCTAAACCTTAGCATGCATATCTGGAAAGGATCCCCCACTAACTTAACAAGAAAACCCTAGATCACCCAACTCTCCTTCAAAGAAACCTTAACCTGTCGCATAGATGCACAATACATCGAAGAAACCTCAACAACTAACCATATCCTTTTGTAGGAACCCTTGCCCCTCTCCTGGAACATAACTTCATCCAACATACCGCGACAAATAGGCACATTCCCTTCGAATAAACCCTAATCCATCCCATGGAAACCACAAATCCATACAAAAATCCAAAGAAATCAGCAAGACCGAACAATACTCCATTGTAGGAGCCCCACACCCATTGCAGAGTAGCCTAATCGATACCGGTACCACAAGAGGGGAGCAGATATGGACCATATCTCAACAAAAATGAACACAGTCATCCTGGTGAGCAAAAGGAAATAGCTTGGCTTGGTGGAGGCGACGGAGAGCTCGAACAGGATGAAGATGACACAGACAATCTCAGTAACGACGATGAAGTAGGTCATGCTAAGGACGAAGAGGTCGCAGATCTGGTTGGTGACGAAGATGTAGCATATATACACGGTGATGAAGACCTCGCGTTTGCTGGGAAGGAGACCTCACTCTTGCCGGTGAATGAGACCACGAACACCTCCACACGCCACCGTCACCACACTACCCACGCTGTCGCCTCCACTGAAACCCGCTGAGAAGAGTGGAGAGGAGAAAATAGGGTGTGAACGAGAGATAGGAGAGGTGGAATGCAATGCAAGGGGGGAGGAGGAGGCCGTACGTCAGTGCCGCGGCTAATATACGACAATGCAAGTGACCCTATCCGTCCTTGAAAAATGGTGCCAAGGCACACTGCGTTTCCCGCCAACTCGCATCAGCAACAAAAAGTGGTCCGCCAGTGCCTGCACCGTTTGGAACAAAATCAATTTTTCGTTCCACGCTATGTAGCCTCCCAAGATCCTTTTGCACCTGCTGGGCCTAGCTCTGTGAATGCCTCCAAGCCACCAAACAAGGCCGCCTGCGGCTGCTGGGCCTAGCTAGAGGGTTGACTGGGCTACCAATCACACCCGTGGATTCTGACTGTTCCATTCTCTTTCAGTTCATGCCCATGTAGTCCCTAGATGAATTGGAAAAAAGATCTAGGAACACAAAATTTGACAAAAAATATTTAAGTAGAAAATTTTGAAAATACACAAAATCAGGAAAATCATTAGAAACAAAATTCAAAAAGCACAAAAATTGGAAGCAAAACTTTTGAAACAAAAACTTGAAAAAACAAAAAACTGAAGAAACAAAAGTTTTATACAGAATTTTGGACCAACTCATTGAACTTATGTATAATCAAAACTTGCATCTATCGCTGGATGGATTAGAGTCTCTTGTGTGTCGAAATTAGATCACCAACTGGAGAAACTGTTGCTTCGAGACGAGTTGAACCTATAGAAAATCATGTCACTGGACAAGAAGGGTCCATATTAAACTATCCAAAATATGGTCGCCTATATGGTCCAATTTTTTTGGGGATAGATAGCAGTCACATGAGACAGCGGCGTCACCACAACAAGAAGCGTCTCAAGAATCGTGGGTAACCGCGTCGCTCGCCGTCCGGGCGGCACAGACGCCGCACTGGGCCCCGGCCTTCCCCACCGCCGCGTCGGCGCGCCGGCCGTCGAGGTAGTGCTGGTACACGTAGGAGAGGAACCCCCAGATGGCCATGAGCATGGCCACGGCCTTGATGCCCGTCATCTTGTCCCCGAACAGCACCACGGCGAACACCGGCACCAGCGGGAGCTGCACGGCGCCCGTCGCGTTCGCGAAGAGCGACGACACCCTCGCGACAAGCCGCACCTGCCCCGCCAGCGCCGCCTGCCACGACGCCGCCGTCCCTACCAGCGTCACCACATACCTCGCCTGCCCGTTCTTGAACGCCGCCATCTCCCCGGGGATCGTCCGCCACTCCCCCGACGCGAGCAGCCCCGCCGCCGCCACCGCCGACGCCACGAGGTTGGTGTACATCTGCGTCCGCAGCACCCACCTCGGCGTCCGCGCCCTGACCACCTTCTCGAAGGCAAGCTCGTAGAGCGAGAGGATGAGGGCGAAGGCGGCGGCGGCGGCCAGCGTGAGGACGAACCCGGCCGCGTACTTGCCCCGCGGCGCGCTGTCGCTGCCGCTGGAGGTCCCGTCGGAGGAGGCGCCGACGCCGAGCAGCGCGGCGGCGAAGGTCAGCACCACCACGGCGTTGGCGATGAGCGGCGTGAAGCGCTGCGCGTTGAGGAGCCGCGACGTCAGGGCGTTGAACGCCAGCTGCGTCGCCGCCAGCAGCGAGAAGGTCGACACCGGCAGGTACTGCAGCGCGTACGCGTACATCAGGTTGTCGAGGCCGATCATGACGCCGATGCCGAGGTAGACGGCCGCCAGCTTGGACGCTGCCGGCGGCGGCTGGCGGTCGTCCTCCGACGGCGGCGTCAGGAGCAGCGGGATGGCCAGAAGCGGCGCGCCGCCGGACTGCAGTGAGCGTGGTCATCCACTTGCTGTTGCCGCCGGAGTTGTAGTAGAGGCGGCTGAGGAGGGTGGCCACGGTCCCTCCGATGAGCAAAATCAGCATGTCTGCCGCCGCCATCACCCACCATCGGATGCTGCCGCCTCTCGTCGGCCGGCGTGTGGGGGCTTTTGGTCCATCCCGGCTGTTGTCTTCGCCACCGGATTCCAGTTCCGGGACACCTTAGCTCAAAGAAAAGAGTTGCCACAGTTTAGTAGTGAAATTTAGTTCAGTTTCAGTCCTTTCCTGACACAAAAAGAGGTTGGGAAAGTTGTTGACAGGATTTCACATTTCAGTGAAGGAAAACTATTTTTGAAAATTGTTCATAGAAAACCGTTCTTGAAAAGAAGCATGCCCAGTTGAGTTAGCCAACAATATGATTCTCAATAATTTAGACCTATCAACAAGAACATGATATGGCAAGAAGAAAGGGGAACCAATTTTTCTTGCCCTCCTTTTCCACAACATACAAACTTTTGAAGGTAAGAAACAAATTCTTTTTTTTACAAGAAAGAAAGAAAGAAAAGAAAAAAGATATATCATTTTGAAGTACCTCTGATTTGGAGCTGAATTTCTTGAGCATGTGTCATATTGCAGACTGAAATTTAAACTCAGGTTGTTCTTGACGCTTGTTTCTGTAGACAATGAGCTCCAGGCTCCGGGCATCCCTGATCCCAACATTTTATAGTGCTACGATGGAGAAATTTTATTAGTGCTACGATGGAGAAATTTAGATAACAAAATTGGGTGACTGAGATTTGGATAACTGTTTCAGTCAAACCAATCATTCAGTAGGTGTACCATTTCTCCGCTCAATGATTGAGATGCAGGCAAGAAACTTTGAGATCTGAGATACCCTTAAGATAATTTCCATAGCGTTTAATATGTTCCAATATATATGACTTTCTGCTGATTTGGCAAAAGTGTTAAAGAGGAGAGGTAGATAATTGAAGAAAAACTGGATCCCAAGTAAGAATATGTTCCTACACAAAAACCGAAGTTAGAGAAACTATAAAATCTATTGGGATAGACATCACAAATACCAAGATAGGATGATATATATAGAGTTGGGATGAAGAGGATTTGGGAAGAGACGAGAATGGTGAATGTCAAATGCACTGCTACATGTCAGTGTTCTCATGTATCATCTCATGCAATGCCCTATAAGATTTTTGGTGATGTGGAGGAGAGAGAGAGCGAAGTGAGACAAATAGGTCATTATTTTGAAAAAACATCTTATGAACTAAAACTTCGGAGTATGAGACAACTCCACCACTTGTATCTGATGTTGTCATGCAACTCATAATTTTCTATGCACAAGTTAAGGAATTAGCTAGAGTGTTACTATGAGACAACTTAGAAGACATCCTATTATACAAGTTCTTTATGAAGTTGTCTCAAAATCACATGTATACTAGCTAGTAGACGAACTTCTCGCCATAGTCTCTATCTATTTCTAAAGAGGGGATTGCTTCTTGCGAAATTTTGGTCCGTCATATACGTCTCCAGATTGGATTATCTTCCAGTCAGATTACAAAGTGATTCGTCATATGCGTCTCGCGATCGAATTAACCATGCTTCATCTCGTATATGGAGGTAGTATTTTATATATAATCCGTAGCAGCGCACGGGCACTTTGCTAGTCAAATTAAATGTCTCTATTCGCGTTGACATACATGCATGGATCGTTGAACACTAATTTGTTTCGGAAGACCCCAAAGCACTCTTTTATTTAGTCAAGTCTAACTGAAATTGACACAAACAACTTTAATATCTTGATGTGACAAAGGCCTCTATAGTCTTCCAAAGAAGATTGACCAAATCTGGTATCAGTATCAATCAAGTACTTACGAATTAAAGAAACACAGGTGGTTTTACAAAGTCATCCATCTCCTGCTACATCTCAAATGCATATCGTCTAGTGGTATTCTTTATATTCTTGAAGCTCTTGCCAGTCACACGTCACCTCTTGTAGAATTCATGCAAGGTCCTGCTATGATTTTGGCATGTCAATGTCTTCCATTCCATTCATGTAATTTTCTTTCTGTCTGTTATGACGATGAATTCAGTGTCGTATTACGCAGACTTTATCCCGGTTCGGGTATCTTGGACTTTTCTTGTGAATGTTTTGACTGACTGCAGTATCGGATGCGTTCAGATCTCTGCTTCTTTGGTTGAAACTTGAATAGACACATAAGGCAATCGATCTTGACCAACTCGAGCAACTGTACGAGCTAGCTATCTTTTCTTTTATATATAGAAGGGACAGTCTATTTCATTAGTCAAAATCAAAGAGGTTCCAACCTTTGTATAGCTCTTGGTTTTTTTCCTATAATATGCCGTTATACTATGATATTTCTAACTACCTTTCTGAATTTGTTTCTTCAAGAAGTAAACATAACTTTGCAAAATCTACTGTAATTATATTATATATATAACAAATTTGGCCTTTCTTTTTTTTTTGGGTTTAAGCCATGGACGGTGTAACACATATCTGCTAATAAACATCTTAGAACCGTGAATTCGAAAATTGTTGTGTTTCGCTCACACACATAGGTACGACATAAGCATAGCTCATTTTTGGGTTAAATTTAGGTTCCGGTATCGATCAATTAAAACTTTGATTTTATTTTGATTGGTTTTCTGATTTAATTCAATACGTCGATTTGATGATATGTTCAACACAGTAGAAGTAGAACATACTTTTTCATGGATGCTTTGGGTCAAACATCTTTGAAAGAGACGCACATAGCACATCAATCTGCCAACTTATGCAACGGGCTCGCATATACCAAATGACCTCATAGATGGAACGAGTAAACTACAAACTTTATGATGCGGATTGAGGATACACCACACTGTGTTCATGATAGCACCACAATTCAATTGATGCATGTTGTTTATGAGTAAAACGCAGGCATGCATACATATTGTCTTAAGCTAGAGTAACATATAGAGACTTCATTGGACATGCATGTATAGCGCCAAGTTCCACGACTGAGAGTAATTAAAACCTTTATTTTCCAGACACACTAGCTAACAGGTGCGACGCATAATAGCATCATTTTGGGACAATAACAATGGCATCATTCATGATCCTCCCCATGTAATTCTTCTGCTGCTGGCTCTTCGTTGAGATCAAAATTTCTCGCCGGTTTATGATGCCCTTGTTCTTGAGCACCCTCCTGCGCTCCGCTGTTGTGTTGGGCAATGTTGTCTATGATTTCTCCTGGTGCCACTACCACAGTGATAAAAAAGATTAGTAATTTAGTTTTGTAGCCTCTAATAAATAAACAACAAAAAGGAAAATGCTGGAAATACAGGCTTGATATACTCACTGGGGTTTTGTTTAGGAACAACATTGATGGTGGCGTTGTCCTTAGGGATTTCTTTGCTCAGTTCTTTATGGGCTGAAATTATATATTGAAGTAATGAACTCATCAATAGTTTTATATTTTAGCATATCTAAATGACAAAAAGAAAATGCTAGCTAGCAAGACTAACTGATATACTCACCAGAGTTCTGTTCTGAAGGAGCATTGATGGTGAAATCATCTTTGGGGATTTCTTCGCTTGGTTCCTTACAAGCTGAAAATATATATTGAAATAAATTAAATCATTAGTAATTTAATCTTGTATCTAGAATATGTATAAATGATTGAAGGAAAATGCTAGCAAGACTAGACTGATATGCTCACCAGAGTTCTGTTCTGAAAGAACATTGATGGTGACATCATCTTTGGGGATTTCTTTGCGCGGTTCCTTACAAGCTGAAAATGTATATTGAAATAATTAACTCATAAATAATTTAATTTTGTAGCTAGCATATTTATAAACAATAAAAGGACAGTCCTAGCAAGACTAGACTGATATACTCACCAGAGTTCTGTTCTGAAAGAATATTGATGGTGAAATAATCTTTGGGAATTTCTTCACTTGGTTCCTTACAAGCTGAAAATGTATATTGAGATAATTAACTCATCACTAATTTAATTTTGTAGCAAGCATATTTATAAACAACAAAAGGAAAATGCTAGCAAGACTGGACTGATATATTCACGAGAGTTTGGTTCTGTAACCACATTGACGGCAACATTGTCCTTGGGAATTTCTTCGCCCAGTTCTTCACAGGCTAAAAACAAATATTGAAATAATCAACTCGTGAGAATGCACATGGTGGTGCAACCATCTCAAATGTACTAACAACATCTTGAAGTAAATTTCACCTGGGCTGGTAGGAGTAGGTTCTGCCACAGAACTTGCCCCCTGTATGAAAAGGTAGAGATGATTCAAAGTTCCATGAAACATCAGCTATTGGTCAGAATAATGGTTTCATTATAGCTTCAGTAAAATGCAAAACAGATTAATTTAGATAACAGTTTTAGCTCACCTCGTCAAGACGTTGGTTCCCGGTATAAAAAATACCTTTAGCTTCCATGATCCTTTTGACCTCCGTGACTGATCTACATCTCTTTTCTGTCTCGTGAACCCAATACTGCAGAACATGTAAATAATACTTGTTAACATGCTTCAGTTTCGCACTTTCTATGCAAAATTTTAATAAAAAAACATTGAGTATGTTGTGATAATATAAAATGATAAAAATGTACAGTAGCAAGATTCGGAAACAACTAATATGTCCAAAAAGCTACACAAACCTTTAACTTTTTGTACCGTTATCACAGAAATGCACATGATTTGCAAAATTTATCAGAAGCTATATTTCTCTGCTAAACATTATCACCTTTTTTTTGGTTTAATGACAGGGTTTGATATATAAAGACCACCATGACATATAACAACAACGTTACTGGTATCTGCCAATGAGTATAGTTTCTGATAAGTTTTGCAAAGTATGTGTACGAATGCAAAATAGTGTCCTCATGATAGAGTTACTATTTCATATTGACTTGGTAAACACTGAGCAAGATCGAATTCCTAGTTATTTTCCAAGTTGACGAATTTAATTTGGAACTACTACCTTAAGAAATAGGCATGCTTCCAATATGATTAGAGAAAATATACCATAACAATGTGGGAACATGTCATTGATTGAAATTAACATAAAAAACAACAAAACATTTGTAGGCACCTTATCTTTTATGAACCCATTCTCACGTTTCTTTACTGTAAAACTCCAGCCATGTTGTGCTAGAAACTCCAATGGAAGTGCTGGCTTCCTTCCTGGCCGGCTTGGTGCCATGTCAACCTGAAAAACAGCTGCAGCAAGAAAATTATTTGCTATAGCTGCAACCTACATTATTTACTAGGAGCAAATGACATGTTTTACTAAGTGAATGTTATTCGCGTCACTGACAATGAATGGTCAAACTAATCTAGTTGCGCTGTATGGAGTATGACTTTATTCCACACACCATTTGATCTAGCCAAAGCTTGACTTGTGACATTGTCAAACACTAATATACATATATTTATAGGTATAAAGGAATCAAGAATCATGCTAGAATCAAACAAGTAATAACTGAAATATGAATCATATCATCTGAACATTTGAAGTAAAGCAAAGACAAAGGTCTGAGCATCTGTATAATCGAGGTGGCAGAGTATCATACACCTAGCAATCAGTTAGAATAAGTCTAGCTAAAACCTCACTTCTAAAATTAGGTACTGTACTACTCACTGGGCTATCCAAAATTATCTCAATAATACCCTAGGGCGGTTTCAGAGACGGTTTTGTCTATGTGGAAAGGACTTGTTTAAAAATCTGCAACATCTCAAAAAATGTTGAGGTTCGTCTACATAACCCCTCAACTATATAACTGAATATTTTTTTTGAAGCAACAGGAGGGTGCGACCCCTACTGATTATATATTAATAAAAGAACATACAAGTACAAACACCTTAGTTCGGAAAACAAAGAAAGAAACGAAAAAATTTAAAAGAACTAAACAAGGTTGTGCAGCCATTCAGAAATTTCCTGGAGATATTTTGACTTTGCTCTTAGTATAACTAAGGCAAATTCCTTGCGAAAACTTGCTTGACACAGGGCCACTGAGAGTTGGAGGCATTTGAAGATGACGTCATTTCTGGAGCACCAGATTGCCCAGCTCATCAAAATGAAAACTCCCATGAAAAAAGGGATGTGCAACGGAAGACGAAAGCTGCTTATGGCCTCGGCAATTGTCATCTGTGGGGGGAGGAGAAGATTCAGGGAGGACCAGCATTCCTGAGCAAAGTCACAACCAAGGAACAAGTGCTCTGCACTTTCCTCGATCTGTTGAGTGCATAGGACACATTCATATGAATCTAGATCCATGTTACGGTGTCTGAGGATATTCCTGGTACTCAGTCAATCATGAAGCAAGAGCAAGAAAAAAAAACCTTGTGCTTGGGCTCTGACAGCATGATTTCCATAACCACTTAAAAGCAGAATGCACCAAATTGTTGTGCCCAATTAAGTGCCTATAGGCTTTTGCTGATGAGTAGACATTGGAGCCCCAAATATGACACCAAATATCCTTCTCTTGCACTATGGCCAGTTCCCTCAGCTTGCCTTCCAAGGCCTCAAGTTGCACAAAAGTTTCAGAGGAGAGGGGCAGGTGAAAAGATTGTGAAGGGGATTAGTCTCCTTTGCTTTGCAAATGGCGATTCTTTTATTTTGTCGAAAGAGTAGAGCTCTGGATAAGATTGAGATGGAAGCTCATTGCCCAAGTGGTCAGTCCATAACAAACACGTAGTGCCATTCTGAATGTTAACTGCATCCATGCCCTTAAAAGAATCCAATAATTTTAGCATGTCTCTCCACCAACCCTTTTTTTATGTGACTTGGTAACCTCTCATTAGAGTAGTATTTCTCCCAGACCAAATTCACCCAGGGGATGTCTTCTTTATTAAAGAACTTATGAAAATTCTTGAGTAATAGAGCCTCATTTTGTGTTTTGAGATTGATATCACCCAAAGCTTCTTCTTCCTTGGGCAAACACACCAGTGGCCAGGAAGCTTTGGATGGATTTCTTGCGTTGAGATCAGAGCTCCTCCATAGGTAATGTTTTCTATATTTGTCAATCTACTCAATTACAGTGGAATACATGGAGAAAGTGCAGAGATGAAACATGGGCAGAGAGGTGAAATCTGCATTAGTCATTTGAAGTCTACCAGTCTGGGATAGGGATGGATGGACTAATCTTCTTTCACATCTAGTTACCATGGGCATGAAATCTTCAACCTTGAGTTTTGTAATTCCCAAAGGCAAGCCCAGATAGGTGAAGGGGAGACTCCCTTTGGAGCAAGCAAAGGTTGTTGCTAACTGATCCAATTTCTCTTGTGAAAGGTTAATAGGCACCATCATGGATTTGGCATAATCAGGCATGTAGTGGCTGTACCTTTCTTATCCAGAAACTCTTAAGCCATAGTGATCCTCTCTGCCCTCACCTATCATACTCTTGTTGTCCTTGGATGAACCAGTTAGAAGACAAGTACGCTTGTTCCCTGTGGATTACGGTACCCTTGAATACTCAGGGATGAAAGCTACAATGGTACTCCATACACTTGCGGATTTATTCATGACGTAAGACATACCAACACCGCTATGGTTTTAACTTAGGAGCATGAACCCCTCACCCTCCAGTCAATCCCACATGTAAGACATGATCCCATGCCAGAGGTGTCGGAGTTCTCGTCCGGCAGTCCACCTGGGGGTACCCAAGTGGTTGATTTGTAGGCAAAGGGCAATCGCAGGACTAGGGAGCTCGAGGTAACATAGAGACGCAAGGTTTATACAGGTTCGTGCTACCCGAAGGTATAATACCCTACGTCATGTGCTCGGGGGTCTTGTATTGCTTCACTCAGCAATGCTCCGGGGAACAATGGCGAGTTTGTGGTTACAATGGACGAATGGGGATTAGATGATCTGGGAGGGTCGACCTAGGCCGCCTTATATAGGCCGACGGCCTAGGATTTACAAGTCGGTTATCTCTAATTGCATCCGGCTACAACTAGGAAACCAATCTGAGTAGGTTGCACCATACTCTCCGTGATCTTCGGGTGAGATCCGAGTATCTTGCCACGCACCTTGCGGGCTACGTCTTCATCAATCTTGTCCATCAAGTCCGGAGATCCTCATAGGCCGGCCTGGGGTCGGCCCACATCATTGTCAGACATGGGCCCAGGCCAACGGTATACCCGGTCGGTAGTGGGCCTGGGGGTACCCATATCCCACAAGAGGAGAGCCGAGATCCACACTTAAACCATGGAGCCCCACTTGCGCCTTTCGGTAATCACTAACTAGCTAGAGTTGTTCATTTTACTTAGTCAAGACCAGAGCCATGTAGTTTAGTTGATTGTACGGTTTTCCTGGGTTGCCACTTTAGGAACCGGACCTTAAGGAGAGACGCTTAGAGCAATCCAAAGAACATACTCTAGCTCCCTAACCATGTTGCTAAAAAGCACATTTTAATCACGGTTCCATATACCATTAATCAAATTTAACAATTGATATCATGAGATCATCGGTTTATAATCAAAGGTTTGCGACGCGTAGCAATAATCTACCCATAGATGGATAAACCTAGGTGTACAAGGTAGACAAGATAAAGTAATCTAGGTACAGTCCTTAAGGTTCATAAAATTGGACACATGCATATATGAAAATGATAATTAACGATAATTGGGTTGCAAGGAGGTTCTCGTGTTACACTTGCCTTCCTTGAGGTACTGCTGCTGCTGCTGCTCTTGCTCCTCGAAGTACTGATCTTCCGAAGACACGAACGGCACACCGTCTATACTCGATCAACATCACCGCACAAGCATCCAAACAAGCCAGTACATGCAATATAGGTTAATTCTATTAGAACAGTACACCAAACAGTACAAATAGGAGCAAAAAAGTTTATAAAACTATTCTATGCTTTATTACGAACACATGAGCATAAGAATCACTTAAATCAGAGCTAAACACATTTTATATGCATAAAACAAGATCTAGGGGCTTATCTGCAAGAAACCAGGGACCTATGCATAATTATATGTAAAAACCGAAGGTCTAATTTGAAAAACAATGACCTAGGATGGCGGGTTCTATTATTTAAAAGTGCAGAGGATTAAACAAAAGAAAAAGGACATAAAAACAATTACTTTTGAACTACGGTTGAACAGCGAGTTGATTTACAAAAACATGAGGGGCTTTTCTTCAAAAATGCACTACGCAGCTGGGAGGGGCTAACGTGGCTGCTGATGCAGCGCTCACGTGGCACTAACACGATGCTGACGTGGCCATGAAACGACCTCATGGACCTAGCTCATGGGTCCACGATGGACTAATATGACGCGAAAGGGTACGGGGGAACCCTGACCACTCGGATTAGATCCGACGGCTGAGGCTTAAGCGGGCGGCTGGTTTTGACCGGTGGTGAGCTAACAGCGGCGGCGGGCGGCGGTGCGCGGCGACTTATCGCCGGAGTTGGCGAAACTTGCCCTGTGATGCATGGTTTGGGACGAGGTTTGGCCGAGGAGGTAGAGGAAGTTATAGGGGAGCTCACCGGGTGTTCTCGTCGTCGATTGCGTGGCGGGGACGGCCCTCGGTGGTGAATAGTGTACGGCGACGGCGCTGCTTGGCGACGAGGTGCTTCGGGGCTCGGTGACTGCTTCGGGACAGCGGCGCTAGGGTGCAGACGTCCTGCGCATGATAGAAA
The DNA here is from genome assembly GCA_004135705.1 of Alloteropsis semialata. NCBI lineage: Eukaryota > Viridiplantae > Streptophyta > Magnoliopsida > Poales > Poaceae > Alloteropsis > Alloteropsis semialata. Next base: position 55,941,029 of record CM014275.1, on the reverse strand, counting down.
GAGTGAGAGGATGAGCATGGAGGGTCTTCGCGGCAGCGAATCAAAGCGGCGGCGCGCGAGCGCTCACCTTCGAGCTCCGACGGCGGCGCGGTTGAGATGAAGAGCTAGGGGCGGGTGGGGGGGGAGGGGGTTGCGTTTTATATAGGGCAACGTGTGACGGGGATGGAAAGTCCGGCTAAGGAAAGTCCCAAGATGGAAAGGGAGAAAGGGGAAAGACGGCGGCGGTGATGGAAGCTATCGACGACGGTCTGGCTCGGATGCGGCTTTGCAGGGACGAAGGCCCTGACACGCGGGCCCTGCTTATCAGCGACCGGGTGAAAGCACCCCAGGCGTTTTTACGCCTCTAGCTTGTGGGCGCCGGGAGCGGGCCGCAGGTGGGCCAAGGGAAACTGGGCCGCGGGTTGGGAAGTGGGCGAGGAAGGAGAGTTGAGGGGGCTAAGGCGGGCCAGGTCCAAAGTTCAGGGGGCGAAACTAGACTTAATCGTGGAAAACAAAATTATACTTAAACAAAAGCAAATTCAAATGGGATTTTCAAATGTAAATTCATATCCCACTAATTGAATTGCTCACAAGTAAAAATATGCACCTGCATGCACACACAAGTTTCTAATTTCTTATATTAAATTTTAATTAGCACAAATTCATATTAACCTTATGTTGGCCATGCACACTTAGATCAAAATAAATAAATTAATTACTATTTTTGCTAGCCTAGTTTTAGGTTGTTACAGTCAACCTCGCCGCACCATGGACCTGAAGCCTATTCCTTCGGTGCCTGCCAGTGTTTGCGCCAAGCCCCTTCCGTGGCCTCGTATTGGCAAGATCTCCGGGGAGGAGTGGAAGAACATGACAAAGCTTAATGTTGAGGCCACAATAACAAGGTACCGGACCATTAACTCTGGGGTATAAGATTCCGAGCAAGACATGGCAACCTATTCAAGGAAGGAGAAGCCCCAAGAAAGAAGATAGAGTCCTGATAGATTTAGGCCTGTTTTTGTCTTGTAAGTCAAGTCACCCGTACATAAATAGTGTGAGGATCCTATATGTAGAGGGTATCCAATATTCTCCCATCCACTAGAGGGTACTCGATACACCCAATTGTATTATGTACTCAGCGAAATAATACAAACAACAACTGGATGTAGTGTTTTTACTCAATTTCAAGGGTCCGAACCAGTATAAAAATCGTCTCTTTTCGACTACTGTGATCGTCTTTCACGAAGAAGCAGGTACCCAAGGAATAACTCACCGATCTACCAAATCGCAGATTCGAGCGAACCACAGTTAAAAATCAAACTGGATCAATCATCGGAAGAATGACTTGCCAACTCGAGCAAACTCTACTCAAATCCGATTTAACCTACTCTTTTTTTTTCCTTTTGAGTGTCGATTTATATTAATTAACCTACTCTAGTAAGCAGTGAGCACACGACTCCCCGTTCCGTGTGCACAAGTCCTGCGTCAATTCGCCGACTCACAGTTAGCTGCATTGCTTAGCGTGTGCAGGATATAATTACGTGTACAGGATAATGCACTTGCCTTTTCTTTTACACAATTTGCCGTGTGACCTCGTGACGAGAGGCTACGACCGGGCGGGGGCACCCTATGGCAATCATGGCGAACCCCTGATGGCATCTACGAATCGCCGTGCAGCAAGCGTCGTCACTCGACCAGCATACAACTTATCTTCATCGGCGGGTGAACACTACTGCATCGACCAGCTTCACCAAACGAACTTTCTTCACTCGGCTATCACCGAGACAACGGCCGGGGGCTATCACCAAGCATATTTCAATACGCGTTGTTAGAAAATTAGCCCTATGCTGCCAGCTAATCTCCACTTGCGGAAGCGATGATTAGATCTACTGAGACAAACTTGCAAGATCACTGACGACACCAAAGACACGATCTTTGTTAACGAGGTTCAGCCGAAGCCTACATCCCAGGGGAATGACTACGGGCGCTCCTCCGCAAACCGCAACACCGGCCGCTTTAGGGTCCCGACATCGTGCCGCCTCCCCCCAACGAGCCTGTCGCTATGTCGTCATGGTTACAACAGCAGCCCCTCTCTCATATTTATGAGGAGGTCCGGGTTACAAAGTTTGACACGGACTCTACCCTATACTGCTAAATACAACTCATGTCCCATCGTAACCGGACTCGTACAAATATTCAACACAATATCTAACAAACTCCACCTTGGCGAATATTCCGCCATCTTGTAGCTGTCATGCGCGAATCTCCATGTACACAAGACTTGAGTTGTTGCCTTTGCCACTCAACGAGAGCTGCCCCGACGAGTTTGACTTCTCAAACCCACCGCCCGAAGAAACATTGCTATCCCTGCAATTCTAACCTCCGTGACTCCACCTGCAACTGTGCACCCTTCTCTTCTATCATTACAATCTCTACCAAGCAAAATTAGATTCCTCTCTAGCTATAGCAGCCAACTGAATCTAACACCATGCTCTAGGTAACTGCATCCAAGATAATGAGAACCTCAATGTCGCTACCTGAGTGAAATATTGAAATTGCCACGTTAGCATTGTTCTTCCCGTTCTGCTGCTAGGTTACGATTCTACGATGTCTTACACCGTAGCCTCTCTTGCAGCCCAACCAGATTAATCCGGTTGCAAGTACATACTTCACAATCCATACTTCCTTCCAGTTCAGCTCTTGAAGCTTCTTTGTGCCCTTCGATACATGCTTCAGAAAACTGTACGTACATCTCGAATCGATCTGCGCCCTTGCTGATTTCGAAGCACGCAAAATCCTCCCATGCAAACCTGCATCTTGAGCTCGCGCCATGTGTCGCCACGCCACAGAAAAAACGACCCATCAACCGTCACGCTCCTATGTTGTCGTAGCTGATCCCGTCGTCACCTCTGACCCGCAATCTAACTAGCTTGTTGCCGCTAGTCTCTCAGCTGTGCACCACGGTATGTTCGCCCTCCAAGTGAACTGTCCGCTAGCCATCCTAAACTGTTTGCATTATGCCCCACGAACTGTTCAGCCCAGTCTATCCATCATAGGTAGACCACCAGTGAGCTGCTCCACACCTCGACCATGTCATCCTGCCTCCTGACTCCATCGCTCCTAAGCACACACTGAACCGCCATCGAACTCATATCAGTCACCATGTGCACCACGACCAAACACTTTCGATAGCCTTCGCTCGCTGCCAACGAGCCCACAACACCTGTCTGAGGTCTGGTCTGCTGAAAACTACCTCTCTTCTTTTTGTGCAGTGTTCGCCTAAACGCGTGTAAAACATCCTTTACTTGCGTTTAAACTGTAAATGGAGGGTATGCGTGTAGTTTAGGGCCTAGTCGTCGAATTAAACGCTAAACACATGTAAACGGTCAACTTGGTCAAAAAATGGTGTAAACAGTAAAATTAAACAGAAGTTAAACACGTTTACACACAAAAATATACATTTAAACAATCATTTAGTCAATAAAGAACATGTTTTGGTGGGATAATTGGTTGTTGGCAGCTGAATATAGGTTCTATAAGCACGTCTTAAGAAAAGAATATGAGTTAGAGTAGCAAGTATATGGGTATTATGTGTAATATGAGAATGACGTGTCATTATGTATTATATGCATGTACCTTAAATTGCAATTACCCAAAAACTATAACATGGAATTATGATTTTTTATATATATTTATAGCTACTGTGCAAAACGTTTAAACTGTTTAATATATCGCCTAAACCGTTTAAACGCTAAACAGAGAGTGAACGATTGTCTAGCATTTAGCGTCTAAGATAACACTATTCTTGTGTCATGATTTCCATCAGCATGAGTGACTTCCTGTCATGCCCTGCAACTCCGCTGTATGCAGCCTTGCTGCATCTCCACGACACACCACATCGCCATATGCTAATCCAACCAGTTTGGCTTACTAGTCATTCGACTGCCCGCCCTTGCCGCAGACCATCTATCTTGGTTGATCGTCGAACCCTCATGTTGTTATCGAGTCACCGTATGCACTCAAGCCTGATTCACGTCGCCTCCAAGCAGTGGCGAATTTAGGAATGGAGATTAGGGGGGGGCTGAGCTCCATTCTTTCTCCTCATCTTCATTTTTTTCCTCCTCTCCTTCTTCTACTCTCTCTTTCTCTCTTTGTTTTCTTCATTGTTGCATCAATGTAGGGGGGCTGGAGCCCCCTCAGCCCCCCCTGTGGCTCCGCCACTGCCTCCAAGCTCGAGTCCAACCTGAACACGTCTGTTGTGCAGCCTCTCTAGACTCGAGTCCACCCGAGCGCACCTGAGCCCCTGCCGATCCCGTTGACCCTAGCACCAGTGTCGTCCTCCAGGCCAAACTATCCCGCAACACCGCTGGAAATTAGCCCTCAGTGTGGTATGCTGCCAACTAATCTCCACCTGTGGAAGCGATGATTAGATCTACCGAGACAAATTTGCAAGATCACAGACGACACCGAAGACACGATCTTTGTTAACGAGGTTCAGCCGAAGCCTACATCCCCGGGGCATGACTACGGGCGCTCCTCCCCAAACCGCAACACCGGCCGCTTCAGGGTCCCGACATCGTGCCGCCTCCCCCCAACGAGCCTGTCGCTATGTCGTCATGGTTACAACAGCAGCCCCCCCCTCATATTTATGAGAAGGTCTGGGTTACAGAGTTTGACACAGACTCTACCCTATACTGCTAAATACAACTCATTTCCCATCATAACCGGACTTGTACAAATATTTGACACAATATCTAACACGCGTTCACAATTATTCTATTTTTAATTCAATTTTTGATCTATATATCCATGATAAATAAATGTGGAACTAGCAATAATTTTGATTTCGTTCTATGATGGGTGACTATGTATAACACATACAGGCATCAAAGAGAGTGTTGAACATCTCGCCCTTAGTGGAATTACAAATGTTTAAATTGAATTTGAGCAATGAAATTATCAGTCCCCAGTTAGACGCAATAAGCCGTTAATAATTTAACATGGGTGTTTAGACAACCTTTTCTTATTGATGTATATACTCGGGCTCAATCGCATACCTAAACACATACTCAAATCAGTCACCTTTATTTTATTTTATATTCTCTACTAACCAGATTAATATTAGTGGCTCTACAACAACTAGACGTAGGATTTTTACTCGATCTCGAGGGCCCAAACAAGTATAAAATTCTCTCTCTTTTTGACTAATGTGATCGTCCTTCACGAAGAAGTAGTGTGCCCAAAGAACCAAATATCTGTCAATCTAAAATGTTGACACTTATATTTCTAGTATTTTTGTCCTTGTGCTGAATGAGAGATCTCTAATGCGAAGGTTGTGAACTGTGTCCGGAAGCTACAAGCCTAGAGGAAGAAGAGGTCATCGCGCACGCAGACCTTGCGATAGCCGTGTGCTCGCTTGATGCCGCCATTAGAAGTCCCTAACGTCCCGTTGTCGCCGGCCGCCGTGCGGAGCGCCTTGCCGCAACAACAATCTGCTATCTCGTGGCCTCCCACTCGCAATCCATGGCCACCGCGAGGCTCTACTGCCGGCGTTCACGGGCGAGCTCTACCATGCGCTGGCTGCCCGCCCATCCCGGCCCTGTGGCCTGTTCTGGCACCACCTCCGCTAGCTCATTTGCTCATCCACCGTGCTACAATGCTCTGCAAGCGCCCGCCCGCAAGCGTTGCAGCGCCTGCCGGCCCCTAGCACCACCACTGTGCATGCGCTCGGCCTCCCGTCCTGATGCTCCTCTGTGCTCTGCTGCCATGAGGCGCCGCATGACGGCTCCCTCATGGGTGAAGAGGACATTGCAGTGGACCGGAGAGAGAATGGAATGATAAGAGAGAGAAATAGAGACAATATTTATTACCTGCCCACACGAGGAAACTATGGGTTGGAGACTATAGTTTCCTAGTGTGGTGTCTCGCTGTAAGTACTCATAGACGACATGCCCTTCCTGTCACCTATTTTTTTCCTTCATCATGAGAATGAAAATAGGTCTCTACGGATTGATCAATTCTCTAGAGAGCCATTGACAAGTTTTCTAAAAGCAATACAAGCATATATTAATAAATTATTTGGTATGAATATTTTAAGATGTACATTAAGTATTTACTACTACTGCTGTTATTCTTGTTATTATTATTAGAAGGCCCCTAAAAAATTTCGCCCCGGGCCCAAAAATCCCCGGACTAGCGCCGAGAATGGGAGGCGGCCAACAATCTGAGAATGTGGCTGCTCCTCGTTTGCGGATGCCTCTTGGTCACAAGGTTGGCACTCTGGCAGCCGCTGACATCTATAGCTTGGTGGCACATTGAGCTGGCCCAATCGGCCATCTGTCCAAGATTTTTGTTTTGAAATCCCCATCTGTCTAAGATATGCCCCGCCCCTTTATCAACAACATCGAGCCAAAGCTGACAATTTAGGGAAGAGCGCAAGGTCATTGGATTGACCCACAGGCCGTTATGCCGTACAACACGCGCGTGTGGGCTTGGATTTTCGGCCTGGTGCTCAGCTTGGGTCAGGCTCGGGCCCGCATAAAAAGACTCAGGATTGGTGCGGCGGCCACGACCAACGCCCTTTGATGAAGGATTTGAGACCACATTTGATGACCCTCCTGCACCGCTTAGATCATAATAAGACGTTGCAGTGCACTTCTTGTATGTGTGCCCAACCTCATTGCACTTAGAGCAGATACGCACGTCTGGACCAGCTTCAGATCGATCCATGTTATTCCTAATGCGCTTCTTCTTTCGTTGCCCAGGGCCTTGCCTCATTTCTGGATCTGGATCGGGGATATAAGTTGCATTTTTCCCCGGGTTGTTGGTGAAGGAGCCAAATATCCCATAGCCATACACCTCAAAACTCCAGGTAGCCATAATGGTTTGCTTGAAGAAGTAGGGAGAGACGTACATACGGGACTGCAGTCCCCCAGCTTCATAGCAGGCAGCAATCACATGGGAGCAAGGCTTGTGCAGCAGCTGAGGCTTCTGGCACGAGCAAATGCAACTATCGTTCCGGAGAACACACTCTTGTCTGACCCTTTCCCGTCCGGCCACCGTCCTCCCTTTGTCCTTGCAAAGAACCTCGAACCGCCGTTCAGCTGAACCCTGCGGATACGCACGGTGCAATAGAGCCTTCTTCTGCTTCTCGTCCATATACTCGGTCATCTTGTACCCATACATCAATTGGTTACTTTCCATGGCAGCCGTAGCCTTTCCATACCGGTCATGGAAATATTTGATTGTGCGGTACACGAAGAACTCGATGATTCCCACTAGGGGGAGGCCCCTAGCTCCACGAAGCACCCAATTGTAAACCTCGGCATAGTTTGTAGTCTTTATACCATGCCGAGCACCTCCTTCATCATAGATCAATGCCCATTTTTCTTTGGGCTCATTCTCAATCCACTGGCTGAAAGTCTTAACTGCACGACCCCTTCTCCTTCTAGTCTGGTCAGTGTCCAACCCCACATCCTCAAGAGACTTGGGCTCGTCTGCTTCATTTGTCACTTCTTTGCAAGCTCCTCTGATTGTTTCTTCGTAAGGTCATCTAGTTTCTTCCAGATTTGGTTGAACTTCCTCTCCTGATTCTGGCTGCATAAGCGCTTGAACAGCTTCATCAGTGCCTTGTTCTTGAACTGGCTATGGAAATTAGCTCCCATGTGACGGATGCACCACCTGCTCACGACGTTGGGCCATCGTGGTAATGTCTGCCGCTCGGTGCTGCCATTCTTCATTTCTTCAATTGCCTGCAGAATACCTTTGTGCCTATCATGTATGACACACACGTTTGGCACATCCCCCACAACCATACTCTTCAGCCTCTCCAGAAACCAATACCAGCTGTCTCCGCTCTCTTTCTCCACAAAAGCCAAGGCCAAGGGCACTAATTGATTGTTACCATCGCCGGCAACGGCGGTGAGGATTGTGCCTTTGTACCTTCCTGTCAGGAAGGTCCCATCAATGCATATGACTGGCCTACAGAGTCGGAAAGCCTTAATGCACGGCCCCGATGCCAGGAATGCCCACTGCAGCACTAGCTTCCCTGGCCTTAAGACAGAGGGGAAAGTTTTAAGGTCATAGAAACTCCCTTCATTTCTCTGGCATATGGCGTGGAGCAAAGCAGGAAGGTTGTCATATGATGCTTCATAAGTCCCCCACTTCATCTCGAATACCTTCTGTCTTGCTCTATATGCCTTGCCGTAACTAATTTTGTACTTGAATTTCTCCTCGATGGCACATATTATAGACTTGGGCTCGTAGCTTGGATTATCAATGATCTGTGCATACATGAAGTTAGCCACAAAACCGGATGTGAGGTTCCGGTGGTCTGTGTCCAACTGCTCAAGCACACATGTGTGATCCTCGATTCTGCTCACCTCCCAGTAAGTATTCCACTTCCCACAGAATGCGTGAACCCGAAAAGGACACCCTTCTGTGACGCAGCATATGTCATAGACTTGTTTGCTGCTCTTAACAACCCTGAACTCCCTTTGCAAACACAAAGCGGACAACTGTTTTATTGCATCCTTCATTTCTTCTACAGTCTTGTAGCACGGACCGAGGCAAACCTCGTTGCACCTATACTCCCAGGGGACTTGTTGGCCTTCATTTATCGTAAGCTGTGAGAAGTCATAGTTGACCCAGTTCCTTGGCACCTGCACCGCTTCGCCGTCGTCATCATCCGACCAGTCCTCCTCGAAGTACTGCTGATGCTCTGTGCCCTCCCTCTCTGCGTCCAAAACCATCTCAGGAAAATTTTCTGCTTCATCAAGCTCCCCCGATGGTTCAGGGGGTGCGTAATAATCTTGTCCGGCTGCACCTTCTTCCACTTCTTCACCTTCCTCCCCAGTAGCATCTTGAAGGTTTTCCCCTCCAGCATCTTCAACTTCTCCTTGCACTTCACTGCTGGACCCAGCCTTGTGGAAGGCTCGCACAAACAACACCAGCGGCATACCATGCTGCGTACAAAGTGTCACAAATGACCTCCAGTTCTGGGTTCCTTCAAGCGCAACAAGTTCCCAATACGTAGTTGAACTTCTGTTCATCACTGCCATCACTGACAGGTCATGCTGGGTCTTATCAAGCCCAAATGAATGATAAAGCCACTTTGTTATTGAAACCAATTTCTCTCTGCTGCTCTAGCAACTTTTCTGGTGACACAACTAAATTCTGACAGGTCTACCCCTTCAGGACCATATCTAACTTCCCCTGATCCATAGTACAATTGAATCCATAACGGTTCAGACATGCCTAAAACCAACCAGGACAATAACAATAATTAATACGATTTTGTACTCATGAAAGGACTTATGCGTAATACTTTACTATAAACTATAATATAAACTCGTATATAGAATCTAATATCAATAAAACTCTAATGTAAACTGTACTATAAACTCTAATATCAACTCTAATTTCAACTCTAATATAAAGCCTAATATAAACTCTAATATAAAGTCATTACTAACTCTAACATAAACTCTAATTTAAACTCTAATATAAAGTCATTATTCTAATATAAACTCTAATTTAAACTATTATATAAATTCTAATATGCATAAAACTCTAACAGAAACTCTAATATAGAAGATATAAACTGTAATGTAAACTCTAAAATGAATAATTATAGTATATATAAAATTGTGGGGTAAACTCTAATATCAGTGCATCTAATATAAAAAGATATATTAATAAAGATCTAATATCAATAATAGTAATTACTCTAAGTATCTCTAATGTCACTAAATCTAATATCAGTAACTGCCTCTAATAGTTATTTTAGTAACTAAGTCGAATATCAGTAACTCAAAAATAATACTATGATTTCATACTGTGTAAACTAAATACTAAAATAACTACAAAGTCATACATCTACCAAATTGAAGTTACAACTACGAGATCGGATTTTACCTGAAACCGAAGCGCAGAACCGGCAGGGCTTCGCCGCTGATTCTTTCTCTCCCTAACCCTCCTCTCTAACCCTAGTTTTTCTTTTTTCTGATTTAGAATGAATTTTTCAACACAATTTTGGCTTATATAGGCGGCAGCACCCTAACCGCCAAATGATTCGGCGGTAGGGGGCTGCCGCCGTCGATCCAACGGCGGGAAGCCTTCCCGCCGGATCCAACGACGCGGCAAGGGCGTCCCCCTACCGCCAAATCATTTGGCGGTTAGGATGCCGGGCCCAGGTGCCGACACCTACCGCCAAACCATTTGGCGGTTAGGTTCGGCAAACAGTTCAAATTTATGATTTTATATTCAAATCACTAATTCAAACGGCAGTTTAATTTGGCGGTTACATCTTCTTACCGCCGTATCATATGCCGGCAAAATCTGTCATCCGACCGTTCTTTTTGAAAAATCATAAAAAAAATTAAAAAAATTCCATAAAAAGACTCAGGGTTTTCTTGGCTTGACCTGAAATCGATCCAACCCGGCCTATGACCAGGTCTAGTCAATTCTGATCGGAGTATAGACCAACTTGTAATTTATAAGAAGGATCAAGCTGGTTAGTAGTAACAAAATTAGTTTCGGGTTGGCACCTAGGTTTTGGAAATTCCAGTATATTGTGCAAAGAAATGGTATATTGTGGTGGAAGCGTACACTATGAACGCACTAAAAACCTTGTCACAAGATTTTTTTATGTGAATCCTAACATGGGTAATATATAAATTTGTGCGGAATCTACATGACAATATTTAAAGCATCACACTTATATAGGCTATTGGTATGTTGCAATATGCCCTACTTTAGAATTTAATAATCATTCACACACGCGAAAATTTTATGATGGTTGGAACAAATTAGGAGATATAAGAGATACCTAGAGGTAGCAATAGGTTCCTAGAAAAAGACAACAAACGGTACAAAAATAGATTGGACATATACCAAAATAGATAAAGTACCTTCAGGTACCTATGGATATCTTACCAAAGTAGGAAAGATATATCAAAATAAGAATGGTATCTCCCGGTACCTTCGAGTACCTTACCAAAATAAGAACGGTACCTCCTATAATTCCATAAGAAACTGTTTTTTTTCAATTACAAGAACACATGGCCTAGGCCAGGCGGTACCAAAAGGTGTGTAATGCCCACTTGGTATACAAAGTGGTGGGCCCACTCTTGTCTAGGGATCTAGGTCCTACAAACCACATGTATTCGAACTATTTGCACTACAGAGTTAGAGAGTCTATTGATGCCAATGTCAAATGGAACCTGCAACTCCTTCTATCACCGTTTGTTTTGGTGGCTAGAGACGCAATGTACAGCATACCATCTTGCACACAGAGGCATGGGGCGACTTCTGCATAGAGCGCTACAATGGTGCTAGGAATGGAGGCGAAGTGTGATGACGAAAGAAGACAACAAATGGAAACTAAACCCTAAATGCTTAATCATCTTAAAAGATGTAAATGAACAGAAAGCCTAGTGCCTACAATCCCCACGTGAGGCATGCCTTTTTGGCTCATCCAAGCACGGCCTTGCCCGATGACCATCATGCCTGTGCTGGCCTGGCATGGTACCATGTGCCGTGCTTGGGCAAACATCTCGGCATGCTGGGTAGCATGCTGGAGGTAGAACGATATTGCCAAGCTTAAAGACCAATCCCACTAATGGCCCATATAAAATTCCTAGGGAGGGAAAGCAAACCCTATCCACATCCTAAGGAGGGGAACCTAACTCCTTACATACTATAAGAAGCATTGTGGGAAACTCCGATCCCCTATAGTTTTATCGTAAAAAAAAAGGCAAGAAAAAGAGAGGAAAGGTACAATTACCTGCATCCTGAGGGACAGAGGGAGATCTTAGACTGAGAGACAAAATTCACAAGAGGCGATGATGGTGAAGGGAATAATCGCAGCACTGGCGGAACCGTATCTTTTAGCCCAATATGGAGCTGCACTCATGAGAGGTGCGTGCGGTGTGGGTGCGTGCGGTGTTAGTGCGTGAGACGAGCTGGCGGCTTGAGGATTCTTGGGGTTCTAAAAACTGGAGCATGGGGTGACGACAGCAGGGAAAGCGTTGCGCAAGAATGGAGGTGGAGCTCCGATGAAAGAAAAATGCGAATGGAAATTGAACCCTACCTTCGAATTTAATAATCATTCACAATAACATGATTGCTCCATGTAAACAAATGTTTTTCACCATCCGACCCCTTTGCCTATTTTTTCAACTAATTCTAAACAATTGTTCCCCTAAATCAAAACATGGATCAGATCTCTTATGTTCCATCAATCCTAAACATTGTTTTTTTGATCCACCTGCGAACCAACATATTTTTTAGTTCCACCTAGTCAAACCAATTTTTTTTTCCGGGAAGAAGCCCAGAAGCCAATGTATTTTTCTTCTACATGAGAATTCACATGACCTGGGCTGGGCTGTGCCACAAGGTGTGTCATGCCGACTTGGTATATGAAGTGCTGGTCCCACTATGGGTTGGAGACTATAGTTCCCTAGTGTGGTGTCTGGCTGAAAGTACTCAGACGATATGCCCTTCCTGTCTCCTATTTTTTTTTTCCTTCATCATGAGAATGAAAATAGGTCTCTACGGATTGATCAATTCTCTAGAGAGCCATTGACAAATTTTCTAAAAGCAATACAAGCATGATCAACTATTTGGTATGAATATTTTAAGATGTACATTAAGTATTTACTACTAGTAGTACTACTAGTAGTAGTATTATTATTATTACTATTACTTATTATTATTATTATTATTATTATTATTATTATTATAAGGCCTCTAAAAAATTTTGCCGTGCGCCCAAAAATCCCAGGACTAGCGCCGAGCATGGGAGGCGCCCAACAGTCTGAGAATGCGGCTGCTCCTTGTATGTGGATACCTCTTGGTCACAAGGTCGGCAAGCTGGCAGCCGCCGACATCTAGAGCCTGGTGGCACATTGAGCTGACCCAATCAGCCATCTGTCCAAGATTTTTGTTTTGAAATCCCCCTCTGTCACTACTACAGAAACCCTCATAGGCAGCCAGGCATCACCGCCGGTTTACTCCCAGGCGGCGGTGATGCACCTTCACCGCCGGCCCGGGAGTAGGTGGCGCCGGGAATCGGCTGGAGCCGTTGGGGCCGGCGGTGAAGGTGGCTATCACCGCCGGCCGGTGGCTAAAACCGGCGGTGATGCCTCGGCTCCCCTTCACCACCGGCCGTGAAGGCGAACCGGCGGAGAATCCCCCCTATCACCGCCGGTTAGTGGATTGGGCCGGCGGTGATAGGGTCCCCTGTAAAAACCCCCACCCCCTCTTCTTCTACCCGCGGCCTCCCTCATTTCTACCCCTTTCCTCTTCGTTTCTTCACCATTTTGGCACCCCAATTTCGCCCAAGATGGCATAGAGGCTCCAATTTGTCTCCATTACTTTGTTCTATGGTACATGACTCCCATCCACTACGATTCCCAACTCGTTTTGTCCGCTAGATTTGTGGTTTGAGGTGATGAGATGAAAGGGGCTAATTTTGTAAATTTTTGTGTAGATTTTGACTCCATTGGTGATAATAAGAGTTCATTGGTGAAGAAACTGCGCGTGAAGATCATTGGTGAGTAGTGCAGTGTGTGCCCAAGGTAACTTATTCACATTTCCAAAAAGAAGAAGCTCATCTCAGTTAGACATTTCCATTCATGATGAGCATAATAATAATTAGTCCATTTTTAGTCCTCCTAATTACTATACGAACGTTTGATGTGACAAGGACTAAACTTGTAAAACAAACTAGCTACAGAATATGTTCAAAATCATGTTCAGTTAAGATCACTTTTTCCTTTTACGAAGAAAAGTTAAGCTCACTTATTTTTTTTCACCGATCCCTTGATTTGGAAAGCAACTGACATACCTAGACGGCCGGGTTCACTCCAACGACAGCGCGGCAAAGCCGCGCTCTGTTTCTAGTGTTGTTCTTGAAAACTAGTACACTAGATTTTTGTATGATAGTGTATGTGCTTGTCATGATTTATTATATTTAGGATTTAACACTATGTTTGTCTAATTATTTAACATATTTCACATGATATGGGTTCAAAACCAGATAACAACTTATAGCACAAAAGACTGTCAAATTTGATGGAATTGGTGCAACTAATGAAATTATTTTTTGTAAACTACATGTTTCATTGAAATTGAAAAGAATTGTAAATAATTTTGAATGAATATTAAAATTCCTGATATTATGTGTCATTTGTCGCAGATGGATCGATATCGCAACTGGATGTACCAACGGACTCAAGAAGGCATATTTGTGACGGGCGTAGATATTTTTATCACGACTGCTAGGGCCCACATCTCAACCAATGCAGCGGCTCAAGGGTACATATACTGCCCATGCAGGGATTGCAAGAACCTGAAGCAGTTCCAGAATGCCGAGCAGATCCGTTGCCATCTGCTATGCAGGGGTTTCATGCAGAACTACCAGATTTGGAATAAGCATGGGGAGCATGGTGAGAACTTACCCGAGGACCCCAGTACAATCTGTGCGGCGGAGCGCCGGTAGCACCCAACCGGCAGGCCAGCATGAAACCGTGCTGGAGGAAGACACTACGCATCCAACGGGTGATGACTCTGTGTTGCCAGAGCACGATGTTGGTCATGAGGGCACCTTAGCAGATGAGGATGCGTTTGATGCCCTGGACCAGATGATGCGTGATGTTGAGCCCGAAAACCTCGATGACCGCGAACTGAAGAAGCTAGAGCAGATGAGAAAGGATGCAAAGACACCCCTGTACTCGGGAGCATCAGTCAGCAAACTAGAGGCGGACATTATGCTGATGCAGCTGAAGTCAAACCACGGTATGTCAGACAAAGGGTTCAATGAGTTGCTAGATGTTGTGCACAAACTCCTACCCTCAGACAATGTGCTGCCGGAGAACACGTATAAGGCGAAGCAAATGATCTGTCCGCTGGGGCTCGAAGTGCAAAAGATCCACGCATGTCGCCACGATTGCATATTGTTTCGTGGCGATTATGCAGAGCTGGACGAGTGTCCGGTTTGCAAAGCTTCGCGGTACAGATCGGACGCAGCAGGCAAGTTGAAGTGCAAGCGTGAAAAAAGGCCGGCGGCGAAGGTCGTGTGGTATTTCCCCATAATACCACGTCTGAAAAGGTTATTCGCAAACGCGGAGACAGCGAAGATGATGAGGTGGCATGCTGAAGAACGCGTGAATGATGAAAAACTCAGGCACCCGGCAGATGCAGCTCAGTGGAGGACTATTAACAGTAAATACAAGAAGACTTTTGCTAAAGAAATTAGGAACGTAAGGTTCGGTATAAGTACAGATGGGATGTGCCCCTTCAACATGGTTAGCAGCAAACACAGCACTTGGCCAGTTACGCTATGCATTTACAACCTTCCGCCCTGGCTTTGTATGAAGCGGACGTACCTGATGATGCCGTTACTGATCCAAGGTCCGAAGCAGCCGGGCAATGATATCGATGTGTTTCTAGAGCCTCTGATCGACGATCTGTTGACTTTGTGGAACGACGGTGTCCAGGTTTGGGACGAGTATAAGAGGGAACAGTTCAAGCTCAAAGCTATTCTTTTCGTGTCGATCACAGACCTGCCCGGGCTTGGGAGCTTAGCAGGGCTAGCGACAAAAGGATACAAGGCATGTGTCATCTGCCTTGATGATACTGATGCAACATGGTTGTCAAACAGTCGTAAGATGGTATACATGGGTCACCGTAAGTTCCTACCCAAAAGTCACCCTTACCGCCGGCTCAAGAAATCATTCAACGGGATGGGAGATGACCGTCCCGCTCCGCAGTATCTCGATGGGAGACAGATATTTAAGATGGCAGTTCTTGATTGTTCGACACGCTCTTGATGGGATGCACATAACAAAGAACGTGTGTGAGAGCTTGCTTGGCCTCTTGATGGGCTCGAAGGCTGGCACGAGCAAAGATGGACTAGATACCCGACTGGACATGCAACAGATGAATTTGATGCCAGAGCTGCATCCTGTCGAGCAGCCTGACGGGTCAAATAAGCTTCCGGTGGCGTCATGGACCTTGAAGAAGGAGGAGAAGGTGAAGCTGATAAGTTTCTTTCATCAACTTAAAGTGCCTACTGGCTACAGCGGCAACATCAAGAGGCTGGTGAACATGAAAGAGCTGAAGTTCAACATGGGATGCATGAAGGCCCACGACTGCCATGTTTTGATGACTCAACTGCTGCCAGTTGCCATCAGAGGTGTTCTACCCGAGAAATTACGGGACCCAATAATAAAGCTATGCGCATTCTTCAATGCAATTTCGCACAAGGTCATAGACCCGACCACACTTGACAAGCTACAAGCAGACGTGGCGCACACATTGACTAGGCTCGAGATGCATTTCCCACCGACATTTTTCAATATCTCCATGCACCTCCTGGTTCACCTGGTTGACCAGATAAAAGCCCTTGGACCAATGTTCCTGCACAATATGTTTCCTTTCGAGAGATTAATGAGCGTCCTGCGGAAGTACGTCCGCAACAGATATAGACCGGAAGGGTGCATGGTTGAGGGGTGGTCTACCGAGGAGGCAATCGAGTTCTGCACATACTACCTTGACCTGGATCAAATCGGCGTCCCCGTATCTCGGCATGAGGGCAGGCTCGTAGGGAAGGGCACGATCGGGCGCAAAAGAGGCCATGTGAATGATCTGGAAGCTTTCAAGCAAGCACATTTCACCGTACTCCTCAACGCCTCCGCAGTTTCCGATTATCATGATATCGACAAGCAAGAACTGCGGGCAGCAAACATTGGCAGGAGCGAGGCGTACATTGCGAAGCAGCACAGACTCCGCTTTGGTGGCTGGCTGCAAGCCAAACTCACTGGGATACAGACAGGGAACCCCCAGTTGGACATACTAGCCATGGGGCCATCGGCAACAATTTCAAAATACGAAGCATATGAAATAAACGCGTACACATTTTACACAAGGAGACAAGACGCCAAAAGTGTGAACCAAAACAGCGGTGTGAAGATGGAGGTCATCAACAGCAACGGTGAGCAGGAGGTATACTACGGTTTCATAGAAGAGATCTGGGAGCTGACTTATGGACCAATATCGATCGCTCTGTTCAAGTGCCAGTGGATTCAAGTGCCAACAGGTGTGACCACAGACAAGTACGGGATGGTTGTTGCGGATCTTGCAAACATCGCGTACCGAGACGAACCATTCGTACTAGCGCAAGATGTAGTTCAGGTCTTCTACGCACCCGACCTTGCAAACGCCAACAAACATGTGGCTCTTCAAGGCAAGCGGAAGATCGTCGGAGTGGAGGGAAAAACAGAGGAAGATGGTGGACTCCAGGACATGCCTCCGCTCGGACCGGACATCGAGCTGCATTTGTTCGAAGAGGGCAGAGAACCTGCCTATGTCAGAACAGATCATGATGAGGCCATCATTGTAAGGTGATGAATGGTTTGATGTATCTTAATTGGTTCCAATGAGAGTACTTGTTATTTGTTGATCGGAACTAAATTTGTATCCTTAATTATGCATGTTTGAATTCATGTCTACTCTTTTAAATATCCATAGTTTACTACGTATTTTTATTTTTACTAACTAATGATGGAATAATGTATTTTTACTACATATTTTTATCTTTTAAATGTCTACTCTTTTAAATATCCATAGTTTACTACGTATTTTTAATACGTATTTTTATTTTCTGTTAAAAGGAAAGAAGAAAGAAATTAAAAAAAATAGGGCAAGCCCATCACCACCGGCCCATCCCTAGCCGGCAGTGTAGGGGCATCACTGCCGGCCCTAATTAGAGCCGGTGGTGATCCCTCATCACCGCCGGCTCTAGGGCACTCGGCCGGCGGTGAAGGCCGGGGAGGCGCGCGCATAAGGGGGGAGGCAGGAAATTTTTCCCGCCAGTCACGCCTCCGCGCTCTCCGCTCCGCACCGCGTCGCCGCCGCTCCGCCCGGTCTCCGCCGCCAGTGCCCGCGCCGCCGCTCGTCCTCCCCTCCCCGCGACGCCCCGACCTCCTTCCCTCCCCGCCGCCGCTCGTCCTCCCCTCCCCGCGGCGGTCGTCCTCCCCTCCCCGCGCCGCCGCGACCTCCTCCCCTCCACGCGCCGCCGCTCGTCCTCCCGTCCCCGCGACGCCCCGACCTCCTTCCCTCCCCGCGCCGCTCGTCCTCCCCTCCCCGCGCCGCCGCTCGTCCTCCCCTCCCCGCGACGCCGCGACCTCCTTCCCTCCCCGGCGCCGCTCGTCCTCCCCTCCCCGCGCCGCCGCCGCTCGTCCTCCCCTCCACCGGCGCTCCACCGGCGCTGTCCGGCCCCCGCAGGCCCTCCACCGGCGCTGTCCGGCCCCCGCAGGCCCCCTGCAGGCC
>CM014275.1:55889883-55921720 GCA_004135705.1 Alloteropsis semialata | reverse complement strand
AACTTTTTGAAATCTACAATGTTCATTTTGGTAGTTTCTACATCCGAGGTCGTTTACAAAATTAAATTTCAAATTTGAGAAAATTCAAACTTAGTTTTCGTTGACAAGATGATTTCAAATAGAAAAGTTGTCAACTATAAAGTTTCATAACTTATCGTAATCCACAACTCTCATTTTGGCTATTTCTCCATCCGAGGTCTTTTGAAAAAAACTCAAATTTCAAATTTGAGAACTACAAATATACTTTACGTTTGCAAAAATTAATTCAAATTAAAAAGAATTCAACTACAAAGTTGTATAACTTCTGAAGACCTACAACTTTTATTTATGTCATTTGTTCATCCGACATAGTGGTAGTAATATTGTTCATAAATCTTATATATCTCTTTTATAGTTTCAGGAAACTATATGAGAGATATAGATTTTATGAACAATGTTACGATCGTTTTCTCAAATGATGAAATGACCAAACTAAAAGTTGTACATATTGAGAAGTTATACCACTTTGTAGTTCAAAACTTTTTAATTTGAATTGATTTACTATTTCAAAATATAGTTTAAATTATGGCTTTGCCGTGTGCCACAAAAAAGCACATGGCAAACTATATCTTTGCCATGTGCCAAAAGAAAGCACAAGGCAAAGTCATGACTTTGCCGTGTGCCAAAAAAAAGCACACGGCAAAGTGGCTCTTTGCCGTGTGCTCGATAGAAAGCACACGGCAAACAACCGGGCACACGGCAAACTTCGAGTTTCCGGTAGTGGTAGCGAGATTCGGTAACAGCTAATATGTCCAAAAAGCTACACAAACCTACAACTTTTTGTACCGTTATCACAGAAATGCACATGATTTGCAAAACTTATCAGAAGCTATATTTCTGTGCTAAACATTATCACCTTTTTTGGGTTTAATGATAGGGTTTTTGATATATAAAGACCACCATGACATATAACAACAACGTTACTGGTATCTGCCAATGAGTATAGTTTCTGATAAGTTTTGCAAAGTATGTGTACGAATGCAAAATAGTGTCCACATGATAGAGTTACTATTTCATATTGACTTGGCAAACACTGAACAAGATCGAATTCCTAATTATTTTCCAGGTCGACGAATTAAATTTGGAACTACTACCTTAAGAAATAGGCATGCTTCCAATATGATTAGAGAAAATATACCAGAACAATGTGGAAACATGTCATTGATTGATACATAAAAAACAACAAAAAATTTGTAGGCACCTTATCTTTTGTGAACCCATTCTCACGTTTCTTTACTGTAAAACTCCAGCCATGTAGCTCTAGAAACTCCTTTGGAAGTGTTGGCTTCCTTCCTGGCCGGCCTGGTGCCATGTCAACCTGAAAAACAGCTGCAGCAAGAAAATTATTTGCTATAGCTGCAACCTACATTATTTACTAGGAGAAATGACATGTTTTACTAAGTGAATGTTATTCGCGTCACTGACAATGAACGGTCAAACTAATCTAGTTGCACTGTATGGAGTATGACTTTATTCCACACCATTTCTAGCCAAAGCTTGGTTTGTGACATCATCAAACACTAATATACATATATTTATAGGTATAAAGGAATCTAGAATCATGCTAGAATCAAACAAGTAATAACTGAAATATGAATCATATCATCTGAACATTTGAAGTAAGCAAAGACAAAGGTCTGGGCGTCTGCATATAATTCATGTGGCAAAGTAACATACACCTAGCAATCAGTTAGAATAAGTCTAACTAAAACCTCACGTCTAAAATTAGGTACTGTACTACTCACTGGCCTATCCAAAATTACCTCAATAATATCCTAGGGCGGTTTCAGAGACGGTTTTGTCTATGTGGAAAGGACTTGTTTAAAAATCTGCAACATCTCCAAAAATGTTGAGGTTCGTCTACATGACCCCTCAACTATATAACTGAATACTTTTTTTGAAGCAACAGGAGGGTGCGACCCCTACTGATTATCTATTAATAAAAGAACGTACGAGTACAAACACCTTAGTTCAGTAAACAAAGAAAGAAACGAAAAAAATTTAAAAGAACTAAACAAGGTTGTGCAGCCATTCAGAAATTTCCTGGAGATATTTTGACTTTGCTCTTAGTATAACTAAGGCAAATTCCTTGCGAAAACTTGCATGACACAGGGCCACTGAAGGTTGGAGGCGTTTGAAGATGATGTCATTTCTGGAGCACCAGATTGCCCAGCTCATCAAAATGAAAATTTCCATGAAAAAAGGGATGTGCAACGGAAGACGAAAGCTGCTTATGGCCTCGGCAATTGTCATCTGTGGGGGGAGGAGAAGATTCAGGGAGGACCAGCATTCCTGAGCAAAGTCACAACCAAGGAACAAGTGCTCTGCACTTTCCTCAATCTGTTGAGTGCATAGGAGACATTCATACGAATCTAGATCCATGTTACGGCGTCTGAGGATATTCCTGGTACTCTGTCAATCTTGAAGCAAGAGCGAGAAAAAAAAAACCCTAGTGCTTGGGCTCTGACAGCGTGGTTTCCATAACCACTTAAAAGCAGAATGCAACAAATTGTGCCCAATTAAGTGCCTATAGGCTTTTGCTAAAGAGTAGACATTGGAGCCCCAAATATAAGACCAAATATCATTCTCTTGCACTATGGCCAGTTCCCTTAGCTTACCTTCCAAGGCCTCGAGTTGCACAAAAGTTTCAGAGGAGAGGGCAGGTGAAAAAGATTGTGAAGGGGATTAGTCTCCTTTGCTTTGCAAATGGTGATTCTTTTATTTTTGGCAAAAGAGTAGAGCTCTGGATAAGATTGAGATGGAAGCTCATTGCCCCAGAGGTCAGTCCATAACAAACACGTAGTGCCATTCTGAATGTTAACTGCAGCCATGCCCTTAAAAGAATCCAATAATTTTAGCATGTCTCTCCACCAGAAAGAACCCTTTTTTATGTGACTTGGTAACCTCTCATTAGAGTAGTATTTCTCCCAGACCAAATTCACACAGGGGATGTCTTCTTTATTAAAGAACTTATGAAAATTCTTAAGTAATAGAGCCTCGATCATTCTGTGTTTTGAGATTGATATCTCCCAAAGCTCCTTCTTCCTTGGGCAAACACACCAGTGGCCAGTAAGCTTTGGATGGATTTCTTGCGTTGAGATCAGAGCTCCTCCATAGGCAATGTTTTCTATATTTGTCAATCTGCTCAATTACAGTGGAATACATGGAGAAAGTGCAGAGATGAAACATGGGCAGAGAGGTGAAATCTGCATTAGTCATTTGAAGTCTACCAGTCTGGGATAGGGATGGAAGTATGGACTAATCTTCTTTCACATCTAGTTACCATGGGCATGAAATCTTCAACCATGGGTTTTGTAATTCCCAAAGTCAAGCCCAGATAGGTGAAGGGGAAACTCCCTTTGGAGCAAGCAAAGGGTGTTGCTAACAGATCCAATTTCTCTTGTGACAGGTTAATAGGTACCATCATGAATTTGGCATAATCAAGCATGTAGAGGCTGAACATTTCTTATCCAAAAACTCTTAAGCCATAGTGATCTTCTCTACCCTCGCCTATCATAATTTTGTTGTCCTTGGACGAACCAGTTAGAAGACTAGTACGCATGTTCCCTGTGGATTATGATACCCTTGAATACTCAGGGATGAAAGCTACAACGGTACTCCGTACGCTTGCGATTTATTCATGACTTAAGAAATACCAACACCGCTATGGTTTTAACTTAGGTGCATGAACCCCTCACCCTCCAGTAAATCCCACATGTAAGACATGATCCCATGCCAGAGGAGAGCCAAGATCCACACTTAAACCATGGAGCCCCACTTGCGCCTTTCAGTAACCACTAACTTGCTAGAATTGTTCATTTTACTTAGTCAAGACCAGAGCCATGTAGTTCTGTTGATCGTACGATTTTCCTGGGTTGCCTCTTTAGGAATAGGACCTTAAGGAGAGACGCTTAGAGCAATCCAAAGAACATGCTCTAACTCCCTAACCATGTTGCTAAAAAGCACATTTTAATCATGATTCCATATACCATTAATCAAAATTAACAATTGATATCATGAGATCATCGGTTCATAAGCAAAGGTTTGCGACGCGTAGCAATAATCTACCCATAAATGGATAAACCCAGATGTACAAGGTAGACAGGATAAAGTAATCTAGGTAAAGTCCTTAAGGTTCATCAAATTGGACACATGCATATATGAAAATGATAATTAACGATAATTGGGTTGCAAGGAGGTCCTCGTGTTACACTTGCCTTCCTCGAGGTACTGCTGCTGCTGCTGCTCTTGCTCCTCGAAATACTGATCTTCCAAAGACACGAAGGCCTCACCGTCTATACTCGATCAACATCACCACACAAGCATCCAAACAAGCCAGTACATGCAATATAAGTTAATTCTCTTAGAACAGTACACCAAACAGTACAAATAGGAGCAAAAAAGTTTATAAAACTATTCTACACTTTATTACGAACACATGAGCACAAGAATCACTTAAATCGGAGTTAAACACATTTTATATGCATAAAACAAGATCTAGGGGCTTATCTGCAAGAAACCAAGGACCTATGCATAATTATTTGTAAAAACCGAAGGTCTAATTTAAAAACAATGACCAAGGACGGTGGGTTCCATTATTTAAAAGCGCAGGGGATTAAACAAAAGAAAATGAACATAAAAATAATTACTTTTGAACTTCGGTTGGACTGCGAGTTGATTTAAAAAAACACGAGGGGCTTTTCTGAAAAAATGTGTTGCGCAGCGGGGAGGGTCTGACGTGGTTGCTGACGCAGCGCTTATGTGGCACTGACGCGACGCTGATGTGGCCATGGACCGGCGCCATGGACCCGGCTCATGGGTCCATGATGGACTAATATGACGCGAAGGGGTACGGGGGAACCCTGACCGCTCGGATTAGATCCGACGGCCGAGGCTTAAGCGGGCCGCTGGTTTTGACCAGTGGTGAGCAAACAATCCCCACGTGAGGCATGCCTTTTTGGCTCATCCAAGCACGGCCTTGCCCGATGACCATCATGCCTGTGCTGGCCTGGCATGGTACCATGTGCCGTGCTTGGGCAAACATCTCGGCATGCTGGGTAGCATGCTGGAGGTAGAACGATATTGCCAAGCTTAAAGACCAATCCCACTAATGGCCCATATAAAATTCCTAGGGAGGGAAAGCAAACCCTATCCACATCCTAAGGAGGGGAACCTAACTCCTTACATACTATAAGAAGCATTGTGGGAAACTCCGATCCCCTATAGTTTTATCGTAAAAAAAAAGGCAAGAAAAAGAGAGGAAAGGTACAATTACCTGCATCCTGAGGGACAGAGGGAGATCTTAGACTGAGAGACAAAATTCACAAGAGGCGATGATGGTGAAGGGAATAATCGCAGCACTGGCGGAACCGTATCTTTTAGCCCAATATGGAGCTGCACTCATGAGAGGTGCGTGCGGTGTGGGTGCGTGCGGTGTTAGTGCGTGAGACGAGCTGGCGGCTTGAGGATTCTTGGGGTTCTAAAAACTGGAGCATGGGGTGACGACAGCAGGGAAAGCGTTGCGCAAGAATGGAGGTGGAGCTCCGATGAAAGAAAAATGCGAATGGAAATTGAACCCTACCTTCGAATTTAATAATCATTCACAATAACATGATTGCTCCATGTAAACAAATGTTTTTCACCATCCGACCCCTTTGCCTATTTTTTCAACTAATTCTAAACAATTGTTCCCCTAAATCAAAACATGGATCAGATCTCTTATGTTCCATCAATCCTAAACATTGTTTTTTTGATCCACCTGCGAACCAACATATTTTTTAGTTCCACCTAGTCAAACCAATTTTTTTTTCCGGGAAGAAGCCCAGAAGCCAATGTATTTTTCTTCTACATGAGAATTCACATGACCTGGGCTGGGCTGTGCCACAAGGTGTGTCATGCCCACTTGGTATATGAAGTGCTGGTCCCACTATGGGTTGGAGACTATAGTTCCCTAGTGTGGTGTCTGGCTGAAAGTACTCAGACGATATGCCCTTCCTGTCTCCTATTTTTTTTTCCTTCATCATGAGAATGAAAATAGGTCTCTACGGATTGATCAATTCTCTAGAGAGCCATTGACAAATTTTCTAAAAGCAATACAAGCATGATCAACTATTTGGTATGAATATTTTAAGATGTACATTAAGTATTTACTACTAGTAGTACTACTACTACTATTATTATTATTATTATTATTATTATTATTATTATTATTATTATTATTATTATTATTATTATAAGGCCTCTAAAAAATTTTGCCGTGCGCCCAAAAATCCCAGGACTAGCGCCGAGCATGGGAGGCGCCCAACAGTCTGAGAATGCGGCTGCTCCTTGTATGTGGATACCTCTTGGTCACAAGGTCGGCAAGCTGGCAGCCGCCGACATCTAGAGCCTGGTGGCACATTGAGCTGACCCAATCAGCCATCTGTCCAAGATTTTTGTTTTGAAATCCCCCTCTGTCCAAGATATGCCCCGCTCCTTATCAACGCCACGCCAAAGCTAACAATTTAGGGAAGAGCGCCAGGTCATTGGGTTGACCCATGGGCCATTGTGCCACAAAACACACGCGTGTGGGCTAGGATATTCGTCCAGGTGCTCAGCTTGGATCAGGCCAGGGCCGGCATAAAAAGACTCAGGGTTTTCATGGCTCGACATGAAATCGATCCGGCCCGGCCTATGACCAGGTCTAGTCAAGTCTGATCAGAGTATAGACCAACTTGTAATTTATAAGAAGGATCAAGCTGATTAGTAGTAACAAAATTAGTTTCGGATTGGCATCTAGTTTTTGAGATTCTAGTACATTGTGCAAAGAAAACGGTATATTGTGGTGGAAGAGTACACTATGAACGCACTAAAACCCTTGTCACAAGATATTTTTATATGAATCCCAACATGGGTAATATATAAATTCGTCCGGAATCTACGTGACAATATTTAAAGAATCACATTTATATAGTCTATTGGTATGTTGTAATATGCCCTACCTTAGAATTTAATAATCATTCACACACGTGGAAATTTTACGATGGTTGGAACAAATTAGGAGATATAAGAGGTACCTAGAGGTAGCAATAGGTACGTAGAAAAAAGTAACAAACGCTACAAAAATAGATAGGACCTATACCAAAATAGGAAAAGTACCTTCAGGTACCTACATCTTACCAAAGTAGGAAAGATATACCAAAATAGGAAAGATGCCTCTCGGCACCTTCAAGTACCTTACCAAAATAAGAACGGTACCTCCCATAAGCCCATAAGAAAATGTTTTTTTCAATTACAAAAACACAAGGCCTCGGCCAGACGGTGCCAAAATGCGTGGCATGCCCACTTGATATACAAAGTGGTGGGCCCACTCTTGTCTAGGGATCTAGACTGATATACTCACCAGAGTTCTGTTCTGAAAGAACATTGATGGTGAAATCATCTTTGGGAATTTCTTCGCTTGGTTCCTTACAAGCTGAAACTGTATATTGAAATAATTGACTCATCAATAATTAAATTTTGTAGCTAGCATATGTATTGACGACAAAGGAAAATGCTAGCAAGACTAGACTGATATACTCACCAGAGTTCTGTTCTGAAAGAACATTGATGGTGAAATCATCTTTGGGAATTTCTTCGCTTGGTTCCTTACAAGCTGAAAATGTATATTGAAATATTTAATTCATCAATGATTTAATTTTGTAGCTAGCATATTTACAAACGACAAAAGGAAAATGCTAGCAAGACTGGACTGATATATTTACCAGAGTTTGGTTCTGAAACCACATGGACGGCGACACTGTCCTTGGGAATTTCTTCGCTCAGTTCTTCACAGGCTAAAAATATATATTGAAATAATCAACTCGTGAGAATGCACATTGTGGTGCGACCATCTCAAATGTACTAACGACATCTTGGTGTAAATTTCACCTGGGCTGGTAGGAGTAGGTTCTGCCACAGAACTTGCCCCCTGTATGAAAAGGTAGAGATGATTCAAAGTTCCATGAAACATCAGTTATTGGTGAGAATAATGGTTTCACTATAGCTTCAGTAATATGCAAAAACAGATCAATTTAGATAACAGTTTTAGCTCACCTCGTCAAGACGTTGGTTCTCCGTATAAAAAATACCTTTAGCTTCCATGATCCTTTTGACCTCCGCGACTGATCTACATCTCCTTTCTGTTCTGTGAACCCAATACCGCAGAACATGCATGTAAATAATACTTGTTAACATGCTTCAGTTTTGCACTTTCTATGCCAAATTTTAATAAAAAACATTGATTATGTTGTGATGATATAAAATGATAAAAATGTATTGTACACTACCGGAATCCGATGGTTTGCCGTGTGCCTCATGTACACGGCAAAGGCCCTAATGCACAAGGCAAAGTTCTTTTTTGCCAACCAGAAATAAAATCAAAAAAATTAGCAAAAAATTTTATTCCAATGTGGGAAGGCCATTGACCATCACCAGTCATTTTTTGTGAAAAATTCGAGCACTACGCGTCCGGTGGGATTCAAACACGCGACCTCTCCCTCACGTGTAACCTCAAACTCTCACCTATGCCTAGATTCTGTTTCGATTCCTCCCATATTATACTAAATCGAGTGTAAATTGCTTGTTTGAGGCCCTAAACGAATTCAAATTAAAAAGTTGTCAACTATAAAGTTTCATAACTTTTTGAAATCTATAATTTTCATTTTGGTAGTTTCTCCATCCGAGGTCGTTTTTAAAATTTGAATTTTAAATTTGAGAAAATTCAAACATAGTTTTCGTTGACAAGATGATTTCAAATAGAAAAGTTGTCAACTACAAAGTTTCATAACTTATTGTGATCCACAACTCTCATTTTGGTTGTTTCTCCATCCGAGGTCTTTTGAAAAAAAAACTCAGTTTTCAAATTTGAGAACTACAAACATACTTTATGTTGGCAAAAATTAATTCAAAATAAAAAGAGTTCAACTACAAAGTTGTATAACTTCTGAAGATCTACAACTTTTATTTATGTCATTTGTTCATCCGACATAGTGGTAGTAATATTGTTCGCAAATCTTATATATTTATTTTATAGTTTCAGGAAACTTTACGAGAGATATAGATTTTGTCAACAATGTTACGATCATTTTCTCGAATGATGAAATGACCAAAGTAAAAGTTGTACATATTGAGGAGTTATACAACTTTTTAATTTGAATTGATTTACTATTTCAAAATATGGTTTGAATTATGGCTTTGCCGTGTGCCACAAAAAAGCACACGGCAAACTATGTATTACCAAAGTAGGAAAGATATACCAAAATAGGAAAGATACCTCTCGGTATCTTCGAGTACCTTACCAAAATAAGAACGGTAGCTCCCATAAGCCCATAAGAAAATGTTTTTTTCAATTACAAAAACACATGGCCTCGGCCAGATGGTGCCAAAATGCGTGGCATGCCCACTTGGTATACAAAGTGGTGGACCCACTCTTGTCCAGGGATCCAGAGTTCTGTTCTGAAAGAACATTGATGGTGAAATCATCTTTGGGAATATCTTCGCTTGGTTCCTTACAAGCTGAAACTGTATATTAAAATAATTAACTCATCAATAATTAAATTTTGTAGCTAGCATATGTATTAACGACAAAGGAAAATGCTAGCAAGACTAGACTGATAACTCACCAGAGTTCTGTTCTGAAAGAACATTGATGGTGAAATCATCTTTGGGAATTTCTTCGCTTGGTTCCTTACAAGCTGAAACTGTATATTGAAATAATTAACTCATCAATAATTAAATTTTGTAGCTAGCATATGTATTACCAAAGTAGGAAAGGTATACCAAAATAGGAAAGATACCTCTCGGTACCTTCGAGTACCTTACCAAAATAAGAACGGTACCTCCCATAAGCCCATAAGAAAATGTTTTTTTTTCAATTACAAAAACACATGGCCTCAGCCAGGCAGTGCCAAAATGCGTGGCATGCCCACTTGGTATACAAAGTGGTGGGCCCACTCTTGTCCAGGGATCTAGACTGATATACTCACCAGAGTTCTGTTCTGAAAGAACATTGATGGTGAAATCATCTTTGGAAATTTCTTGGCTTGGTTCCTTACAAGCTGAAACTGTATATTGAAATAATTCACTAATCAATAATTAAATTTTGTAGCTAGCATATGTATTGACGACAAAGGAAAATGCTAGCAAGACTAGACTGATATACTCACCAGAGTTCTGTTCTGAAAGAACATTGATGGTGAAATTATCTTTGGGAATTTCTTCGCTTGGTTCCTTACAAGCTGAAAATGTATATTGAAATATTTAATTCATCAATAATTTAATTTTGTAGCTAGCATATTTACAAACGACAAAAGGAAAATGCTAGCAAGACTGGACTGATATATTTACCAGAGTTTGGTTCTGAAACCACATGGACGGCGACACTGTCCTTGGGAATTTCTTCGCTCAGTTCTTCACAGGCTAAAAATATATATTGAAATAATCAACTCGTGAGAATGCACATTGTGGTGCGACCATCTCAAATGCACTTTCTATGCCAAATTTTAATAAAAAAACATTGATTATGTTGTGATGATATAAAATGATAAAAATGTATTGTACACTACCGGAATCCGATGGTTTGCCGTGTGCCTCAGGCACACGGCAGAGGCCCTAATGTACAAGGCAAAGTTCTTTTTTGCCAACCAGAAATAGAGGTGTTTTACGGTGGTTGAAAAGGTACCAGGAGGTACCACGAGGTACCTTTCCTATTTTGGTAAGGTACCAGAAGGTACCAGGAGGTACCTTTCCAATTTTGATATCAGTTCCATTTATTATGGTACCGGTCTCACCTATTTTGGTACCGTTTGGTACCTTTTTCTACGTACCTCTTGGTACCTTCAGGTACCTTTTATGTTTCAACCGTTGAATTTAGCTTGATGGACGGTCCTAATTTGTTTAAACCATTGTAAAATTAAATCAAAAAAATTAGCAAAAAAAATTATTCCAATGTGGGAAGGCCACTGACCATCACCACTCATTTTTCGTGAAAAATTCGAGCACTACGCGTCCGGCGGGATTCAAATCCTCTACCTCTCCCTCACGTGTAACCTCGCACTCTCACCTATGTCTAGATTCTGTTTCGATTCCTCCCATATTATACTAAACCGAGTGTAAATTGCTTGTTTGAGGCCTTGAATGAATTCAAATTAAAAAGTTGTTAATTATAAAGTTTCATAACTTTTTGAAATCTACAATGTTCAGGTAGTTTCTACATCCGAGGTCGTTTACAAAATTAAATTTCAAATTTGAGAAAATTCAAACTTAGTTTTCGTTGACAAGATGATTTCAAATAGAAAAGTTGTCAACTATAAAGTTTCATAACTTATCGTAATCCACAACTCTCATTTTGGCTATTTCTCCATCCGAGGTCTTTTGAAAAAAACTCAAATTTCAAATTTGAGAACTACAAATATACTTTACGTTTGCAAAAATTAATTCAAATTAAAAAGAATTCAACTACAAAGTTGTATAACTTCTGAAGACCTACAACTTTTATTTATGTCATTTGTTCATCCGACATAGTGGTAGTAATATTGTTCATAAATCTTATATATCTCTTTTATAGTTTCAGGAAACTATATGAGAGATATAGATTTTATGAACAATGTTACGATTGTTTTCTCAAATGATGAAATGACCAAACTAAAAGTTGTACATATTGAGAAGTTATATCACTTTGTAGTTCAAAACTTTTTAATTTGAATTGATTTACTATTTCAAAATATAGTTTAAATTATGGCTTTGCCATGTGCCACAAAAAAGCACATGGCAAACTATATCTTTGCCATGTGCCAAAAGAAAGCACAAGGCAAAGTCATGACTTTGCCGTGTGCCAAAAAAAAGCACACGGCAAAGTGGCTCTTTGCCGTGTGCTCGATAGAAAGCACACGGCAAACAACCGGGCACACGGCAAACTTCGAGTTTCCGGTAGTGGTAGTGAGATTCGGTAACAGCTAATATGTCCAAAAAGCTACACAAACCTACAACTTTTTGTACCGTTATCACAGAAATGCACATGATTTGCAAAACTTATCAGAAGCTATATTTCTGTGCTAAACATTATCACCTTTTTTGGGTTTAATGATAGGGTTTTTGATATATAAAGACCACCATGACATATAACAACAACGTTACTGGTATCTGCCAATGAGTATAGTTTCTGATAAGTTTTGCAAAGTATGTGTACGAATGCAAAATAGTGTCCACATGATAGAGTTACTATTTCATATTGACTTGGCAAACACTGAACAAGATCGAATTCCTAATTATTTTCCAGGTCGACGAATTAAATTTGGAACTACTACCTTAAGAAATAGGCATGCTTCCAATATGATTAGAGAAAATATACCAGAACAATGTGGAAACATGTCATTGATTGATACATAAAAAACAACAAAAAATTTGTAGGCACCTTATCTTTTGTGAACCCATTCTCACGTTTCTTTACTGTAAAACTCCAGCCATGTAGCTCTAGAAACTCCTTTGGAAGTGTTGGCTTCCTTCCTGGCCGGCCTGGTGCCATGTCAACCTGAAAAACAGCTGCAGCAAGAAAATTATTTGCTATAGCTGCAACCTACATTATTTACTAGGAGAAATGACATGTTTTACTAAGTGAATGTTATTCGCGTCACTGACAATGAACGGTCAAACTAATCTAGTTGCACTGTATGGAGTATGACTTTATTCCACACCATTTCTAGCCAAAGCTTGGTTTGTGACATCATCAAACACTAATATACATATATTTATAGGTATAAAGGAATCTAGAATCATGCTAGAATCAAACAAGTAATAACTGAAATATGAATCATATCATCTGAACATTTGAAGTAAGCAAAGACAAAGGTCTGGGCGTCTGCATATAATTCATGTGGCAAAGTAACATACACCTAGCAATCAGTTAGAATAAGTCTAACTAAAACCTCACGTCTAAAATTAGGTACTGTACTACTCACTGGCCTATCCAAAATTACCTCAATAATATCCTAGGGCGGTTCCAGAGACGGTTTTGTCTATGTGGAAAGGACTTGTTTAAAAATCTGCAACATCTCCAAAAATGTTGAGGTTCGTCTACATGACCCCTCAACTATATAACTGAATACTTTTTTTGAAGCAACAGGAGGGTGCGACCCCTACTGATTATCTATTAATAAAAGAACGTACGAGTACAAACACCTTAGTTCAGTAAACAAAGAAAGAAATGAAAAAAATTTAAAAGAACTAAACAAGGTTGTGCAGCCATTCAGAAATTTCCTGGAGATATTTTGACTTTGCTCTTAGTATAACTAAGGCAAATTCCTTGCGAAAACTTGCATGACACAGGGCCACTGAAGGTTGGAGGCGTTTGAAGATGATGTCATTTCTGGAGCACCAGATTGCCCAGCTCATCAAAATGAAAATTTCCATGAAAAAAGGGATGTGCAACGGAAGACGAAAGCTGCTTATGGCCTCGGCAATTGTCATCTGTGGGGGGAGGAGAAGATTCAGGGAGGACCAGCATTCCTGAGCAAAGTCACAACCAAGGAACAAGTGCTCTGCACTTTCCTCAATCTGTTGAGTGCATAGGAGACATTCATACGAATCTAGATCCATGTTACGGCGTCTGAGGATATTCCTGGTACTCTGTCAATCTTGAAGCAAGAGCGAGAAAAAAAAAACCCTAGTGCTTGGGCTCTGACAGCGTGGTTTCCATAACCACTTAAAAGCAGAATGCAACAAATTGTGCCCAATTAAGTGCCTATAGGCTTTTGCTAAAGAGTAGACATTGGAGCCCCAAATATAAGACCAAATATCATTCTCTTGCACTATGGCCAGTTCCCTTAGCTTACCTTCCAAGGCCTCGAGTTGCACAAAAGTTTCAGAGGAGAGGGCAGGTGAAAAAGATTGTGAAGGGGATTAGTCTCCTTTGCTTTGCAAATGGTGATTCTTTTATTTTTGGCAAAAGAGTAGAGCTCTGGATAAGATTGAGATGGAAGCTCATTGCCCCAGAGGTCAGTCCATAACAAACACGTAGTGCCATTCTGAATGTTAACTGCAGCCATGCCCTTAAAAGAATCCAATAATTTTAGCATGTCTCTCCACCAGAAAGAACCCTTTTTTATGTGACTTGGTAACCTCTCATTAGAGTAGTATTTCTCCCAGACCAAATTCACACAGGGGATGTCTTCTTTATTAAAGAACTTATGAAAATTCTTAAGTAATAGAGCCTCGATCATTCTGTGTTTTGAGATTGATATCTCCCAAAGCTCCTTCTTCCTTGGGCAAACACACCAGTGGCCAGTAAGCTTTGGATGGATTTCTTGCGTTGAGATCAGAGCTCCTCCATAGGCAATGTTTTCTATATTTGTCAATCTGCTCAATTACAGTGGAATACATGGAGAAAGTGCAGAGATGAAACATGGGCAGAGAGGTGAAATCTGCATTAGTCATTTGAAGTCTACCAGTCTGGGATAGGGATGGAAGTATGGACTAATCTTCTTTCACATCTAGTTACCATGGGCATGAAATCTTCAACCATGGGTTTTGTAATTCCCAAAGTCAAGCCCAGATAGGTGAAGGGGAAACTCCCTTTGGAGCAAGCAAAGGGTGTTGCTAACAGATCCAATTTCTCTTGTGACAGGTTAATAGGTACCATCATGAATTTGGCATAATCAAGCATGTAGAGGCTGAACCTTTCTTATCCAAACTCTTAAGCCATAGTGATCTTCTCTACCCTCGCCTATCATAATTTTGTTGTCCTTGGACGAACCAGTTAGAAGACTAGTACGCATGTTCCCTGTGGATTATGATACCCTTGAATACTCAGGGATGAAAGCTACAACGGTACTCCGTACGCTTGCAGATTTATTCATGACTTAAGAAATACCAACACCGCTATGGTTTTAACTTAGGTGCATGAACCCCTCACCCTCCAGTAAATCCCACATGTAAGACATGATCCCATGCCAGAGGAGAGCCAAGATCCACACTTAAACCATGGAGCCCCACTTGCGCCTTTCAGTAACCACTAACTTGCTAGAATTGTTCATTTTACTTAGTCAAGACCAGAGCCATGTAGTTCTGTTGATCGTACGATTTTCCTGGGTTGCCTCTTTAGGAATAGGACCTTAAGGAGAGACGCTTAGAGCAATCCAAAGAACATGCTCTAACTCCCTAACCATGTTGCTAAAAAGCACATTTTAATCATGATTCCATATACCATTAATCAAAATTAACAATTGATATCATGAGATCATCGGTTCATAAGCAAAGGTTTGCGACGCGTAGCAATAATCTACCCATAAATGGATAAACCCAGATGTACAAGGTAGACAGGATAAAGTAATCTAGGTAAAGTCCTTAAGGTTCATCAAATTGGACACATGCATATATGAAAATGATAATTAACGATAATTGGGTTGCAACGAGGTCCTCGTGTTACACTTGCCTTCCTCGAGGTACTGCTGCTGCTGCTGCTCTTGCTCCTCGAAACACTGATCTTCCAAAGACACGAAGGCCTCACCGTCTTTACTCGATCAACATCACCACACAAGCATCCAAACAAGCCAGTACATGCAATATAAGTTAATTCTCTTAGAACAGTACACCAAACAGTACAAATAGGAGCAAAAAAGTTTATAAAACTATTCTACACTTTATTACGAACACATGAGCACAAGAATCACTTAAATCGGAGTTAAACACATTTTATATGCATAAAACAAGATCTAGGGGCTTATCTGCAAGAAACCAAGGACCTATGCATAATTATTTGTAAAAACCGAAGGTCTAATTTAAAAACAATGACCAAGGACGGTGGGTTCCATTATTTAAAAGCGCAGGGGATTAAACAAAAGAAAATGAACCTAAAAATAATTACTTTTGAACTTCGGTTGGACTGCGAGTTGATTTAAAAAAACACGAGGGGCTTTTCTGAAAAAATGTGTTGCGCAGCGGGGAGGGTCTGACGTGGTTGCTGACGCAGCGCTTATGTGGCACTGACGCGACGCTGATGTGGCCATGGACCGGCGCCATGGACCCGGCTCATGGGTCCATGATGGACTAATATGACGCGAAGGGGTACGGGGGAACCCTGACCGCTCGGATTAGATCCGACGGCCGAGGCTTAAGCGGGCCGCTGGTTTTGACCAGTGGTGAGCAAACAACGGCGGCGGGCGGCGGTGAATGGCGACGCATCGCCAGAGTTGGCGAAACTTTCCCTATGATGCACGGTTTGGGACGAGGTTTGGCCGGGGAGGTAGAGGAAGTCATAGGGGAGCTCACCTGGGTGTTCTCGTCGTCGATTGCGTGGCGGGGACGGCCCTCGGTGGTGAATAGCGTACGATGACGGTGCTGGTCGGCGACGAGGTCCTCCGGGGCTCGGTGGCTCCTTCCGAATAGCGACGCTGGGGTGTGGACGTCCTGCGCATGATAGAGAGAGTGAGAGGATGAGCATGGAGGGTCTTCGCGGTAGCGAATCAAAGCGGCGGCGCACGAGCACTCACCTTCAAGCTCCGGCAGCGGCGCGGTTGAGATGAGGAGCTAGGGGCGGGGGGCAGCGTTTTATATAGGGCAAGGTGTGGCGGGGATGGAAAGTGCAGCTAAGGAAAGTCCCAGGATGGAAAGGGAGAAAGGGGAAATATGGCGGCGTTGATGGAAGGTAACGGCGGCGGTCCGGCTTGGATGCGGCTTCGCGGGGACGAAGGCCCTAACAAACGTGCCCCGCTTATTAGCGACCGGGTGAAAGCGCCCAGGCGTTTTTAAGCCTCCAGCTTGTGGGCGTCGGGAATAGGACGCAGGTGGGCCAAGGGAAACTGGGCTGCTGGTTGGAAAGTGGGCGAGGAAGGAGAGTTGAGGGGGCTAAGACGGGCCGGGCCAAAAGTTCAGGGGCGAAACTAGACTTAATCGCAGAAAGCAAAATTATACTCAAACAAAAGAAAATTGAAATGGGATTTCAAATGTCTAATTGAATTGCTCACAAGCAAAAATATGCACCAGCAAGCACAGACAAGTTTCAAATTTCTTATATTAAATTTTAATTAGCACAAATTCATATTAACCTTATGTTGACCATGCACACTTTGACCAAAATAAAATAAATTAATTACTATTTTTGCTAGCCTAATTTTAGGGTGTTACAGTCAACCTCGCCACGCCATCGACCTGAAGCCTATTCCTTCGGTGCCTCCCAGTGTCTGCGCCAAGCCCCTTCCATGGCCTCATATTGGCAAGATCTCCGGGGAGGAGTAGAAGAACATGACAAAGCTTAATGTTGTGGCCATAATAACAGGGTACCGGACCATTAACTCTTGGGTATATTATTCCGAGCAAGACACGACAGCCTATTCAAGGAAGAAGCCCCAAGAAAGAAGATAAAATCCTGATAGGTTTAGGCTTGTTTTTATCTTGTAAGTCAAGTCACCCGTACATAATAGTGGGGATCCTATATGTAGAGGGCATCCAATATTCTCCCATCCACTAGAGGGTACTAGATACACCGGATTGTATTTTGTACTTGGTGAAATAATACAAGCAAAAACTGGATGTAGGGTTTTTACTCGATCTCGAGGGTCCAAACTAGTATAAAAATCGCCTCTTTTCGACTACTGTGACACGAAGAAGTAGGTACCCAAGGAACCAAGTATTTGTCAATCTAAAATGTCGACAGAGACGCGCCGAGTAGATGCTCTTGTGTGAAGACCAACCATATCGATCGCCGGAGGAGTTTGGTTCTCAGATGCATCTACTACCGGCACCGCTACATCAAGCTTCGACAAAACCGAACGAAGCACCATCACTTGAGGAACCATTGTGCTCGACAAAGTGCTCGACCTCGCATGATCTATGTACTCAATATAAATGAAGTACCATCACGCGAGGGTCCATTGTGCTCCACATCGCATGATCTGAAAACTCAATATAAACAAAGTACGATCACACGAGGGTCCATTGTGCTCGACAGAGTGCTCAGCCTCGCATGATCTGAGTACTCAATATAAACGAGGTACCATCACGCGAGGGTCCATTGTGCTCCACGGAGTGCTCGACCTCGCATGATCCAATACTCATAGATATCGAAGTGCCATCATGAGAGGGTCCATTGCACTCAACGTGGTGCTCGACCTCAAGTGATCAAAGCGGTGCTCATTCATATTTTCCAAAGTGCCATCACAAGAGGGTCCATTGCGCTTGGCAAAGTGCTCAGCCTCAACTGATCAAAGTACTACTCGTAACTAAATCACAAAATACGGCCACTTGAGCACCCATAATACACGGCCAGTATTTGGCTTCAAGTGTACAAAGTAATCATTTTATTTTCAACAAACTTGAACACCATACTCGGGGCTTTACCAAAAAACTCTTCCAATGGCAAGGACAGGTATATGGCAAGCAAGGAAAACAACGGAAGGTTGCCATAATTAAAGCATGTATTATACGTACAGACACTTAGGTATTGCACACCACATTGGACACACATCCAGTATATTCAACGCCAAGCAATTGAATCGCGTTTCTCATGCTCAACACTATTGTAATCAACATGTCTTACATTTCAGATAAGTTATTTCAAATTTTCAAGTTTTATTTCGTGCAATATTTTCTCCACTCTGGATTAGGTCATCAACACCAAATAGCGGGGGCAACCACTTGCTAATTCTTTTTTATTTACTTTGGCTCTACTCTCTACTCGGTTACGATCGGGTGCTACTACAATACTCGGTTACCAAATGTTGTTGATCAAAGAAAAACAAGTTATTTATCAATAAGTGCACTTGTTTCAAGAGAGTAACGCACGAAAGGCCACCTGAGTCTCAGCTGCCTGAGTCTCAGCTGCTAATGCCCCAAATAAACTCTGCGTACTGCCAAAATAGCATGAACAAGTTAAGAGCACTTCATTCGGTTATGTTGATCAATTTCCATTTTATGAAAATTCAAATAAGCAGTTTTACTGTGCTTTTTCATCTGTATAGCTCTCGAGTGCACCCTCGGGGTAGTTATCTAATTATTTTGTTCAAAGTGTGTTTGCTCTTAAAAAAGTTACATGGCCGCCTTTGATTGTCTATCTACCTTGCCACTACGTACGTAAATGCATATGTACGTGTTGTGCAGACACATACACCTACACATAGGCCTAGAGGATTGAGAAACATGGGACATACGGATCAACAAGACACACTCTACATCAACACAAGGCCCATTATTGGCCCAGGTTTTTGCTGGATTATTTGTTGTCATCAACACGGATTCCACGGAAAGATATGTAAGTTCAAATCAAGTTGAGCAAAGTATTTATTTATTGGAGATTCAGAAGTGCCTGAGTAAAACTCCCGAGCACAAAACCCCCAACCAAGAAAACTCAGTCACAAAGTACCCAAGTGCAAGATACCCGATCAAGAGTACGTAATGCCGATGATAAAATTTCTCAAAATCAGAGATCTAGATTGCGAGCACCCAAACTCACGGTGCCCGATCACAAAATTCTCGAAGATCAAATCTCAATTATATTAGTCTCGATGACTACAAAATTCCCGATCATAGATTCCTAGTGTCAGAAGATCTCGAGGCATATAACATCATAATCCTGTTTATGGCACTTGACTATTTCTTGAGCTTATCATCCAGATGTAGGTTTTTCAACTAGGATCCCTGGTCTTTTCAAATTTTTGGAAAGACATCTAATAGCAATATTCCAAATATCCTACAAATGTCCGAAAAATAAAAGGCCTAAGGATAGATCACAATAGGACAAGATAAGCTTGGGGGCTACTATTGAGGCCATAATACCAGGGTACTTGACCACAAGGATTACCGACCACCAATTCTGGGGTAGAAGATTCCGAGCAAGACATGACAACCTATTCAAGGAAGGTGATAGGTTTAGGCCTGTTTTTGTCTTGTAAATCAAGTCACTGTGGACATAAATAATGAGGGATCATGTATGTAGAGGGTATCCAATATTCTCCCATTCAATAGAGGGTATTAGGTACAATAGATTGTATTCTGTACTTGACGAAATAATATAAGCAACAACTAGATGTAGGGTTTTTACTGGATCTCGAGGGCCCGAACCAGTATAAAAATCTTTGTCTCTTTTTGACTAATGTGATCGTCCTTCATGAAGAGGTAGGGTGCCCAAGGAACCAAATATCTGTCGATCTAAAATGTCGACACTTCTATTTCTAGTATTTTTGTCCTTGTGCTGAACGAGACCACTAATGCGGAGGTTGTGAACTGTGTCCGGAAGCTACGAGCCTAGAGGAAGAAGAGGTCGTCG
The DNA here is from genome assembly GCA_004135705.1 of Alloteropsis semialata. NCBI lineage: Eukaryota > Viridiplantae > Streptophyta > Magnoliopsida > Poales > Poaceae > Alloteropsis > Alloteropsis semialata. The sequence goes on along the minus strand of CM014275.1, from coordinate 55,901,409 downwards.
TGCGCGCGGAGCTTGCGATAGCCGCGTGCTCGCTTCCTACCGCCATTAGATGTCCCTAATGGCTGCTGTCGCCCGCCGCCGTGTGGAGTGCCTTGCCGCAACACGAATCTGCTAGCTTGTGGCCTCCCACTCGCAATCCATGGCCACCGCGAGGCTCTACTACCGGCGTTCACGTGCGAGCTCTACCATGCGCTGGCTGCCCGTCCATCCCGGCCCCCGGCCCCGTGGCCTGCTCTGGCACCGCCTCCGCTAGCTCATTTGCTCATCCACCCTGCTACAACGCTCTGCAAGTGCCCGCCCACAAGCGTTGCAGCGCCTGCCGGCCCCTAGCACCGCCGCTGTGCATGCGCTTGGCCTCCCATCCTGATGCGCCTCCGTGCTCTGTCGCCACTTGAGGCACCGCATGATGGCTCCCCCATGGGTGAAGAGGACATTGCAGAGGACCGGAGAGAGAAGGGAATGATAAGAGAGAGAAATAGAGACAAAATTTATTACCTGCCCATGTGAGGAAACTATGGGTTGGAGACTATAGTTTCCTAGCATGGTGTCTCGCTGAAAGTACTCATAGACCACATGCCCTTCCTGTACATTGTGCAAAGAAAACGGTATATTGTGGTACCAAGAGCCTAGAAGTACAAGAGGTACCTAGAGGTAGCAATAGGTATCTAGAAAAAGAAAACAAATGGTACCAAAATAGATTGGACCTATACCAAAATAGGAAAAGTACCTTCAGGTACCTACGGATATCTTGCCAAAATTGGCAAGATATACCAAAATAGGAAAGGTACCTCCCGGTACATTCGAGTACCTTACCAAAATAAGAACGGTACCTCCCATAAGCCCATAAGAAAATGTTTTTTTCAATTACAAAGACACATGGCCTGGACCAGGCGGTGCCAAAAAGGTGTGTAATGCCCACTTGGTATACAAAGTGGTGGGCCCACTCTTGTCCTAAGATCTAGGTCCTACAAACCACATGTATTCGAAATGTGATAGAATCATATCATCTGAACATTTGAAGTAAGCAAAGACAAAGGTCTGAGCATCTGTATAATCCAGGTGGCAGAGTTACATACACCTAGCAATCAGTTAGAATAAGTCTAACTAACCCCTCAATTCTAAAATTAGGTACTGTACTACTCACTGGGCTATCCAAAATTATCTCAATAATACCCTAGGGCGGGTTCAGAGACGGTTTTGTCTATGTGGAAAGGAATTGTTTTTAAACATCTGCAACATCTCCAAAAATGTTGAGGTTTGTCTACATAACCCCTCAACTATATAACTGAATACTTTTTTTGAAGCAACAGGAGGGTGCGACCCCTACTGATTGTATATTAATAAAAGAATGAACGAGTACAAACACCTTAGTTCAGAAAACAAAGAAAGAAACGAAAAAAAATTAAAAGAACTAAACAATGTTGTGCAGCCATTCGGAAATTTCCTGGAGATATTTTGACTTTGCTCTTAGTATAACTAAGGCAAATTCCTTGCGAAAACTTGCATGACACAGGGCCACTGAAGGTTGGAGGCGTTTGAAGATGAATCATTTCTGGAGCACCAGATTGCCCAGCTCATCAAAATGAAAACTTCCATGAAAAAAGGGATGTGCAACTGAAGACGAAAGCTGCTTACGGTCTCGGCAATTGTCATCTGTGGGGGGAGGAGAAGATTCAGGGAGGACCAGCATTCCTGAGCAAAGTCACAACCAAGGAACAAGTGCTCTGAACTTTCCTCGATCTGTTGAGTGCATAGGACACATTCATATGAATCTAGGTCCATGTTACGTGTCTGAGCATATTCCTGGTACTCAGTCAATCATGAAGCAGAGCAAGAAAAAAATCTTGTGCTTGGGCTCTGTTTGCATGATTTCCATAACCACTTAAAAGCAGGATGCACCAAATTGTGCCCAATTAAGTGCCTATAGGCTTTTGTTGATGAGTAGACATTGGAGCCCCAAATATGACCAAATATCCTTTTCTTGCACTAAGGCCAGTTCCCTCAGCTTGCTTTCCAAGGCCTGGAGTTGCACAAAAGTTTCAGAGGAGAGGGGCAGGTGAAAATATTGTGAAGGGGATTAGTGTCCTTTGCTTTGCAAATGGTGATTCTTTTATTTTTGGCGAAAGAGTAGAGCTCTGGATAAGATTGAGATGGAAGCTCATTGCCCCAGAGGTCAGTCCATAACAAACACGTAGTGCCATTCTGAATGTTAACTGCAGCCATGCCCTTAAAAGAATCCAATAATTTTGGCATGTCTCTCCACCAGAAAGAACCCTATTTTATGTGACTTGGTAACCTCCCATTAGAGTAGTATTTCTCCCAGACCAAATTCACCCAGGGGATGTCTTCTTTATTAAAGAACTTATGAAAATTCTTGAGTAATAGATCCTCATTCGGTGTTTTGAGATTGATATCACCCAAAGCTCCTTCTTCCTTTGGGCAAACACACCAGTGGCCAGGAAGCTTTGGATGGATTTCTTGTGTTGAGATCAGAGCTCGTCCATAGGCAATGTTTTCTATATTTGTCAATCTGCTCAATTACAGTGGAATACATGGAGAAAGTGCAGAGATGAAAACATGGGCAGAGAGGTGAAATCTGCATTAGTCATTTGAAGTCTACCAGTCTGGGATAGGGATGGAAGTATGGACTAATCTTCTTTCGCATCTAGTTACCATGGGCATGAAATCTTCAACCTTGGGTTTTGTTATTCCGACAGGCAAGCCCAGATAGGTGAAGGGGAGACTCCCTTTGGAGCAAGCAAAGGTTGTTGCTAACTGATCCAATTTCTCTTGTGACAGGTTAGTAGGCACCATCATGGATTTGCCATAATTAAACATGAGCCTAGTTGAGACTGCAAAAGACTGCAACAAGTTCTTTAGGGCAAGGAGTTGACTATTACATCCTTCCATTATAATCTAAGTGTCATTAGCATACTATATAATGGGGAAGTTAGGGTTTGACAAGCAAGGGATTGGAAGCTTCAAAGTCCGTTGATCCTGAGCTTGGTTTAGAATGGATTGAAGAAAATCAGCTACCAGAACGTGTAACATATAACTGAATACTTGACCCTTGAAGTATTCAGTACCATCTAAATTATTCCATGCAATGGTTTTTTTTATGATGTTTCTTTGATGTGGGTGGCCCCACATCAAAGAAACGTTATAAATAAACCATTCCATGGTATAATTTAGATGGGCAGCACATGGAAGATGACATTGCAGTAACCCATTGTTGTGTTCCACGCACAAGCATGTCCCAGGACTAGTCATCTCTGCCCTATTCTAGCTCCATGGTAACTTCATATCAACTTCGCCTCCATTGAGTTGTCGTACTTTGCCAATGAGCTAAGAATATTTCAAAGGTGATACACCATGATCTGTAGATGTCGCCAAAAGAGGCTAGGCCACTTTAGAAAGGAGGTGGACTGACCCGACTACTCTAAGGCGTAAATATGGTGCAAGATGATGTATGACGCCAAGAAGGAGGAAGCACTAGTCAATTATTAGGAAATATAGGATTGTAATATATCTCAATCTCTTTCTCTTGTAGCCTAGGACTTGTACATATACCAACTTGTAACCTTGACCCCTAGACTATATATGGCGAGATAGGGACCCCTTGAAAACATACAACCACAACCAATGCAAAATCAATATAATATATATAGGATGTACAGTATTACACTCCTTTAGGTGACCTAACCTGTCTAAATTGTGTCTTATACATAGTACCATCTAGCTTGCTTCCGGTCCCCACAAAGTCCCACAAAATAATAACTACCTCATGGTATCACTCACTACATTGCTCGACTAAACACAAACAATGGATGCGCTAGATAGAGGCCTTTAGGGGCCTTTTTCAAGAATCTTCAGACAAGCTTGATGGCACTAGCCATCTACTTCTCCAATAGAGCCACATTTGAGAAAGGTGTGATTTTCATATTTGGCTCATAGGCGTGCATTGCCGATGACTTAGGGCCAGAACGGCCACCACATCTTGAAAACTATCGAGGACCAACTCACCAAGAAACTCAATGATATGGCGATCTATAGTTTTCCTCCAAGATGGACATGAAGCTCTAAGGGTCCTGCTGACTACAACTCAAATAGAGATTGATTGAACCTAAACCAACACCGTGAAGCTATCCAAGTCAGTCCCAAGACCAATGGTCAGCCAGTGTCCCAACCTAGCCAAAATCCTTAATAGAGGAACTTGAGACACCGCCAGCCGGGCATCATGACACCACAACTCAAACCGACATCCGACTGGACTCAAGAACTAATCCACCATTTATTGGGAGGCAATCCAAGCAAGGTTCCTGAATCCCGAATAGGGAAAAAATATAGTCCCAAAAAAAAGAATAGGGAAAAAAATACAAGTGACCGGGGGATAACTTGGGTTCGTCATCACTTTAACCCTTGAGATTCATCCATTGGCTTGGCCTCAAACAGTTAGCTACAACTTAGGACGAGATCCCGAGGCCTCTTACCTGATTGCTTACACCGAGCCTCTACCCTATCAACCCATCCTCCCCCTCATGTCCTCAGAGGAGGATGAAACAATGTTGATAGTCACATCAAGCACTATGGTAGGAGGACAGGAGCTTGAGGAGGTCCCGATACATGAGCCCACTGCTGACGCACAGAACAAGGAAGACAACAAAAGGGATATATGCTGACGAAGAAACATGAGATGCACAGAGAGATGACAACACATCCTTGGATGTGCTGAGGCACCAATAATCAGGATGATCTGATCTCTAACTTGTCACTTTTGAGAGTCTTATAAAGTTTCTATAGAAGTTGAACCCTATGAAGTATGTCTTTGTCATGTTCATAAGAAAATTGATTGTCTTCATCGTCAACCATTGAGGCAAACCCTAAGAAGACAGGTCCAATCACTCAGATGCATCTGCCCAAGAGAATCAAAGATGTCCAGAAGCTAACTAGGTGCATGGTGGCTAAAAATAGATTCATCTTACAGATCGGTGATCATGGGATGCCTTTCTTTAATCTGCTAAAGAAACCTGACAAATTCGAGTGTACAAGTCATGCATAGGAGGCATTTGATGCTTTGATGTTATGAACACTGGAGCACAAGAATCACTTAAATCAGAGCTAAACGCATTTTGTATGCATAAAACAAGATCTAGGGGCTTATCCGCAAGAAACTAGGGACCTATGCATAATTATATATAAAACTAAAGGTCTAATGCATAAAAATAATGACCTAGGATGGCGGGTTCTATTATTTAAAAGTGCAGGGGCTTAAACAAAATAAAAAGGACCTAAAAGCAATTACTTTTGAACCACAATTGGACGGCAGGTTGATTTACAAAAATGTGAGGGGCTTTTCTACAAAAATGCTCTGTGGAGCGGGGGGGCTGACGTGGCTGCTGACGCAGCGCTCACATGGCGCTGACGCGATGCTGACATGGCCATGGACCTGGACACGGCTCATGGGAACCTTGGCTGCTCGGATTAGATCTGGTGGCCGAGGCTTAAGCGGGCGACGGGTTTTGACCGGTGGTGAGCAAACTACGGCGGCGGGCAACGACGAGCGGCGGCGCATCACCGGAGTTGGCGAAACTTTCCCTGTGATGCACGGTTTGGGATGAGGTTTGGTTGGGGAGGTAGAGGAGGTCACAGCGGAGCTCACCGGGGTGTTCTCGTCGTCGATTGTGTGGCGGGGATGGTCCTCAGTGGTGAATCGTGGATGACGACGACGCTGCTCAGCGACGAGGTGCTCTGAGGCTCGGTGACTGCTTCAGGACAGCGGCGCTGGGGTGCGAACGTCCAACACGCGGTAGAGAGAATGAGAGGATGAGCAGGGGGGTCTTCTTGGCGGCGAATCAGAGCAGCTTAGCAAGCGGCTCACCTTCGAACTCCGTCGGAGGCGCGGTTGAGATGTGGAGCTAGGGGCGGGGGCCGGCGTTTTATATATGGTGAGCTGTTGCGGGGATGGAAAGTCTGGCTAAGGAAAGTCCCAAGATGGAAAGGGAGAAAGGCAGCGGCGGCGGCGATGGAAGGTATCGGCGGCAATCCAGCTCGGATGCAGCTTCGCGGGGACGAAGGCCCTGACAGGAGGGCCCCGCTTGTCAGCGATCGGGCGAAAGCGCCCAGGCGTTTTTACGCCTCCAGCTTGCGGGCGACAGGAGTGGGCCAAGGGAAACTGGGCCGCGGATTGGAAAGCGGGCGAGGAAGGAGAGTTGAGGGGGCTAAGGCGGGCCGGGCCAAAAGTTCAGGGGGTGAAACTAGACTTAATCGCGGAAAACAAAATTATACTCAAACAAAAGCAAATTCAATTGGGATTTCAAATGTAAATTCATATCCCATTAATTGAATTGCTCACAATCAAAAATATGTACCAGCATGTACACACAAGTTTCTAATTTCTTATATTAAATTTTAATTAGCACAAATTCATATTAACCTTATGTTGACCATGCATATTTTTACCAAAATAAAATAAATTAATTACTATTTTTGCTAGCCTAATTTTAGGGTGTTATAGTCAACCTCGACGCACCATCAACCTCAAGTCTATTCCTTGGGTGCCTCCCAGTGTCTGCGTATTGGCAAGATCTCCGGGGAGGAGTGGAAGAACATGAGAAAGCTTAACCAATATATTTTTGTGTTCCACCTGGTCAAACCAATATTTTTTCACGGGAAGGAGAAGCCCAGAAGCGATTTTTATACACATGACTTGGGCTATGCTGTGCCACAAGATGTGTCATGCCCACTTGGTATACAAAGTGGTGGGTCCACTTTTGGTTAGGGGTTTAGGTCCTACACCACATGTACTCCAGCTAGGTATTTGTACCACATAGGGTTTGGGACATTATGGATGCTAATGTCAAGGGGAACCTGCAGCTCCTTTTGTCACTGTTCTACAAAAAATGTTGGCTTTGAAGACAAAACGAAACTGTCATGTAAAGTACAGAATTGGTCATAAAAAGTATCTTGTGACGAAAATCGACCGTCACGGCGGTCGTCATATAACGACCGTCGCTAAAGGTACCATGTGACGAAAACATTGGTCATCATCACAAAATGTGCAGACCTTTTGTGATGGTATCCTAGTGTTGTCATATATTTTTTTATGACAGTGATAAGTGTCACATAAAATTCAGTCAACGCGTCACAGAATACCACAGCCGTCCCCATGCCACTACAAGAAATCTTACTTTCTGTGACAAAACGGCTTATGACAGGGACAGTTTTTGTCATATAATGTAACTTTATATGACGAAATTTTTAGTGCCGTCACAAACTTATGAGACCCAGAACTATTTGTGACGACAGCACCACTACAAGGAATGTGTTGATACATGACGGTTTCCTGTTGACAATTTCTGAAATGGTCATAGAAATTTCAGTCCATGACGATTTGATAATTAGGTGCTAAATCAGTGACGATTTAAACCATTCGTCAACACCATAGTTACCTATGATGATTTTGAATAAACATCACAGATGTAGAGGAGGGTGACATGGCCTGTGTGATGGTGACATGGACCTCCACGTGGGCGGCGGATTGTGATGTAGAAAAGAAAAAAAAGGAGCCCAGGCAGGAATTGAACCCGCGACCGGCTGAGCGAGGACTAGAGTCTTACCACTGCGATACGAAAGGCTTTGTGATAGGAATGGAAGGTTTATGTATTTTAACAAATTAAACATCTGTCCCCAACAAAAGAAATCAGAACCAAATCAAATCGGGGCGGCGGCATTTGTAGAAAGAACGAAATCAAACAGGGGCAGTGGCGGCGCCTACGGCGACGGCGGCGGCGGCGGCGGAGGCGGGCCTGGTGTAGGCGGTGAAGTTGGGGTGCGGCAGGCGGCGGGCCGCAGCGGCGAAGTCCTAGGGCGACGAACCCGGCTGGCGGCACCGGCGAAGTCGTGGGGCGGCAGCAGCGAACGCAGCGGGCAGAAGCGGCCAAGGCGGCGGGCGGCAGCCGCGAAGGCGGGGTGCGGCAGTGGCTGCTGGTCCTCTCCCGCCGAGATCTACGAGCTCCATTGCGGTCCTCTGAAGCTCACCCTTCGATTAGCCTGGTATGTATTTGAGGTGCTATCCAATTAGAAATCCCAATTAGAAATCGATTTTAGGGTCGTATAGGTAGTTTAAGCCTGGCTGTTGGATGTGATGAATGGTGTTCTGTAACAGATGGATAGGCGATGGATACATGGCAAACTCTTCACGCCTGTATATATCAATGGTGTTCGAGATTTCATGAAATTTGTTGAAGAGAGATTTCCTATGGATGCAGAAATTTTGTGCCCATGTAGTCATTGTCTTAACCGTAAATCCTTGGGTATAACAGATGTGCGGAGGCACTTATTGCTCAATGGGATGTCAAGTACATATACAAGGTGGGTTAATCATGGAGAGTCCAATGATGTTCATGTTTTGGAGCAACCAGTAGATGTGGATCCACATTCTAATCATATGGAACATGAGAACAATGATGTGGATAGAGTTGAAGATATCTTAACAGACCTTGAGAGGACTTTTGTACCTTCTAATGAGGCAACAGCTGGTGATGGCAACCCATCTACTAACCCTGAGTGTGTTTTCAAAACTCTGATGGAAGAGGCAAATCTTGAGTTGTATCCTGGCTGCAGTGAGTTTTCAAAGTTTTCATGGGTAGTCAAGATGCTCCATTTGAAGTCATATTATAGGATCACCAACTCAGCCTTTACTGCACAATTGCAAATCTTGAGCAGATCTCACCTAGCCAATAATTGTATTCCCAAATCATATGAAGAAGCAAAGAAAATGTTGCATACATTAGGACTGGGTTATGTGTCAATACATGTTTGCCCAAACAATTGCGTGTTATTTAGAGATAAGTATGCAGGTCTTGACATTTGTCCAGTTTGTCAAGCATCAAGATGGAAAGATCCTGTGAATAAGAAGGTTCCAAAAAAAGTATTGCGGCATTTTCCATTGAAACCTAGGCTTCAACGAATATTTGCTACCAAGAAAACATCAGAGGAAGCACAGTGGCATAAGTTGAAAAGGGTTCCCAAAGAGAAGGAAATGTCCCATCCTGCAGATGGAGAAGCATGGACAGATTTTGACAAATGCTGGCCAGATTTTACTGATGATGCAAGGAACCTTAGACTTGGCCTGGCTACTGATGGTTTCAATCCGTTTGGCAATATGAGATCGTCTTATAGTATGTGGCCCATTTTTGTGATTCCATATAACTTTCCACCTTGGTCATGTATGCAAGAATCAAATTTCATGATGGCTTTGTTGATTCCTGGTCCTAAATCACCTGGCAAACACTTTGATGTTTTCCTCCAACCTCTTATAGAGGATTTACTTGAACTTTGGAAAGGTGTGGATACAATTGATGCTCTGACAGGAAAAAAGTTTACGCTTCGTGCTGCCGTGTTATGGTGCATTCATGACTATCCAGCACTTAGTACTCTGTCTGGTCGTACAACAAAAGGTTATTTTGCTTGTCTCCATTGTGACAAAGATCCTCTGTCAGATAGAATAAGGAACAAGATTTGTTACATTGGACACTGCCGTTTCCTTCCTAGGCGTCATCGTCTGTGCACGAACAATGAATATGCTTCTCTACATGAAAGCAAAGAGAGGCCAGGTACATTTACAACTCAAGAGGTGTTAGAAGAATTGGACAAGTTAAAAGATGTAGAAGTGGGTAAAAAAAGGAAGCGCTCAACCGGGCATGTGCCAATTTGGGGTAGGAGGATGAGTTTGTGGGATTTACCATATTGGCCATCTTTGAAGCTTAGACACAATCTAGATGTGATGCACATTGAGGAGCAATCGGGAGTTCTGCTTCCGCTTCCGATCTCTGCGCTCACCGCCACCTAGTGCCTGCACGGGAGATCCGCTTCGGAGACCTCGTGTTCGAGCACCAAGGCGACTACGAGAAGAATATTTATGAACTCCTCCTTGGTATCATTCTTGCCATACGTGGGAAGTCAAAAGACAACACTAATGCTAGGCTTGATCTTGCTGATTTGAATATTAAACCAGAATTGTAGTTACAGCCAAATGGAGATGATTATGACATGCCTGAAGCTAGGTACACATTGTCTAAGGAGCAAAAAATTAAATTCTGTGAGTTTTTGAAGGAAGCAAAGTTTCCAGACAGCTATGCTGCAAATATCGAGAGATGCATAACTGCAGAGGGAACTAGCTTGCATGGCCTTAAAACTCATGACTGCCACATTATGTTGCAAAGAATATTACCTGCTGGTATGAGAGGTATTTTGGACGATGATATATATGTGGCAATTGCGGAGCTTGGGAAATTTTTTAGGGAATTGTGCAGCCAAACACTGAACAAAGACATCTTGGTTCAAATGAAGACAGAAATACCAGTAATACTATGCAAGCTTGAAAAAAATATTTCCTCCTGCCTTTTTTGATGTAATGGTTCACCTTGCTGTCCATTTGCCTGATGAGGCAATGCTTCGAGGGCCAGTGCAATTTGGGTGGATGTATCCTGTTGAGCGACGATTGTACACTTTGAAGAGGTCGGTTAGGAATAAGGCACGTCCAGAAGGCTCGATTGCTGAGGCTTATGTTGCAGAGGAAGCCCTCACATTCTGCTCTAGGTATATGGATGATGTGGAGACTAGGTTCAACCGAGCACCGAGAAACCCAGGATTCTCAGATCCATCGGCCTATGCTGTTGAGGTTTTTGGGCATGGTGTTAATCTGATTGGTGGATATGACTATGGTTACTCTGAAGATTATGATCAGATGGTTTGGTATGTCTTAAACAATTGTGATCAGGTCCGGGATTATATAAAGTAAGTTCTAACCTCTGTATTTGTGAACCATGTTAGCACATTTGCATTCTCATCTAATTGCTGAAATTTGTTTGTTCACAGAATGTTTGAAGCTGTTTTAGTGGAAGCAGGGGTGTAAGCAGCTGATATTGCTCGAAGGACTAGGCTTGGATTTGCTACTTGGTTCAGGATATACATTGCGTAGTAGGTTAATGATGTGCTAATCAGCCTAATCTTCAATCCCTTGTGCAGGTGTGGAACGGAGCAGGACAAAATGTACCTGATGATTTGTTTACCTTAGCTTGTGGCCCTGACTTGAGAATAAAAACTTACTCTTCATGTGTTGTCAATGGTGTGAGGTTTTGTACAGCTGAGCGTGACAAATATAAGAAGACACAAAACTCTGGAGTGGCATGTGCTGTGGCCATGATAGTAATCTAATTGATTACTTTGGAAGGTTGACAGAGATTATTGAGTTAAAGTACAACAGCAGGGCTGATGGGAATACAAGATCGGTGGTTCTATTTAAGTGTGAATGGTACAAGCTAGATGGCAAGAAGACCTCACTACAAGATGATGGTTTTTTTAAAAGCATCAATACTGAAACACTTTGGTGCAAGAATGATTGTTTCATACTGGCCACTCAAGCTAAACAGGTTTTCTATTTACCAGATATTAAAAATGGTGGGAAATGGCAGCTTGTCCAAACGTTTAAGCATAGGCATTTGTACAATGTTGAAGAACAAAATG
>CM014275.1:55862996-55888883 GCA_004135705.1 Alloteropsis semialata | reverse complement strand
GCCACCTACCAGAGGGCCATAAACTTGACCCTGGGCACTCAGATCGGTCACAACGCCGAGGCCTACATTGACGACATCGTGATTAAGACGAAGATCGAAGCCGAGTTCATCGCCGACCTCTCCGAGACGTTCAGCAACCTCCGCAGGCTCAATTGGAAGCTGAACCCGACTAAGTGCGTCTTCGGCGTACCGAAAGGGAAACTACTCGGTTTCATCGTCAGCAACAGAGGCATCCAAGCCAATCCAGAAAAAATAGACACCATCCGGAGGATGAAACCGCCGACTGGGAAAAAAGAGATCCAAAAGTTGACTGGTTGCATGGCGGCCTTGAGCAGGTTTATCTCCTGGATGGGGGATAAGGGCTTGCCGTTCTTCAAGATCCTCAAGAAGACCGACAGGTTCGAATGGACCCAGGAGGCGCAGCAGGCTTTCACCGACCTCAAAAACTATCTCTCCAATCCGCCGGTACTCGTCGCCCCGCACAACGATGAGCCACTACTCCTATACATTGCAGCCACGACTAACGTGGTGAGCACTGTAATCGTCGTGGAGAGAGAAGAGGAGGGAAAGGTGCAACGCGTGCAACGACCAGTCTACTACGTTAGCGAAGTACTCAGCGAATCCAAGGCGCACTACCCCCAAGTGCAAAAACTACTCTACGCACTACTGATTACGTCAAGGAAACTCCGCCACTACTTCCAGGCGTATCGCATCAAGGTGGTCACGCAATTTCCACTTGGCGAAATCCTCCATAATAGGGATGTCACCGGACGAATCATCAAATGGTCCGTCGAGCTCGCCTCCTTCATCATAGATTTCATCCCACGTACCGCGATCAGATCACAGATCCTCGCCGACTTCATCGCCGAATGGACCGAGAGCCAGGACGCGAAAGAGGACACTAGCGGAGAACACTGGAAGATGTACTTCGACGGCTCCCTAATGATCGATGGCGGGGGCGCAGGTGTACTTTTCATATCGCCGAAAGGGGAACTGCTCCGATATGTCCTCCAAATACGCTTCCCCATCACCAACAACGCTGCCGAATATGAAGCAATCCTCCACGGGCTCCGCATCGCCACCTCACTCGGAATAAAGAGGCTGCTCGTTTATGGCGACTCTGCCGTCATAATAAACCAAGTCAACAAAGAATGGGATCGCTACAGTGAGCGCATGAACGCTTACTGTGAGGCAGTACACAAGCAGGAGGGAAAATTCTACGGAATAGAGTACCATTACGTCCCGCGAGAAAACAACCTCGCGGCTGACGAACTCGCCAAATTGGGGTTGACCCGTGCAGAAGTACCTGGGGGGGTGTTCGTGCAAGGCCTCCTCAAACCCTCTGTCAAAGCGTTGGGAGACGAACCAGAGCCAGCCCCTGAACTCTGCGAGGTAATGACCATCGACACTGAAGAAGATTGGATGGCCGAGTTCATAGATTACCTCGCCCACAACAAGGTACCCAAAGACCCCACGGAGCGAAGGGTTCTGGAGCGCCGAAGCAAGAACTATGTGGTAGTCGGCAATGCCCTATACCGACGAGCTGCCACAAGCCAAGTGTTCATCAAGTGCGTGACCAAAGAAGTCGGCCTCCAGATCCTCGATGACATCCACTCGGGAGTCTGCGGAAGCCACGCCGCCGCAGGGTCACTAGTCGGAAAAGCATACCGGGCCGGGTTCTTTTGGCCTACCGCCGTCTCTGATGCCAAGGAACTCGTCCGCCAGTGCAAAGGATGCCAGTTTTTCGCCAAGCAGAAGCACCTCCCGGCCCAAGCTCTACGCACGATCCCGCCCTCATGGCCTTTCGCCTGTTGGGGATTGGACATGGTGGGACCATTTCGGCCAGCCCCGGGAGGTTACACCCACATACTCGTCGCCATCGACAAATTCTCCAAGTGGATAGAGTACAAAGCTATAATCGGAACTCCAACGTCAAAGCAAGCCGCCGCCTTTATCGAAGAGATCACCCACCGATGCGGCGTCCCAAACAGAATCATAACCGACCTGGGAACGCAGTTCACCGCCTCCGCCTTCTGGGATTTCTGCGAGAGCAGATGCATTGACGTATACTACGCCTCGGTCGCCCACCCCAGGTGCAACGGACAAGTGGAACGAGCAAACGCCATGATACTCCAGGGCCTAAAGGCGAGGATCTTCGACCCGTTGAAGAAGTTCGCCGGATGATGGCACCAGGAGCTACCACAGGTCATTTGGGGACTCAGGACTCAGCCGAGTCGTGCCACGGGCCACACTCCCTTCTTCCTGGTCTACGGCTCGGAGGCAATTCTCCCGACCGACATCGCCTTTGGATCACCGCGCATCGACAATTACGAAGAAGGCGAAGCTGAAGCAGCTCGCGAGGTAGATCTCGACTCCATTGAGGAACACAGAGTTAATGCGCTCATACAGCATGCGCGTTACCAACAACAACTCCGACGCTACCATGACAAGAACGTCCAGCAGAGGGACTTCAACATCGGCGACCTCGTCTTACGCCGAGTTCAATCGACAGCAGGAGTTCATAAACTCTCCGCCCCATGGGAAGGACCGTTCATAGTGACTCAGGTCATATGTCCGAGTACTTTCCGACTCCAATATGAGGATGGCACCGAAGTCCCACACCCATGGAATATAGAGCACTTACGCCGATTCTACCCATGACAAAGCTATGTATCACCAAGTTCAATAAAGATATCTCTTTTTCTTTACTTGTCTTCTTAACAAAACTACTCGGCATTACTCCACCCCGAATAGTTCCTAACTAAATGCTGCGTAACCGGGCCTGGAACGACGCCTAAGCCTTTCTACACGTGCACGGGACCTGCTCTCCACATTATGAACTTAGGATAAGTGAAGCAAAGGGAAAAGCACATTTAAGCAAAAGAACTACTCGGGCAACCTTAAAACATAACAAGAAATCAACAGATTTTCTCATTTCACTCGTTTCATAATATTTGTACATGCAAAAATCTACTCTACCATATTCCACAACGCAGGATACTACTCCAGCTTGAGGGCCTCGCCGACCTTCTCCGCGATCGGACGAGTCTGAGCTAATGCCTCATCTACTTGCTCACTTGAAGCATCCGCTGCCACTCCATCACCAACTGGCGCAAGATCAATCCGCGGATAGAGCATTCAAACGCGCGCGAGAGCGTCGTTCGCGCACACAACCACCGACTCCTTGACTAGCTCGGCGATCCGGGCCGGCGCAGCTTGCAGTCGGGCAACAAGGGTTGTCGGCTCACCCTCTTCTGGAGCAACGGCGTCCATCAGCTCCTTTGCCGCGTCGTGGATGTTCGCCAAAGCCAAGTGCGACAAAGCCAGCTCTTGCTCCAAGCCTGTTATGATTTGAGCATCATTCTGGATAGTATACATAGCTTGAAGCATCGTCATGTCCGCACCTTTTCGGAACTCCTGCTCCCTTTTCAGCTTGCCCTCCATCACCTCCTCGGGCTTCTGCAGATTCGCGTTCACAAAACGCAAGTCCTTCAACTCCTCGAGGTGGCGGGCCCTCTCCATCTCCTTCTCTGAAAAAGCAGGGAAGCACTCGGATCAGGACGAAAAGAACAGGACAAGCACTCGGGAAATGCAAGGACAAAGCCTTACCGTGAAGACTCGAACGATGCTGCACGATGGCATCGTTCAAACTCTTCTGGGCGGCGTCATGCTGACGCTTGACCCGTTTGAGCTCCGCCTTCAGCTCCGCCTCGCGCTCTCGCACCGACTGTACGTCACGGAGCTGCTCCAGGCGCGACTGCCGGAGCGTAGCCAACCTCTACATCAGACAGAAGAAATCAAAGAAGTCAGGAAAGGTACAACGAAGCACGACCAAAACAAAGAGAAGCGGATCAGAAGACGAACCTCCACGCAGCGCCGGGACTGGTCAACTGCGAGCTGCAGATCAGCAAGCACCGACTCCTCCTCTGCCGCGCTGGCATCAATCGCAGGGACCGTCATGGTCCCCGGGTCCTCCGACTGCTTTTGGAGAACCTCTCCTTGAGCAGCGGCATCCTCGCCCGCGTGCAAGGCTGGCACCGAAGGGTCCGCTGTAGCATCCCCAGCGCCACTACTTGGGGGAGCCGATGTCCCTCCGGCCTCGCCTTGCGCGTCCTCCGTCCTCGGCGCCTCGACATTCTCCGACCCGGTCCCGACCACATCTTCCTCCGGTGCAGGCCTGGCTGGCACCTGTTTTGGTTGCGGCGCCATTGACCCCTGGGCCGAGTCCGTCGCACCAGGCACCACGCCTGAAGGTGGCGCGCCAACAGGCGTAGCCGGGGAGAACTCGCTTTTTGCGGGGTAGCAGTCGGTGATCCCGTCCCGCCGGCCGCTGCGCCGTCGACATTGGAGGATTTGCTGAAAAAAGAAGTCAGAAGTTAAATTAGGAACTCGGAAATAACGACTTACAAGAGAAAGATGAGAGACGAAGACTTACTGAGTACTCTTCACCACAACAACTCGGGGCCGAAAGATTTGAAGCTTGGGCCGCCGCTGCGCCGTAGCCGTTGTCAGGATCGGCCTGGTCCCCAGATCGGAGACCGGCCTGGCATCCGCAGCAGCCTGGACAACAGCTCCCGCCATCATCCGTCGCTTCTCCTCCACCGACACGCCCATGGCTCGGGCGTGCTCCTGCTCTTGGAATAAGGAGTCGGACATTGCTTCGTCCTTCTCCTCTTCCTCCCTCTCCAAGACGGCCGGGGAAGGTCTTCCCGGCTCATCAACATCGGCGTCCGAGCCAGCAACCGGCTGATTGGCCGGCTGCGCAGCCACCTTCTTCACGGTCATCTTCCTCGAGCGCTTCCGCTTAGGAGGCGGCGCCGCATACACCACTGCTTCCTAGACGGACGGCGCCTCGTCGGAGAGCGTGGCCGAGTCGTCATCAGCCGCCTCGCCGGCCCCAGATGCCACCGGCTTCGAGACACGCCCACTGCGAGTCCCAACCTTTGCAATCGCCACCCGCCGTTTCCTTGGGCGGGTCTCCTCCACTTCTTCATCCAAAGGGCTCAAGGAACCCTCCGTGTCACTGGCCGCCCACTCCAGGGGAGCAGGCGGGTTGACTGGAACCTCCGTCGGGGCATCGCCTTGATCGCCCGGAGCCGCTACCCCCAGGTACGCCTTCCTAGGCGAGTCCTCTGGAAGTGGAGAAGGGGAAAAATACTCGAAGACCCGATCCTGCGAGGGCCGCAAAATCAGACGGCCAACGGACGATGAGATCAAAATTAAAAATCAGAATCAAAACCAACGCGACAAAGCACTCGGAATGAAGACTTACCAGTGGAGCAGGCCTCTTCAAGGAGAATGGGCACGGTTGATGTTTCTCCGACACGTGGCCGAGGAAGAATCCGCCCACGCGCGCCTTCATCTCTTCCTTGCCCACCGTCCGGCGGGCCCCCCGGGTAGGGTCCTCCCGGCCCGAGTACTCGAAGCCCGGGTGCTTCCTCTCCTGGATTGGCTGCACCAGCCGCCGACTGAAGTTGCAGGCCACGCCAATCGCTGTCAAACCCCGATCTTTGAGCTCCTTGATCATCCCAAGGAGCTCCCTCACTTCGGGCAAATGACAGTCCGCTGGAAGTTCGTTCCAGCAGCTCTTGATCTGTGGCCGCGCTCCAGTGTGGCAAGGGATTGTCGGAGCGTGGTTCCCGACGTAGAACCACTCGGACTTCCAGCCCTTGTTGGAGGTGTTGAGGGCGATGTCGAAGTACTCGTCCTTTCGGCCTTGGCGCAGCATGTATCCAGCGCCTCCCACGACGACCATCTTCTCCTCGCTCGGCTGAGGCTTCAACCAGTAAAGGTACCTCCACAAATCGAAATGGGGAGTGATCCCCAGGTAGGACTCGCACAGGTGGATGAAGACGGAGATCGCCATGATTGAGTTGGGGTTGAGGTGGACGGCCTCGATCCCGTAGAAGTGAAGGAGGCCCCGGAAGAAGGCCCCCGTCGGCAGACCGAACCCCGCCTCGAAGAACGGCTTGAAGAGCACCAGTTCGCCGGAGTTTTCTGATGGGAAGGCCTCCTTGGCGCTTGGGCGCCATTCCGCCACTGCTTGAGGTGGAAGGATACTCCGCTCCACCATCTCCTCCAGCATCTCTGTGGTGACCTTCCCCCGTGCCCATGCGACCGTAGGGGAGGGGATCTTGTCTGACTTGGGGAGATCGGAGAGCTTCCTCTTCGGCGCCATGGCTTTGGGCACGGAACGCCTTGTTCGCATTCGCGTGGCTGCGCTCCTCGTGGTGGCTAAATCCGCGGGGCGGATCTAGATGCGAAGAAAGGCTCGGGTGGCGGCTGGATCAGGAATGGAGAGAAGGGGGAATGGATCTCGGAATAGTAATCTCCCAGTCAAGACCTAACCCTAGCCTTTTATGGCGCTCACAATGCCCGAAATTACCGCAAGAAGGCGCGATTAACGGAAGAGGCTGCAACGGGAAAAAGAGCCGTTGAATGCCCACGCGAACCGTTACGTCCGGAACGTCAATGGTAAAAAACGACTCCAAGCACTCGGGCAAGACGAAGAAGTCGGCGTGCCGCTGAGGCTCGACCAGCACTCGGACTCGGGGGCTGGCGCCGCATTAAAGACAGTGTGCCTCTCGGGCTCGATTGGCCCCGAACCACTCGGGAGTCGACACTGCAAAGCGAGTGGCGTGCCGCCAAGGCTCGACCAGCACTCGGACTCGGGGGCTGGCGCCGCATTGAAGACAGTGTGCCTCTCGGGCTCGATTGGCCCCGAACCACTCGGGAGTCGACACTGCAAGGAAAGTGGCGTGCCGCCAAGGCTCGACCAGCACTCGGACTCGGGGGCTGGCGCCGCATTAAAGACAGTGCGTCTCTCGGGCTCGATTGGCCCCGAACCACTCGGGAGTCAACACTGCAAAACAAGTGGTGTGCCGCCAAGGCTCGACCGGCACCCGGGCACGGGGGCTGGCATCGCATCGAAGACAGCGTGCCCCTTGGGCTCGATCAGCCCCCAAAACGCTCGGGGGCTGGCGCTGTAAACAAGCCACGGTGGTTGAGCGAGCGTAGCCGAGCTTCAACAGCTCAGGGGCTCGCGCTGTCGGCAAACAAAACGCAGAGGCTCCGTTCTCAAAACAAACCGTGAGGAGAATCCCTTTACAAAACAAGAAGGTCCTACAGAGTACAAAGCTAGCCGGTCACAAGCCGGTCACAAAGATCAAACACATCAGCCGTCAAGGTGACGGCCTTGGGCACTTGTCCCTACGCCTAGTGCTGCATCCGAAGCAAGCTTGGCCCACATGAGCTCATCGCAAGCTCTCTTGTAGCACCACTGCAGCCGTCGACGGGACAGCACCGATTGAGGGTTGCTAGCGAATGCCTCCGGCTATCCCTTGCTCTACAAAGCATTTCACCCCACATGGCCCTCGTCACATGGGAATGAGGGGGGGAATGGGACAGCATCCAGACGCTGATCAACACCTCAAGTACATCGCAAGCACTCTTCTAGCACCGCGCTTTATAACTCCATGAATTCACCCGGTGGATGAATCCACCCGCAGGCCCCCAGAACACTCGCTATAAAGATCTTGAGCATACTCTCGCCTGTGGGTAGCAGCTCTGACACACCAATGGGTATTTATAGCCTCAGGCTGCCACGAAACAAGGGACTCCCCTAGCATTGTGAAGCATGTGGCTCCTGGCCACGCGTCCTTTCTCCTATCGAGGTGCACAGGACGCCCTTATCACCTTGGGTTTTGCCCGACCACGGGTAAGTCCTGTGCGTTCACGGGGGAGACTGTTCTTGTCGCCGCATGTCAGAAACGACTGTCTTCCCTGTAACGTTTGAGGGAAAGAATCTTCAAGAACTTGGATACAAACCAAAGCTAAGTATTACTTTTGATTAAATATCTTATGATTTCTCGCCTCGTGGTTCTTCTGTGTCTCCATGATTTTCGTCGACCACTAAGGTCATGTTCCAACCTCAATTCCGTAAGCCTTTGCACAAGTCGGTAAAGTACTCGGGCAGCACACGCCTTAATTCGTGAAACCTCGACTCTTCCGTACGCTTACGCTCCTACGCGTGCACGCGGCCCAGCTCCCTGCGCTACGGACTATGGCTATCGGGGATCAGGTGCATAAACATAACAGGCTAACTACCGGGAGAAATTAATAGACTTAAAAAGCTGGAAGCAGGAATCGTTTTCATGAGCCGCCAAAAACTTTTCTTCTCAGATTTGCATTTTATTGCATCATATACTGCCGTCGCACTATGCTTTTGCTGCAGGGTATGGACGAGTACTCGGCGTGCTTCGGCCCTCACGCTCGGGGGCTGGGCGTCGGGACGACTACTCGGCGTACTCCGGCCCTCACGCTCGGGGGCTGGCGCCGGGACGACTACTCGGCGTGCTTCGGCCCTCACGCTCGGGGGCTGGGCGTCGGGACGACTACTCGGCGTACTCCGGCCCTCACGCTCCGGGGCTAGCGCTGGGACGACTACTCGGCGAGCCTCAGCCCTCACGCTCGGGGGCTGGGCACCGAGTCGACTGCTCGGCGTGTCTCGCAGGACTCCGCCAGTCCTCACGCTCGGGGGCTGGACGCCGAAATTAACGCCAAATGATTCAGTCGGATGCTCCTCGGTCAAGCCTTGAGCCGATTCCTACGGAATCGCCTTCAAGGCTCGGGGGCTACGGCCAACGGACGCACCTCGCGGCGCATCCGTTGCAGACGGCTCTCTTTTCTCTCCAGTATCACACGGTTTTGCTTCCAACCGCAGCAAGCTCGGAGCTCTACCGATAGCACGACCTCGCCGAGTTCTCGCTCAACCACGTACTACTCGGGGCTTGTCGGGGATAGACCCCCGGGGGTACCCAGAAGGCGGATTGGCCCAACCAGCAGGGGGAGGCCCAATCCGAGTGCTATCGGGCCAGTTTGTCAGATTGGGTGGCCCACCACTCGGGAGGCCCACCAGTCTCCGTTGATTGTCTGGTGACCTCAGAACAAGGCTACAAACCCTCGGACCAATTCCTTCGGAATCGCTTCAAGGCTCAGGGGCTACGGCCAACGGACACACCTCGCGGCGCATCCATTGCAGACGGCTCTCTTTTCTCTCCAGTATCACACGGTTTTGCTTCCAACCGCAGCAAGCTCGGAGCTCTACCGATAGCACGACCTCGCCGAGTTCTCGCTCAACCACGTACTACTCGGGGCTTGTCGGGGATAGACCCCCGGGGGTACCCAGAAGGCGGATTGGCCCAACCAGCAGGGGGCGGCCCAATCCGAGTGCTATCGGGCCAGTTTGTCAGACTGGGTGGCCCACCACTCGGGAGGCCCACCAGTCGGGCGAATCGGATAACTACGACGGCGCGCGCGGCAAGGAAGCAGGCGGCGTATCCCGCAAGAAGATCGGAGATCAAGATAAACTAGCCGGAATTCTAGGGAAAGATATCTGTAATCGTTATAGGATCGAATCTTTGTATTTCAGGTAGGTTATGATCTCTAGCCGACTTGTAACTCAAGGCAACCGGACTATATAAGGTGCCTTGGGACCCCCCTCCAGAACAACTAGAACCACACGCATTCATTCAACCTAGGACAGAACCCAACTACGGAGATCCTTCAGGAACTTCATACACAACAATCCATACACCCAACACAGGACGTAGGGTATTACGTCATCTTGACGGCCCGAACCTGTTCAATCCTTGCGTCATGTGTTACCATCGTCTTGTGATCCTCGATCTGTCCCTCGATAAATCAACCATGTAGGCTACCCTGTGTGGACTGCCGGGTCCATAAATCCGACAACCCGCTGCACTGGTGGCCGGTGAGCTACCACCTAGTGAGTAGCAGGTGGGGCCGGCGCAGATCCAGCAGGGCAGGCCGCAAAGGCTCCCCCAGGCCTGCCCGTAGAGGCACCACCGCGGTGGCCCGTGCCGAGCCACCACCTGGGGTCGCCACGAAGTGGCCTGCAGCTTGGGTCGTGAGGGGCGGCTGTGGCCTGGAGCTTGGGCCGGCGCAGATCCAGCAGGGCGAGGCTGGTGGACGGGAGGGGCGGCGGTGTGCTGTCACCGGCGAGGCAGCAAGGTTGGCCAGAGTGGGCGGCCAGAGTGGATATGGGGTCTGATTGTTATGTCGGCCCAATGTTTGAATGACAAGTGGGCCCTGCATGGTACTTAGCCATTCTGGTTATGAGTTCATTGTACAACTGGGTTTCTCTTTTTAATCCATGGTAAAAGGTTCAAACGAGTTTATCTCCCACATACATAGTCCAAATTTGATGATTTTTTTCTAAAATTTTGTAAAATCATGATCTATCAATGCATAGAGGTCATTGTGGCCATAGCATTATATGAAAAAGTATGGACAATTCATCATTTCAATTTCAAAAAAATGCCAACTAAACACTATAATTTGAAGCCCCAAATTTCTTCAAATGAAAAACTCATGAATACGAAAATATCTCAAATCAACAATATCTCCACACTTTATTAAGGTCATTTTTTCATCCGACGAAATTATATAAACCTTGTTCACAAATTTTAGTTATCACTCTCAACTATGAGAGTGATAACTAGTTATCACTCTCAACTATGAGAGTGATAACTAAAATTTGTGAACAAGGTTTATATAACTTCATCGGATGAAAAAATGACCTTAATAAAGTGTGGAGATATTGTTGAGTTGAGACATTTTCATATTCATGAGTTTTTCATTTGAATTTTTTAAGTACACCTAAATTATGAATTAAGTTCAAAAAGTTTCAAATTCAAAATTAAAACTATGCAAACAAAGTCTAATGCCAAATTCACCATTATCAAGATTGTAGATCTCATTGCATTAAACAGCTTTGTTTCAGACATTTTTTCCATTTGATGTAATTTAAGAACCCAAAATCCCAATTTAGTTGCTAATACAAACAATGTGTCACTGACATGGCGGGCCCATGGGCCAGACCAAATTTTGGCAGCCACCACTGTTGGAGCCGGACCCTACTGATCACTCACTCACTCACGCCAGACGGAGGTTGAAGACGATGAACAGTAGACTCAGAATTTTGGCGCCAAACGCCTCGGCTGCGACACAGCCTGTATGTTGGCCTTTTGATTGATAGATGGACTCGACTCAACTCGGAACACAAGGAGAACAGGACCATTTGTAGGCCTAGGCAGCACAGCGCCCACGCCACCACACTCCGACGAGCTCGGCGCCCACGCACGCACGCTCCTGGCGACCCGGCTTCTTCCCGTTCGTGGGCAACCAACTCCACGCAAGAACCGGTCTCCAACCTCATCCGCTAGCCAAGTGGCGCCCATCACGCTGCTTCCGCGACCCTCCCTGACTTGGCCGTCCTTGCCTCCACCAGACGAGCGAGCACGCGCCGCACACGAGCTCGCGACGCCCTGGAACACGGCCACACCGGCATCCAACCTGATGCGCCATCCTCCTCGACGCTGGACCCGAACACAAGCACGAACTCGTGCACCAGTGAGCACCTAGCTACTAACTTGATCTACCATATAGACCTAACAGACACGAACGCAAATCCTAACAGACTACACGCCATGAATGCCCGCACACACACACGGCGAACACGGCATGAACTCGACACGCGTGCGCCACACACGCGCGACACGAACACGAACACGAACACGACGCACACCAGGCACACACCTTGGCGTGGTTTATTCCTAACAAACTCCCCCTAAACCACGACTCCGCCGCACGTCCTGCCCTACAGGAGCGTCGGCTCGTTGTCGGCGCCGGCGAACAGCGCCTCCTCCTTCCTTGTCTTGGGGCACTCCCTGGAGAAGTGGCCGCGAACGCCACAGTTGTAGCACCGCCCCTTGCCCGAGCTCCGACGACGCCCGCTTGCGCCTGAACGCACACTGCTCGCCCTGTCGCCTTCATCATCGCTGTCATCTTCACGTCCGCAGCCACGACCTCCCTTCTTGCTGCCCTCGCCGTGATGCGCGCCACCGCTGCGCGCGCGTTCCTTCGCACGACGTCACGCCGGCGTGCTTCCCACTGCTCCTCGGTGTAGAGCAGCTGGCCATCAGCGCGCCCCGGCGGTACCTCGTTGTCCTCGGCCTCAGCTTCCTGCGCCGCACGCAGCCGCCCGCTGGCGTCCTCCAACGTCAGCGTGGCGAGGTCCACCGTCACCTGGATCGCAACGGCCACCTGCCGGAGCGACTTGGGGACGACACGGAGCAGCTTCTCCACCACCCTCCGCTGCGGATCGTCTCCCCCACCGTCTCCAGCACCGCGATGATGTTCTGCAGCCGGAGCGTGAAATCGTCCACGCCCTCGCCGTCGGTGAAGCGGATGTTCTCGAACGCCCGAAGAAGACGCTGCACCTCCGTCTTCTGCACCTGGTCGCTGCCGACGCGCCGGTCCTTCACCGCGTTCCACGCCTCCAGCGCGGTTGCCTTCGCCGCCAGCGATGCCACCATCTCCGTTGGCACGGCGCTCGTGATGGCGTCGAGCGCCATGCGGTCCTCCTGCAGCGACACGCCGTCGGGCTCAATTGCATCCCACAAAATGTGGGCCTGCATCTTCACCTTCATGACCAACGACCACTGCATGTAGTTGGTCTTGGTCAGCATGGGCTACTTCGCCGCCCCGCCGATCTCCCGGATCACGCGCACGACCTCCCCCTTCGCGCTGCCGCCAGCGCCATCGCCTCCCTTGCCGCCGGACAGCTTCTTGGGAGAGCTCGGGGGAGTCTTGCCGCCTTCATCCATCATGGAGGATCACAAACGAAGCTCTGGTACCACTTGTTGGAGCCAAACCCTACTGATCACTCACTCACTCACGCCGGACGGAGGTTGAAGACGATGAACAGTAGACTCAGAATTTTGGCGCCAAACGCCTCGGCTGCGACACAGCCTGTATGTTGGCCTTTTGATTGATAGATGGACTCGACTCAACTCGGAACACAAGGAGAACAGGACCATTTGTAGGCCTAGGCAGCACAGCGCCCACGCCACCACACTCCGACGAGCTCGACGCCCACGCACGCACGCTCCTGGCGACCCGGCTTCTTCCCGTTCGTGGGCAACCAACTCCACGCAAGAACCGGTCTCCAACCTCATCCGCTAGCCAAGTGGCGCCCATCACGCTGCTTCCGCGACCCTCCCTGACTTGGCCGTCCTTGCCTCCACCAGACGAGCGAGCACGCGCCGCACACGAGCTCGCGACGCCCTGGAACACGGCCACACCGGCATCCAACCTGATGCGCCATCCTCCTCGACGCTGGACCCGAACACAAGCACGAACTCGTGCACCAGCGAGCACCTAGCTACTGACTTGATCTACCCTACAGACCTAACAGACACGAACGCAAATCCTAACAGACTACACGCCATGAACGCCCGCACACACACACGGCGAACACGGCATGAACTCGACACGCGTGACACGAACACGAACACGATGCACACCAGGCACACACCTTGGCGTGGTTTATTCCTAACAACCTCGAACTATCCCGCGCGCCACGCCGCTCACCGACAAGTGGGACCGACCTCCAATCCCACCCTCAGGCACCCCGCCCTCCCTCGCAAAATCCCGCTCGGTCGCCTTATCCGCCCACATTTCCACCAAGTCCCCCAAATCGAGAACCCGCCACCGCGCCGCCGAGCCGCCCTACTCGCCATGGACTCCGACTACGACCTCCGCTGTACCTAGCGCCGCCTACCCCCGCCCATCCCGCCGCCGCAGCTCCGCCTCACCCTGCCCATCCCGCTGCCGCAGCTCGAACGTTGCCCAGATCCGTCCATTCCGCCAGCTGTGCCGACCTGCCCTCCCCTCAACCTCCTCGCCATGGCCTCGTCCGACCTCCCCTCAACCTAGCGCCGCCGCCAAGCCCACACCGGAGGCTGGAGCGGCCCATCCCGCCGCCACGCCGACACCGGAGGCCGGAGTTGCTCATCCCGCCTATCTGCCTCCCTCGCCGTCTCGAACTCCGGCGACTACTGGGCTGCCTCCAACGACGACGACGCCGCCGCCATAAGCAAGGTACTCCCTTCCATTCTATTTTCTCCTATGGAGTCAGAGTGGTGGAGCAACCGAACATAGTCGGAGTGTTGGACACCTTCAACTTTTTTTGGGTGGTGGAGGAGGGAGAGAGACACTGGCGGAGCCACCGCCCGGCCACCCCGAGCGGCTGACCGGGCTCGTTGCCTGAGTTCAAATGAAAAAATCTTTAGTACTTGCTCCATTCCAATTTTGGGATGGAGGAAGTACCTTGTTATTCTCTAGTTTATCTGCCTAGCTTCCATCCCCCTGCTTTTAGTCTGTTCCAAATGAATGTTTCAGTAGAGCACTATGAATTCCAACACATGTTCAGTTGACCATACACTTTGTTTCCTGCTGACCATATACTTTGTTTCCTGCTGAACATTGTGATGGGATAAATGACTTGCTTTAACTTTTTTTTTACAGAAACTGAATCCAGTTTCTGCACTTTCTTCATTCCATCGTAATAAGTATAAGAGGAAATGAAAAAACACAGTATGAGCTGGAGAGGGACAAGAGAGTTAAGAACATCCAGGATGTTTTTAGCTCATTAGGTATCTCTGTGTCAGCACAGACTGTTAGGGATGCTTGGGAAAAAAAGGGCAAAGGGAAAAGCGTAGAGTCTGACACATCAGAATCTGACATCGATTATGATCCTACCTCTGAAAATGATAAGCAATCTGACAGTGCTGATGATGATGATAACCTCATAAATGAGGTCAATACTGATGTGAGATGTATTCATAGGCCACCCAGCAGCTTTTTTGAGTACATGGTCATTGTAGTTATTTAATCTAATGTTCATCTTCTTAACTTATAACATGTATGCATGTTTTCATTGCCAGGTAACCAAGATGGTTCCAGGAACTCGTCCTCAACAAAAAAGCAGCAAGCGGCTGCCAACCAGGAGCCACCGCGTACACCAAGATTCACCAGGCAGAGTGCAGCCATGTCGTCGCCTGGTGCAAACCCTCATGCAGGCCGTCCGCCACCTAGGCCAAGAGGAAACATAAATACTAAGAAGAATTTGACACCCAGCCTCAACAAAAATGCCATTCCTAGTAGCAGCCATCCCACTACAAGCGCCATCAACACCATAGATACTACAAGCACACTGCCTAGTACTCCCAATGTCACCAGGGCCAATGCAACCAACTCTTTGCCAGGCCCAAACATAGTGCATAGTCCTCCTAGATTTACTAGGCTTAGTACAGCTATGTCCACACCTGGTTCTTTCATAGTGCCTCCTACCAGACCCACTGCTAACCTATCTGAGGAACCTACTCCCACAAACAGTGTTCACCTAGCTGTTCCTACTGACAACTCACCAGGTGGACAAAGCTCTAGGCAAAGCAATGACATCAATGTGTGGGGTGAGCAATTGGATGCTGCTACTTCAGAGGGACATACAACTGAAGGAGAACCAGCTGATCACTCAGTTGCAGGTAAACAATATGGGTTTCATAGCATTAGTTCCTACATTCAATACCTAGAATTGCTACTGCTATATTGAAACATGTATATTATTATTTTCCAATGCAGCGCAAGAAAAGAGGAAGCGTGGGCTGACCATTGGTCATGGCTTAGAGAAGTTGATTAATAGAGGAAAGAAGCTCGTCATCGAGGTTGCTGAAGGGAAGAAAAGACCTGAGGTCCCACTTCAGGCTGTGAAGCTGGCATCAGAATGTGGTGTTGCGGTTAGAGACAGCTTGCCTATCTACAAGTCTTGGAAAGACTATGATAATGATGCGGCAAAAAAACAAGTATCAAAAGTTCTAAGTGTTGTGGCGGTGAGTTAGCTATTTCGTTCTTCCAAAAATTTCCATGCAATACAAAACCGAAGCTTGTGGAACTTGTGTCTAATGTTTTATTTCTATGGGTTCAGTCAAGGTTGGAGGTGGATGTTAAGAACGATGGACCAAGCAAAGCTGCATGCATTGACATAATTAAGAAGACAGTAAGGCAGCTGAGGTATCACCTTAAAAGGAAGTACTACGATAGCTCAGTATCAAAAGAACAGCTGCTGGCCAGAGATCCTCCACCTAAAATGAAGAAAGAGGATTGGACCAATTTGGTTGAGTACTGGTGTGACGAAGATAATCAGGTTCATGTCTTCACTATCTGGTTTCTTAATATGCAATGCAGATTGTACATGTGAATGAAACCTCTCTGCTGCATTTGTGGTGCAGGAAAATTTGCTAAGAATAAAACAAACCGAGGCAAAGTGCAGCTTCACCAAAAGACTGGATCTAGGTCCTATATTGCTCATCGATATAGCCTGGTAAGTAGACTACCAGTCTGTGCATTCCAATTGTATGGAACTGTGTGCCACTAAAAGGTGTAGTGTTTGGAGACAAACCTGATTGCCTAATGTCCAGGATGCATTGATGCATGGATGCATCATATCTGTGTTGTTGTTTTTGATCTATGTCCAGGTTGCATTGATGCACATTTTTTTCTTGTCGATGGCCAACTAGGAATCAAATACATTTGAATATTCATTGGCAAAGCATGTACTAATTAGTTGACTATGCCACTGATTGAAATTGTTGTTAGCATAATACATATGGAGGCAGATAATTCTATGTTCTGTTTTGGATACATTATTTTGGCATCTTGCTGTTGTCTTGATAATGAATAATTTATGCCTTAACTTATATCCCATGCTTGTCTAGCCCTCTTTTTAACTTCACAGATATCATTGTAATCCATTTTTTTTGCATGTTGCAGAGGCCTAAGTACAACAACATGGAACCAGATCCTGTTGACTTCTTTGGGGAGTGCATGACTAGTCCGAAAAGTGGTCGTACTCCTCTTGCAAATGAGATCTATGTAAGTTACGTACTCATCAGATACTTGAACTGTACATAATGAAATGACTGATTCAACAATGATGTATGGCCTTTTTATTAAGTGGATTCATTCTATGTAGGAACATATGGTTGAAGAGAAGGAAAGATAACTAGAAGATGGAGAAGAACAGAAGTCTCCCTCCAAGATTGTTGCTGATAGTCTCAGCCAGATCAGCCAGTCATCCACCTTCCTTCCAAACATTAGTGTCGCTCGAGGGTCCAAGACTTTGCCTTCCACATCGAAATCCACAGAGGCCCGCCTACAAGCTCAGTTTGAAGCCACACTACAAGCAGAAAGAGAGGAAGCTGCTAGGAAGCAGGAAGAGTTGCAAGCACAACTTCAAGCTCAGCAGGCAGCTCTTGAAGAGAACCAAAATTTGCTGCGGCAGACCCAAGAGGAAGTGAAGGGGATGAATAGCAAGTTTGAAGAAACTAATGCACTACTGCGAGCTGTGCTCAAACTTCAGAAAGATTGAGGTAGGTGCTCATGCAGTTTGTGTTGATGATGCCTTTGCCAGAGCTTAAACCCTTGCCAGAAGACCAAACTCTATCTATTGTGATGTCGGACTTTCTTGGACTGTGTGATGGAACCTGTGTGATAGAACTTATTTGCATCTGTTTCAGGTTAGAACCTGTATGATGGATTCGAACCTATGTGATGGAACCTGGAACTTGTGATGTGTTTTACCTTATGATGGATTTGAACTTGTGAGATGGTTGTGTTATAATCTGAGTGAATGTCAATGATGGCTTATACTCTGGAGTGAATGTATGCTGCTGTGATGAGATTGTTTGGATCATATCTGTGATATTGGCTACATATTGGTCGTCATTGAATGCAAGGGTCGTCTCTAATGGTCTGTAACTGCTTAAGGTAGCATGACACAGCCATGTCGTCACAAGATGTTCATGATTATATAGGACGCAATGGTGTCGTCACAAAATGTGTCACAAGAAGAGTAAAAACAGGTTCCAGGAGACCTTTTGTGACGGTTGGTGAGGTATTATTTGACGACATAGATCACCAATATATGACAAGAAAAATCGTCATCAAAGGCCCAACAATATGTGATGAAATTTGTGACATCACAAAAGCGTCACAAAAACTATCTAAACCCATGGATAGGGACCTAATCTACAGCATACCATTGTGCACACGGAGGCATGGGGCGATGGTTGCAGAGAGCGCTACGGTGGCGCAAAGAATGGAGGCGGAGTGTGGCGGCGAAAGTAGAAAACAAATGGAAACTAAACCCTAAATTCTTAGAGCATCTTTTTAAGTAAAAAAGGATATAGATGTGCCGTGTGTTGTGCAACCCGGTATATGCCGTGCTTGGGCTGGCGTGGGCGTGCCAAGGTGCTTGCACAACCCGATATATTCAGGCGGAGTGTTGCACTGGCATGGTACCATGTGCCGTGCTTTGGCTAACACCTTGGCACGCCAGGCAGCACAACCCGGCTCAGTTTAAAGACAAATCCCACTAATGGCCCATACAGAATTCCTAAGAAGGGAAAGGAAACCATCGACATCCTCTTTTAACCCTAACGCCGCCTGGTGGACACGCTGACTCGCAAGCTTCGCCCGTGGATGCGCCACGCACTCTGACCATTGCACCCTGCCCGTCAGTCTCAAGCTTCCTGGCTGCTACACCTGCACACGTCATCATCCTAGTTTTTCTTGCCTACGATCCGCCCCGGCGCTCGGCGAGGTCACGGCCTCGGCCCTTCTACTCATCCAACTTCTTCCCCACTAGGTCCAGGAGACCAGGTTGCTGGCGACGTGCCCCCCCCCCCTGTGGGATCAGCTGCTTCCCTGAGTGTAGTCGTATGGGACCCTGTGGGGGCCAGGGTTTTAAATTCCGGAATCAAAAAAATTTGGACCCCTTTAAAAAACGTGAAAATTCTGAAATTTTGGAAAAATTCAAATTTTTTCGATCAAATTTTAATGAAATTTTAAAAGTTATATTTAACTATATATGTAAACAACCATCTATCACTTCTTTGTGCGTACTGCCATGGTTTGGCTTGTGATGTTGGTCCGAGCAGGCAGTGGGGCAAGGGAGAAGGCTGAGGTGCTGCTTTTTCTCCGGCTCGGCCTCGGCAACGTCTCCGCGTCTCCGTGTGATTGGGGTGGCATGGCACGTTGTGATAGGGCATGAAATGGGCCCTGTATTCTCATGCTTGGCCGTGGGCAAAGACGGTCTAGCACGACAGCACCACGATAACAAGCCAGGCCCGTGATTCACCGGGCCCATGCAAAGTCCAGGTTTTTCTTTGATCGACCCTTACGTACTCGACCCTGCCCTGCCTATTTTTTTTTGAACGAAACTACGGGGGGGAGGCCTCCCCACCTGGATTGCATTCAAAATATTCCACTGAGCTCAAGGACCAGCGGAAGAAGCGTTGGAGTTAGAGATACAAGAATGTAGGTACAGACGCCAGAGGCGTATTTCTCTCTTCTGAGTCACAGAGACAAAGCGGTGACTCCAGATAATAAGATCATCACAAACTAAAGAAATTACACGACGGGGGCAGGAGGCAATTCCTCGGAAGATTTCATTGTTTCTTGCATCCCAGAGACGCCATAGAATCGTCAGCAGTATAGAAGGCCAAACCTCCTTGCACAGGTGGAGGGGGGTTGCTGCTGTCCATAGATCTAACCCCTGCCCTGCCTATGACCAGGTCTAGTCGAGTCTGATGGGAGTAATAGACCAACTTGTAACCTAAGAAGGATCAAGCTGATAATTATATGTAATGAAATTAGGTTCGGTAAATGTTTAGGCACCTAGGCTTGGAAATTCCAGTACATTGTGCATAGAAAACAGCATTGTGGTGGAAGTGTTCGGTATGAACGCACTAAAAAGCTTGTCGTAGAGGAATTTTTCATGTGAATCCCGACGTGGGTAGTATATACATTCATGTGTAATTTACATGACAATATTTAAAGCATCGCATTTATAGGCTATTGATATGTTGCAATATACCCTACCTTGGAATTGAACAATCATTCAAACTAACATGATTGCTCCATGCCAATAAATGTTTTTTCACCACCACCTCTAACCCCTTCGCCTATTCAACTAGTTCTAAACAATTGTTCCACTAAATCAAAACATGGATCAAATCTTTTCTATTCCACCATTCCTAAACATTGTTTTTTGTTCCACCTGCAAACGAATATCTTTTGCTGTGTTCCACCTTGTCAATCCAATATTTTTTTCGGAAGGAGAAGCCCAGAAGTTTTCCAACTATTTTCACCACATAGCGTCAGGGAGATTACTGATGCCAATGGCAAGTGGAACCTGCAGCTCCTTCTGTCACTGTTGTATAGCGATCAAAGGAGATTGTTGAGCTGTTGGGAAATATTCATGTCTCAGATGCTAAGGGCTCTTGCTGGCAAAGATGATGAGTTATTTTTCGTAGATAGAAGTGACTTGTTTGATGGTGGTTAGTTCTATGTGTGATCTAGCACGTGAGAAGGAAGGCGATCCACGACGAGGTAGATCAAAACCCGTTGTCAACTAAATGTTTCATGGACCGATATATTGAAGAGCTTGAGTCAATCCAACAACCGCCAACGAGGTAGAGACTAGAGAGCATCACTTGAGGCACTACTACAAAAAACATTTGTAAGAGCCAGGGGTTTTTTTAGGGGCGGACTAAAAGGCGACGCGCCCCTACAAATGCATGAATGACACTGTAACTAAGGGCCGCCCCTACAGACCGCTTTACAGGGGCGGGTGATGCCATGAGCCGCCCCTGGAAACATCCAATTTTTGCAGGGGCGGGTGACGCCATGACCCGCCCCTGTAAATAGCACTTTCTAGGGGCGGGCGATGGGATGGCCCGCCCCTGCAAATGCTTCCCTTTCCAGGGGTGGCCCATGCCATGACCCGCCCCTGGAAACTCATTATCAGGGGCGGCTGGCCCCATCAACCGCCCCTGTAAATAGCATTTCCAGGGTCGGGCAATGGCGTCGACCGCCCCTGTAAATGTTGTCTATTCCAGAGGCGGCCCATGCTATGACCCGCCCCTGAAACTCATTATCAGGGGCGGCTCGCGCCATGAACCGCCCCTAGAAGTGTTGCACTATACATAAAGCGAGAGGTCTTCTTCCACAACCCGACAAGTGGACTCCAAACCGGAAAAAGGAGAGGGAGGTGCTGCCCAAATTTCCCAAGACAAGTGGAGGACAAGTGGATGGTTTGTCCCCTCATTAGGAGGTGAGTTGATGCTTATCCTATGACTATTCTTAAGCTTATTGCATTGATTATATGGCTCAATTAGATCTCCATGGTAGTACCTCTAGCTAGATCTAAATCTCCATGTATGGTAGTACTTGGCCGATTGGACCCCAATTAAGCTCAACCTTTTGGATGAAACTAGGTTAGTGAAGTAGGGAAAGATGATTCTCCCCTTAATTTGCCTCGGATTTGACTTTTTAGGCTCATTCATGGATGGGGAAATTGCTAAAACCATGGAGGAGAGACAAGAAGATTTATCTTTTTTACAATAAGCGTGCATTTCTTTTCTTTTTTGTTACATTTTCAACGTTAGCCTCATATAATGTCTTATATTTTTTGTTCATGGATATGTGTTATTTTTTCTTGACTTATTTTTTAATGGAATTTTTCAAGGTTACAAGATGGATCGGTCATGGATGTACAATATATCAAGGCATGGTGAATATTTTCGCCGAGAGCTTGACAAGTTTCTTAAAGTTGCAGAGAATCATGCAATGGACGAGAGGACCAAAGATATGCGTTGCCCCTGCCGAATGTGCCAAAACCATTGTGTTTTCAATGACTTGGTTACAATCCGATCACATGTGCTGGTTCATGGTTTCGTGAAGGAGTACACATTATGGACATACCATGGTGAGAAGAAGGATACCGACGTTGTGGACCAGTTGCAAGACATCTGGCGAGACCCTGAAGCCGTCAACAGATACTTTGACGGTTATGATGAAGATTATGGTTTCGAGGATGACGGAAGTGATGATGGTGTTGACTATGGAAGTGGTGGTGATGGAGTCGGTGGTGGTGAGGACATTGCTGGGGATGAAGGTGCTGAGGACATTGTTGGGGATGAAGGTGGTGATGAATTTGATGACAGCGATTTCTTAGGCCAGTTGTTGCATCATACCGAAGAGGAACTATTAGTTGGCAGTGTGAAAGGCGCACAAAATATTGAGTCGTTGAAAAAGGCAGCTCAGGAAACTGTGTATGAGCGTTCAAAGGGTTGTCCGAGACACTGGACTGTGCTTCGCTTCATACTCGAGCTGTTGATTCTAAAGGCTAAATATGGTTGGTCCGACGTTAGTTTCAATGATCTCCTTTGTATCTTAGCATGGTTGCTTTCAAAGCCTAATAAAGTACCGGAGAACACTTATCGAGCAAAGAAGCTTATTAGTCCCTTCACGATGGGTGTGGAAAGAATTCATGCTTGTCCAAATCATTGTATATTGTACCGAGGGGATGCATTCAAAAATTTGGACAAATGCCCGGTACGTGGTGCAAAACAGTACAAAAACAATGCTAGCTATTGTGGGGGCGAGGACAAAGTTCAAACAGACAGGAATAAAAGAAAGAGGAGGGGTAGTGTTGCTTGTAATGAGGAACCTGACACTTGTGTAGGCGTTGATGATGATGGGAAGCAGAGGAAAATTCCCTCCATGGTCGTGTGGTACCTCCCCGTGGCCGATCGCCTGAGGCGTCTATTCTCAAACCCAAACGCGCTGAACTGATGCGCTGGTGGGATTCTGATAAGCGCAAGAAGGGAGACGGAAAGCTTCGCCATCCAGCCGACGCTAGCCAGTGGCAGAAATTCGACGAGAAGCATAAAGAATTTGCAAAAGATCCAAGAAATGTTCGGTTTGCTTTGAGTACGGATGGAATGAATCCATTTGGTCAAAGGATGAGCACACACAGCACATGGCCAGTTGTCTTGAGCATGTTCAACCTACCTACATGGTTGTGCCAGAAGCGAAAGTATCTTTTCCTATGCATACTTATACAAGGCCCAAAGCATCCAGGCATAGATATTGATGTTTTTCTTGAGCCTCTGTTGAAAGAGATGGCAAATTTATGGAACAACGGTATCAAGATGATTGATGGTTTTACACAGCAAGAATTCACCCTAAGAGCTATGATCTTCGTTACCATCAACGATTACCAGGCATTGTTTGTGCTTTCAGGGCAGGTCAAAGGAAAGACGGCATGCAATGTATGCTTGGACGACGAAACCGCTTGGTATTTCCTCGACGGAACTAGAAAGGGAGTTTTCCTGAGGTACAGACGCTTCTTAGAGGAAGGACACAAGTACCGAGGTAAGAAGTTCCATCAATTTTTTGGAGGCGACGCTGTGATAGGTCCCGCTCCTGCAAAACAAGACGGACACGCAGTTTTTGAGATGGTCAAGGACATCAAGGTTGAATATGGGAAGATAACAAAAGACGGAAAGCCGAAAAAAAGAGATAAGGCACCTAAGGATGGTGTGCCGTTTAAGAAGAAGTCAATTTTCTTCAAGTACTTACCGTATTGGGAGGACCTAGAGGTCCGCCATGCCATAGATGGTATGCACATGAAGAAGAATGTGTTCGGTAACATGATTGGGCTCTTACTGGATTCAAAGGATAACCTGAAGTCGCGCCAGGACTTGGTAGCTATGAACATTAGAGATGATCTTCACCCTATAGATATGGGGAATGGACGATATAAACTTCCCGCGGCTAGCTACAACTTAACATTGGCTGAGAAGAGGGCAGTATGTCAGTGTTTACGGGGTATCAGAGTTCCGAGTCGTTACTCATCCAACATCAAGAAACTAGTGTCGATGAAAGATCTCTCGTTTACTGGATACAATTGTCACGATTGCCATGTTATGCTGACTGTGTTCCTTGCAATTGCAATCAGGGCGATCAAGCCAGTATACGTAAAGATGGTGATCACTCGGTTGTGTTACTTCTTCGACAGAATTTCTCAGAAGGTGATTGTCAAAGACGAATTGGACGATCTGCAGGTTTTTGTCAGGGAGACCATGGTGCAGCTTGAGATGTACTTTCCTCCACAATTTTTTGACATCACAGAACACCTCATGATTCACATGGTAGATCAGATAAGGGCACTGGGTCCCCTATACATACACGAAATGTGGTCATACGAGCGTTTCTTGTCAATCTTGAACCGATACGTACTGAATCGTGCAAACCCTGAGGGAAGCATGATAGAGGGATACAGTACTGAAGAAGTCATCGAGTGCTGCCTGGCTTATCTAAAAGATAATTTGGGGATTGGTTTACCAGCGTCACTTCATCAGGGAAGATTGGATGGTATCGGCATAGCGGGGAGGAAAACATTCATCGACAATGACATGAATGAGATAAAACTAGCACATTACAGTGTCCTGCAACGCATCACACTAATGGGACCATTCATCCAAAGACACCTGGATGTTGTAAGAGCAGAAAGTCATGGCCGCTCACAAGATTGGATCATGAAGGAGCACAAGCGTCGATTCGTCGATTGGTTAAAGGAACAGGACATACCAGATGGGGAAACCATAGAAGAAAAAACAATCAAAAGATTGGCATCAGGACCATCCGCTCAGGTCACATCATGGCAAGGTTATGATATTAATGGCTACATATTTTATACTGCCAAAAAAAGACAAGAAAAGCGTGTCTCAAAATAGCGGTGTTCGCACACAAGCCTTAGACGGAAATACCGGCAAAAACATCACATATTATGGCATCATAGATGATATATGGGAACTAGACTATGGTTGTAATATTAGGTTCCCCGTCTTTCGGTGTAGATGGGTGAACCACCCAAGAGGTGTTGAGGTGGACAACTATGGACTAACAATTGTTGACCTCCAAAATATTGGATACAAAGATGACCCTTGGATACTTGCTTCACATGTTGCACAGGTTCTTTATGTAATCGACCCTTCTAAAAAACAGAAGCACATTGTGATCCCTGGAAACAAGCTATTATAGGAGCTGACGGAGTTGAGGACGTCGAACAATACAATCAGTTCGAAGAAATGAACCTCTTCCAAGATCTACTAGAGAAGATACAGAATGTAGAAGCAGGCATAAAAAGGGGCGAAAAGCCATGGGCACGGAATGATGGAGAACCAAGAATTGTCACCGGCTAGATATGACATGTATATTACCTTCTGTTCAAATTTCAATTTGTATGCATGTGTATTGTAAGGATTGATTGCCTCAGAGGGTATGAACGGGGACGTCTTCACATTACTATATTAACTTATATTCAAATTTGAAATTTGTAAGCACTTGCATATTAATCGACTATATGACCAACATTTTATACGCTCGTCACACCATAGACATAGACAGGAGCGTTTGAATGCCCTTTCATTCCATCGGCACGATCACACAACGTTTACATAAACACTGTTCATATGGTGGCGCGAACATAGTTGACCGTGATGTTGCCTAAACGACAGTTTTATACGGTGAGTCACCAATAGAGAGCACCGGACTAATGCCCATTCATTCGGTGGTCACGACAGTAGCTGGGTCTGACTTCCCCTTGGCACAGGTTTATCCGGTTTGGGTAAAACAGAACGCAACGGACCAATGTCTCTTCATTTGGTGCCGCGCTCGGAGTTGCCCGACGCCACTTCAGCCACCCATTCATCCGGTCGGCCTACGACAGAAGTCACCTTTCGGAACTGTGTCCATCCTGTGTGATCTGAGGATGAAGGCTGCAGCGCTACACAGCCGACACATTTATTCGGTGCTAGAAGCGTAATACAGACCCAACGATCACGGCATGACCCTGTGTACTAGTGCAAGCTAAGCCACCATAGGATGAACGGCCATTAAAACGCTCCGTGCTAGACAACGACCCAACGATCACGGCATGATTGTCCTGGTGAAATGCAGAAGTTCCATAGTTGGTACCGCGGGGCATGCACCCTAGGTCTCACAACTGTATGGGCACGGGTCGATGTGGATGTGTTTGGTTGCAATAGATGGGAAAACCGAAGTACAGACATAGTCATGGATTTCGATGACTTCCATGCAATGTACCGCTTG
>CM014275.1:55840993-55861430 GCA_004135705.1 Alloteropsis semialata | reverse complement strand
CGATTTGGATGCTTCGGTGTCCAAGAATTTGAGCATGGCTTCAGCTGTGGCTGTTGTTCGCACAGTACAGCAGGCCGGAGACTTCCCGGGAGGTTCAACACTGGTGATGGAGGGGGCTTGAGACTGAGAAACCATGGAGAATTTGGCTTTAGCTAGTGATCTTGGGCTGCAAAACTTTAGACTAGGTTGTGATTACGTTAATGCTTTCAGGAGCATCCATGGAGGTAGCCTAGGGCTACACGGGAACATTGTTAAGTACAAAGATTCATTGTTAAACTTCTCGTCAACCGAGAGCTAGCTAGTGCAAGAAGGAAGAGATACTAATGTTAATGCAGATAGACTTGCCAAGAGTTACATCTATACTTCTCTAGGCCAGCATGCTTGATTCTTTGATGCGCCACAGGGCATTTGTAATTAGTACACTACTCCCTCCGTCTTGTAATACAAGGCATTTTAGCAATTTTAAGACATTAAGAGAGATAACAAAAGAAGCATGTACCCTCCAAGACCCTCTCATTTAGCAGCAGTAGTTAAAGTTGTTCCTAAGATTAAGTAGTGGATAAATGAATAGAATAGACAAGTATGCAGTAGAGAGACAAGAAAAATTAAATGATTTTCTTTAATAATTGTCTAAAAGTTTTAGAATGCCTTATATTTAAGGACAAATTTTGAACTCTTGAATACCTTATATTCCAGAAAGGAGAGAGTACTTAATAGAGGAGATGTGTGTTAAAAAATATTTTGCATAAAAAATAATTTCCTGGATTGATTTAGAGCCATGCAAATTGTCTCGACTTGTCCGTGCGTATCCAGGACTTTTTGTGTGTTTTCCTTACCTCTATTTCTTTGGTATATGCGGTCAGTGCTTTTACAACGTGTTCCCATTTATTTCTTAATAGTGCATTATCGGTATCCTATCATATATATCTATAAAGTTCATACCCACCAATAGCCCACCAGCTCTAAAGCTCTTCATGCAAACTATCCACCTCATCTTCCACTAATCACAAAAGTTGCCCACATCATCCACCACCATGTGCAAAATTTATCATCCCTAAATCAATTCCCATTCCCACTAGCTAACATCATGCGGGTTCGAATCACTTCACAGTCGTCATCACCTCCACAAATTCGATCACTTCTATCATGTGGGTACCTACTGTCCGCCCCTCCGACTACCCTCTCACTCGGTCGCTCCTTCCATATCCGCAATCCAATAGGCGGCTCATCTCCCGTAAGCATCCATGTAGTTCTGCCAATTTCTATCATTGATGATTACTCCTTGCAATCACACGTCATTTACATATCCTATTTTTGTGTGTTACAACAAATTTATACAAGTAACTTAGAAAACCCCACTGCAACGCGGGGAATTCACCTAGTAACCTATAGAGATGCACCCCACAAAAGTCATTAACTCTATTTCTCTCAACATGCAAACTATCCACATCATATAAGAACCCACTATATCAAACGCCACATCACCATCCACTAGGACTATCTATTTATGTCTTCCACCAATTTCTATGACTAAAAGCATCCATGCATGCAATTTATTAGTCTTTACGAGTACCACACTACAAAATTCTCACAGTTGAAATACATGGAGGATCAATAATTTAAGAGCCGTTCTCTCTAAACAAAATGAACATGTTTTCATGTATAATGTCGTTTGGAAAAGAATATTACCATGCCATCACAGGGTATCACCGTAAAATTTTTCTTAAGAAATTCCCGGAGCAACGCACAGGGTATCACCTAGTTATATTTATAGGGGCTCCATGAAACTGAAAATAAAGGTCATATACAGGCTAGCAGGTCCATGGAATGCAATGTTAAATATATAATTGTACAAGGCGTTAACATCTCCCTCTCACATGATGCTACGACTACTGTACGTGTTTATTTCTTCTTGCGAGGAATAGGACAAAGACGAACATATCTAAAATGTACTTGCAAAGAAATTATTAGGTTATTAGATATATCTTATTATTTCTCATAAAAGACACATTTTGGTAGCCCAATAAACGTACAATATGTGCTACTTCTATTTTTATGTATTTGCATGTATAGTCAAATTGTACATGCGATTTTGGAAACAGTAACAATGACCAAATGCGCACATTTTGAAATAGATGGCAGGTGGATGTGATGACCTTTTGTTTTTCTGTGGGGAACATGGCTTGTCAAGTATAGTGGATAGCGTCGTACAGATTTTGGTACCAAAGAAATGGGAGCTTAGTTGTCAAAGTTAATAAATTTTTGATTGGATGAACTTTGGCATATCCATGTGCATTCAAGGAAAAAAGATGCATTGATCAGGCAAGCAAAATGATACCCTACCGCCCAGTCCTCCACTCATCTATAAATAGTGATCGAACCATTTCAAAGCTCCACACCACCAACACAACCTCTGTTCTACTTGACACCCAGCAAGCAGCAATCTGCTCAATGGCGACCAAAACCAGCCTCCTCCTGATCCCAGTCACTCTATCCTTTGTCTTCGTGCTCGCAGCGCTGGGCGCACAAGCAACTAATGTCGCCGTCATCTACCATGGAGTAGTGCAATGCAGCAACAGCCCGTCCACCGTCATTAGCAGTAACTGATCTTTGTCTCAAAACTTCTGTGTTGCAGATATAACTCAAACAATGAATCATGTAATTAGTTATCAAGTACCATATTAATCTGTGTTTTTCATACACCGGTTGCAGATGCTCCCCTCCAAGTGGTGGTAAATGGCACCACGGTCATGGCTACCGGCCAGACAACAATCACAGGCCGGTTCCAGATTACTGTGAAGGCGTCCTCAGCTGAGCAGCTGATCTCCCTGGTGAATGACAGCACTGTCAAGGCAGTCAGCACGGCTCCTCCGCTTGCCTGTGGCGCATCTGGCGGCGCCGTGGTGAAGCTGGATGATGCACCAATTGCTCTGAATGGCTATACGCTTCTCGGTGAAATCAGCAAGGCCAAGCTAATCAGCTTGATCCAAGCCATCAGTAGTCTTGATCTGACGACCGAAGCCAATGGTGATGTCGTAGCTCGCCGTGGGCTGCAACAAATTGCTGGTTCCGCTGGGCTGCTCAACGATGACGTCTCAGTTGTCATCGACTTGGGACGCGGCGCTCGTGACATTGTCAACGAAGGGCTCTTTGTCTATGTTTTCTCTGTCGCGGTAGTAGTGAGGGATTAGCCGTATGATGAAAGGACCTAAAGGTATCAGTGAATTATAACATCAGAGGTATGAACTTTGGTGCCTACTAGGTACCGAATTGAGTACCTCTGGTGGTATAATGCTGTGATCCATCCTGATACCTCTCAAGTGCCATGAATCCCCTCTTTATCTAAAATAAGCATGCATGCATGCATGCCCCATTACAATAAATAAAACTTTGGCACTGATATTTATGTTACATGAGAATGAGGGCAATCAAATGTTTTCACTTTTCAGCATTGTTGGGCTAACATATACTCCCCCCGATTTTGTTTCTAAGGTGGATCAAGATTTCCTGCTTTTTTTTTTGGTTATGTAGTGCAGAGTCTCGTAAATCCCCGTCGGCCCACCTCGGTAATTCACGAAATTAAGTTACGGTGATTAATTTGGTTCCACAGGAATGCAAACAGCCATCTCACGCGATTATAGATTGGTCTTTTTATTTCCTTCCATCGAGTCTGCTCTTCTTATTCTTTCTCTTTTCTTCGAACGAGTGCAGACCAGAGTGAGGCAAGGTTAGCTATGGAGGACGGCAGCGCTGGGGTTCTGCTTGTCCCCATGGAGGACAGCGACGGCAACGCTGGGGTTCTGCACTTCGACGACGATGAGAAGCTGCCTGTCACCATGGAGGACGACGGCGACGACGACAAGAGAAGGGATGAGCGCGGGGTTAGAAGCTTTTTCGCGCGGGGAAGATTTTTGCCGATCCAAAATTGCCGAGGGAAAGGAAACTGCCAGGAAGAAATCGCCGGGGAGAAATTGATTTCCGAGGGAGGGAAACTGCCGGGGAGAAAATGGCACGGAGGAAGAAGGGCGCGAGGATTTTCACGATGTTTTCAGGCCCTGTTTAGTTCCACCGAAAACGCATAAAGTTTTCACCTAGAGAACCATGTCAGTTCATTTCTTCTCTCTATACACGTGACCCAATACATAAACACTATGCATAACGCGTGCATCTAAACACCCCCTCAGTTGGAAGAGAATGCATCCGATGAGCGCCAGTTCAATTTGTTTTTTCAGTTGTTTTCGGTTGAAAGATTTTTTTTTTCCGCGGGAGGAGGAGAGAAATACGGAGCGGAGGAAGATTTGTTGCAGGAGGATTCTGTTTTTCAGATGGATAACGAAACGACATTGCATGCGAAAACATTTACTGCATGATCCAGCCGCTCTACGTCCTCGAAATAACCTTTTTGGTAGTGTTTCTCTCAGCTCCACCTTTCTGTTCCATCTGAATATTCGAGTTTCGTCCGCGTGAATCGAGCTCCAGCGGAGCACCAGCTGCCCTGGCCCGTGGATCGACCTCCGGCAGCCGCGGATAGACTTCCAGCCGATCTTTTCACAGATGAGTGCAACTTTGCGCGACGAATCTAACCAGCCTAATTAATCCATGATTTGTTACAGTAATGCTACAGTAATTATCCTCTAATCGTGCGGTCAAAGACCTCATTAGATTCGTCTTGCGAATTTGTTGGGAGGTTGTGGAGGTAGTTTTGTAAACTGACTTTATTTAATATCCCTAATTAGTGGTCAAAGTAGGGTACAAAAAATTTGTCCTCCAATCTGAACACTCCAATCTGAACACGGTGTGGAGTCGAATGGATCGATTTTCACTCGATTCTGGGTAGATCAATGAGGGAATCTCCATTTGGTACCGCTCCTCTAATTCTCGCGTGGAGCAGAGCAGTTGTCGGAGGATACCAAAGGGGCCCTAAATGTCTGTTAATTCTTAGAGAGGATTCCGCGTATGTAATTTCTGAGAAAAGGCCAAAATACCTTTCAAGGTATTCATTACTTAA
Source organism: Alloteropsis semialata (assembly GCA_004135705.1). Lineage (NCBI taxonomy): Eukaryota > Viridiplantae > Streptophyta > Magnoliopsida > Poales > Poaceae > Alloteropsis > Alloteropsis semialata. The sequence continues at coordinate 55,856,422 of CM014275.1, read as the reverse complement.
AATTTATGTTTCCTTTCATGCCACTACATCTTTACAAATGTCATAAAATGATGCCGTTATAGCCTTCCATCTTTGTCAAGTCTCCATCTTATGGCCATTTTGTGCCTATCCAAACTGTACCCAAATGCACCCACTAAACCAAAGGGTGATAATCATTAGAGGGCATATCACTCACCAGTATTATCATGTACTCCTTTCATTGCAAGATTGAGAGCGTGGAATTGAGGTGTAAATTTGACCCAAGATAGAGCCAAAATTGGAAGTGCAAAAAGGTTATGAGATCTGAGTTGGACACCGTTGGAGCTTGTTTTTCTCCTTTATTCCCAAAATGAGTTCTTGGAAATAAATATTGGGCAACCTTGGAGATGCTCTAGAAGCATTAACCAAATTTGAGAATTAATAACTTATATATTTACAATAAAAATTAGATATGTGAGCACTGTATCATACATACATTTCCATCCCTTTCTCCCTCTCTTTCCTTCTTGCTAATGAGTAATGACAAAGCCTCTTTTAGGGGAATCCCAGCTGTTTGAATCACATACTGCCATCCTCCGCGTATTAAAAAAAAGTAAAAAACTGGGCCTCCAACAACAGTTTTTCAATCGATAGATTTCTATTCTTCGGGACCCAAGAATGATCAAACCCTTCCATAAGATGGTCCATACAGTCATCCTCCGCGTATTAAAAAAGAAGAAGTGTATTTTTCATCCTTTAAGTATCGCAAAAGTGTGCTTTTATCCCTAATACTTTTATTGGTACAAATTGACCCCTTAATTAACTAAATTGCTGCACGGACCATATAACCTTGTTTAATAATAGTTTAGTACCATTGGCAACATTTAGACCACATAATCAAGTGACTAATGACTCCTTAGCCATGCCACATGGTGGTTATTAGCTGAACGCAAGCTATTTTGAGAGCATTGTGTTTTCTCGTATATGATCAAGCGCAGGGGTTGGACACCGAAAGGCAACGCTGATTTTTATTGAAGACTTACTCGAGGACAAGCAAGGTTTAAGCATGGGGGAATTGTTGACGCTCCTTAGCGACATCTTTTTACCCTTGTTTATCTTCAATAATGGCATGAATTTGATATCTAAACTATTAATCATACTCTATAACTGGGACGTTTTCATATATGCATATGTTTTTGGAGGATTTCTGTTTACGCAGGTTTTTGGGCTAAATTGGAGCACAAATAGACAAGACTTGTGATCAAGGATAACGCGGTGAAAGATGAAGGCCAGAGGCCCAAAGAAGAGGCTAGGCCGGCTGGCCCCACATGGCCTAGGCCGGCCGGCCCATGACATTCCAAGCCCAGTCGTGCTCATCTTTGGTGAACCGTTCTCCAAGAACGTTTGAAAAGCAAGTGCTTCAAGATAAGGTCAAGTGACTTCGGGATCAAGGCAAATCAAATGGAGAATTTTGAAAGGTCATCTACTTCCCATTCTTATCTCGAAGATATCTCGAAGCAAACGACGTCCAAAGGCCCACATGCATAGAGGGAACAACTACTGAAGCTTGCAGAAGACTTGGGGAGAAAGATGAGGACAAGGCGGCCAAAGAGGCCAGGCCGGCCGGCCTGGGCCTCTCTGGACCGGCCGGCCTAGGCCCCCCTGCGGCGCCTCGACCTCCCCTTTGACCTAGGGTTTCCAGGGGTATAAATAGCCCCCATGCCCTCTGCCACACACACCATCATTCTTCATTCGACGCCGAGGAGCAGAGGAGCTAGAGGAAAACCTTTCAGAGAGCTAAGGGTAGTGCTAGTTGTCTAGGGTATTGCCCTAGCCGACGTGGGAACCCTGCGAGGAAGACCACATCGTAGTTCTGGAGCTAGGATCATCAAGATCAAGGTAGAATTCCAGTGGTGATCTTGTGATGTACTATCATTCATGGTGAAGTTATCTGTGTTTCCGAATCTTTAGCGATCAAATGCCTCTTTCTATGATTTTGTTCTCTCTTGATTTTGCTTCTTCTCCAATCTATTCTTGAGATAGATTGCTTGGGGTGTTCTTGTAGACAGGGTGTGATCCCGTGTACGGTGGGGCTTTTGGGAGTTTGACCGGAGGTCATGATTTAAAGATGCTTCTTATTGAGATTCACATCTATCTTACTTCACTCTATTTGGCTCGGAGCTACAACATATGCATGATCTAGGCGATCTTGATTGGTTATCTCTAACTCTCTCTTGTTAGTTCTGGTGTTTGGTGTTTAGTAGATTAGATTTGTTTTGCAACTCTCTTCAAGATTAAAGGATTTCTATGCTAGTTAGATTGCTTTTTGTATCTTTAGTTCCACAGATTGATAAACCTTGGGGAGTACTCTGAGAGAAGAGCTACAACTGATCCGTGCGCTTGCGGTTCACGATTGACGCGTCTAAAGGCCGTCAACAGATACCAAAGGTAGAGCTAGACGAAATGCTCGTGGCTCGATAGCTCGCTCGGCTCGCTCGGCTCGGCTCATTAGTGGCTCGGCTCATTTGAAAAAGTGCATGAGCTGAGTCAAAGGTTTAGCTCGGTACCTTTAACGAGTCGGCTCGAGCTAGCTCGCGAGTCGCTCGTGAGCCATAATGAGCCCAAGCAGCCCAGCCCAAGCGCCATAGCCAGCCCAATTTGAAGGCCCATGTAAAAAGCATTGCTATATAAAAGGATGCTCTCAATTGGTCAAACCCTAGAATTCCGCGCTCCCATCCCCTCCTCCTGCGTTGGCGCAGTCTCGCGCGCCGTCGCCGTTGGCCCGCGGCCCCACGCCTGTCGCGGTGTCGCTCGTAGACGTGGTCATGCGGACACGCAGAGACGTGGCCTCGCGCCTCACGGACTCGCGGACGACGCAGAGTCGCCATGCACTATTCCTCCATCAGTCCACCATTGTGTTGCGTCTCCACTAATCCTCTAGCTCCAGTCCATCACCATTCACCACCTCCGTGAGAGCCATCGGGAGCAAGAGTAGCAAGGACGTCCGCCGGTGGCACCACCTCCAAATTCTGAATCGAGGAGCCATTATTTTGGTTGGATTTCATTTCTTTTCCAATCCATTTGTGGTTTGAATCAGTGATTCCATTTATTTGTAGTTTGCTTGGATTCAATTTTGGATCCGTAGTCTATCGTTGTTCGTTTTGTGTGATTATGGTTCAATTTTATGCAAAATTGGCTCTTCATGGGCATCCTTCGCTGTTGCTGCGTGATTCTTCTATGTCCATCTACCAAACCAGCTCACAAGCTAAACAAGCCAGTTCAAACTATCAAATGAGCCAAAACTGAGCTAAACCTCCAGCTCGTTAAAATAACGAGCCGAGTCAGAGCCAGCTCGGGCTAAGCCAAGCCGAGCCGAGCTGGCTCGATATCCACCCCTAACCAAAAGTCCCTAAATGTCAGTTAATTCTCAGAGAGGATTTCATGTATGTAATTTTACCAAAAAAAAGGCCTAAATCCCTTTCTACTAGTTACTTAAAATTAATGTTCCCTTTCATACAACTATATCTTTACAAATGCCACAAAATTATACCGTTGTAGCCTTCCATCATTTTCTGGTCTCCATCTTATATATTCTCGTCATTTTGTGCCTATCCAAACTGTACCCAAATGCACTCACTAAAAAAAAGGGCCGTAATCATTACAGGTCATATCACTCACCAGTATTCTCGTGTACATACTCTTTTCTTCGTGGGATAGAGAGCATGGAAAGGAGGTGTAAATTTGACCCAAGATATATAGAACTAATATTGGGAGCGCAAAAAGGTTGGGATATGAGTTGGGCACTGATGGAGCTTGTTTTTTCACCTCTGTTCCCAAAACTAGCAATTGGAAATAAATATTGTGCAATCTTGGAAATGCTCTGAAGGGATTAAACAAGTTTGGGAATTAATACAAGATTAGATATGGGCAATATATCATGGATACAATTTCGATCCCTTTCTCCCTCTCTTTCCTTCTTGCTAATGAGTAATGACAAAGCCTCTTTTAGGGGAATGCCAGCATGAATTTGGTGTAGCCTCTCATTCCTTCTTACCACAATCTCACATACTGCCATCCTCCGCGTATTAAAAAAATAAAAATCTGGGACTCAACAACAGTTTTTCAATCGATAGATTTTCTAAGCTGCGGGACCCAAGAATGATCAAACCCTTCCATAGTATGGTCCATACTGTCATCCTCACGTATTAAAAAATAAGTACATTCACCATACATAAAGTTGCCTCTTTGTTTCACTTTGATCCCACAAGTTACAAACATTGTACCACCATACATGAAGTTGTATTATTGTTTGATTTTGGTCCAACAAGTTGCAATGTTAGACACACTCTACATGAAGTTGGATTATTGATTCACTTTGGTCCAACAAGTTGCAATGTGTCTATCATATACTAAGTTATCCATTATACGCATACACAATCCATTGTACTCCATTATGCATCGGGTTGGTAACACTACGGGAAACAGAGGGTTTGCCGAGTGCCACTCGGCAAAGGGCCAAAAACACTCGGCAAAAGGTTTGCCGAGGGCGACCCTCGGTGAACTTCATTCAGCATCGATTTACTCGGCAAAGACCTCTTTGCCAAGTACTTTCTGTCGGGCACTCGGCAAACACTTTGCCGAGCGTTAGGTTGACTCTTGGGAAAAAGAAAAGGTATGAGGACAGTGACAAGGCGGTGATGATGTCTTTGCCGTGTGCCCGAACGAAAATACACTCGGTAAAATATAGGGCTTTGACGAGTGCCATAGTAAGTAGGGATGAATTCGGATCAAATACGCATGGAATCGAATTCGGATGTCACCTTTTACCATATTTTAATTTGAATACGAATCGAATATGAATCTTGTCGGATACAAATATGAATGCGAATATTGTTCATTTTTATCGGATACGAATACAAAATGAATACATCGAATACGGATTCACATTCGGATAGATGGGTTCATTATGTGTTAATTCTTCGTGGATATGGATAATATCGGATATTCCACATTTTTTCGAATACGAATGGTAATTCGGATAGAAAAAAATAACTAAAAACGAATTTAGATACATCCATATTAAAATCAAATACGAATACAGATATCCATATTGACGTTTTAAACGAATACGAATACGGATAATTCGGATGTTCAGGCATCCATATCCATCCCTAATAGTAAGTGAAGGCGAACAAATGTTATTGTCGATGAGCCTATCTTATAAGAGCATCTCCAGCAAATTACTCATTCCTCCCCTAATACCAAAAAATAGTCCTTTTGGTAATGGAGGTGCTCCAGCAGATTACCAATCCAATCTCCAATACCAAAATATTTTTGGTGATTACCAAAACACATCTCCCTCTTACTCAAATAGAGGGGATTCATCTCAATACCCTATCCACTAAAGTGGTTTTGGTAATCTGCTGCAGCACTGGTTACCAAAAACACAAAAAAAGGTATCGGTAAGGAAAAGAGAGACTTTATAGAGTATGATGTTTTGGTAATCTGGTGGAGATGCTCTAACATGGCTCCCACCAATCTGTCATGCAGGCAAGCATGCGAACTGAATAACTGATACTGCAAAGCATCAAGCATTGTGTACACAGCAAGCAATATGTTTATATTACAAACTCCTGATCGAGAAATCGCACGCCCTACCATGAATCCCAGAGTATATCACCACGAAAGCCGACGTAGTTGATGTCAGGGCTGCGAGGTCTCGCTGGTTTCTTCCATGGGCTGCCAAACCTAAGCTCGTAGTCGTCCATGGAGTCCCCTGGTAGCCTCAGCGTCTGCAGCCTAGCACACATGGCTCTCATCCCATCGTTCATCTCGACGTTGAAGCAGTGCCGGATGTCGAGGAACTCGAGATCGGCGCAGCCGTCGAGGATAGCCGCGAGGCCGGCGTTGCTGACGCTGTTGCCGAAGAGCTGCAGGGACCGGAGCCCGCCCATCCTGGCGATCTCCATGGCTTCGCTGTCGCCGGTGCCCGACTGCCAGTCGAAGCGGTACCGGCTCAGCCGGAGGCGCTTCAGGCGCGGGCAGGCCTCCGCCGCCGCCGCGCAGGTCTCGGCGAGGCTGCACAGGCCCAGGTTCGTGGCGGCGCCCGAGTAGAGTGACAGCTCGAGATCCTCGAGCATGGGGAGCTTCCTTATGCCATCCTTGAGGCCCTCCGCCGAGACGCTGCACGAGATGAGACGGAGGCCCTTCAGCGCCGGAGCCCTGCATTTGCGGAGAAGATTTCGTTCGGAATTTATCTGTTCTTGAGAAAGAGAAGTAGATTGAGCGGCGGTGTGAATTCTCAATTCTCACGCGCGACCGAGTAAGAAGACGAAGGAGTCGTCGCGGATGCCCTCGACCCAGACGGCCTCGCACCGCCCGGCGCCGCGGCTTACCGCGGCGTAGGCCATCGCCTTGAGGCCGGCTGGCGGCGAGGTGAGCGCGGCGCGGCCCCGCAGGTCGACGCGGCGCCACAGCTGGGGCTCCTCCCGAGCGGCGCGGCGCCAGGGCCGGCACACATGGCCGGCGCCCAGGAGGATGTCGACGGCGTCCAGCCTGCCGAGCACGGCCAGCAGCGCGTCCAGCGGCAGCCCCACCGCCCAGTCCCTCGTCTGCTCCTCCTTGGCCTTGACTTCCGTGTACCGAGCTAGCTGCTGCTGCGGCACCAAGGACTGCCCTTGCTCAGCAAGGCAACGTCGTCGGCCATGGCGGATCGGAGAAGACGGCGTCGCCATTGATTGCTGACTTGCTGTCCGGCCGGCGGTCACCCCAGCTGGCTTGTCATGGACTCTTGGTGGCTATATATGTGGAAACGGAGGGCCGTGCCGACAGCGAAGATCGATTTCACCGTCGGCGTCACGTAATTTGGTGCCGGCCGGCTCACCAGAAAGGGACATCTATTTTGTAGCTTAGTTGTGGCTTCTTCAGTAAGCTTCATCACGTACTAAGTTTTACTGGGAGAATATACGGTGCAAACCACCTATTCAATGGAATTGTGCAAACCCTCGTGTTTAGTTGGAGGCCGAAAAAATTTGCAAAAGGGAATCTTTCTTGCATGAAGTACTAAATGAAGTCTATTTGTAAAACCTCTTCACGGATGAGCGTAACTTTCCGAGACGAATCTAATGAGCCTAATTAATCCATGATTTGCTACAGTGATGCTACAGTAACTATCTTCTAATCATCCTTTAATCATGCGGTCAAAGGCCTCATTAGATTCGTCTCGGAAATTTACTAGAGGTTGTGGAGGTAGTTTTGTAAACTGACATTATTTAATACCCTTAATTAGTGGTCAAAGATGCATTTAATACCCTGCAAATTTTTTCGGCCTCCAACTAAACCCGGTCCATATATTGCATCTATATATGTACTAGGTTGCAAAGATCTCCCCTTTCATCAGGTAGTAGAAGAAGCTTGCATGAAGGAGAGTCGGCAATCATAGTCCTCATATTCTTCTTTATTTGCCTTCTCTTTGGTGAACCAGACTTTGTCTATCTTAGAGATCAAATTGGATTGAGATAAAAATTCAATCTGAAAAGATTTATACAAAAATAACAATTTTCAGGTGCATGTGTATTAGAAGACAACTCCTTCAATTTCTGTTGTAGTTCACATGCACCCAAAATTTGTTATTTTTATAAGAGTTTCTATAAAATGACCTTTCATCGCATCTCAACTTTTGCAACAAAGTAGATATATGAATATATGCACTATGGATGTGCCATGCTATAATTGTTTTAGGTTAGGTCATAGGAGGTGGTATGATCTATGTTGTGAATAGGTGTCTCTTCATAGAGACACCTTCTCAAGATGATCTCATCCAACCAATCAAGACATAGATTAGTGTAGTTGTAGACACATCTAAGGGGCATGTCCTTTGGTGAACAGACACAGTGAAAGGACATCCATTTAGAAGGGACGCCTCCTAAATGGACAGACACTCTTTCATCGTGTCCCCTCAACCTGTATATATATATGTAATCAAACCCATCAATCAATAACAATGAGAACAAGAGTTCTTTCTCTACTTTTTTTTTGTCTCAGTTCTACTTTCAGTATATTATTATTTGTAACACGTTATCAGCACGCTCTACACTGAGCGTTGTAGATAGTGGAAGAACTAGAGGCTGTTTTTTTGCCTTCCTCACGAGAAGATTGGATAGATGGATGACTCCATCCATACTTCATTACTAAATGGTAACAATGAATTTGTTTTATCAAATGATACGGTTCCTCTCCCATCAATGCACGACGCGGTCTTAATGCATGTGCACTGCTTGAACGCGGCGATTGGACCCATTGCCTGGCTCCCAAGTGTGCCCGCTCAAGTCCATAGGCTGCACCGCCCTTGGCCCTAGGCCTCGCGTCCACTTGCAACCCTACGGCCGCACGTGGCTTAGGCTGAATTGTCGGCCCCGGCAGCCTCTACTACCGGTTTGCTGCACTACCCATGGTCCACATGTTCATGCCCACACACGGGCTGCAGTGGGCCCAAGGTGATGTAGTCTAGAGTCCAAATTGGCTCGGCTCATACGGCCAATTCCTTTTAATTTTATTTTCAGCGGCAAATTCACGTCAAACTCATTGAGTTTTCTAGTAATTTGGCGCCGCATAGCTCATTTTTCTTTGTGCATTGTACAATTATGTTTCAAATTTTTTAACTTTGACAACATTTGTACTTACATTGTGTACCATTGTCATATATCCATAATTGTTTTATGGAAACTCTGTTGTGTTCAATGTGTTTGCTTTTTCAAGCATTCCCTATCACACAACGGTACAATGGGAACGATGTTAAAACTTTGCAATTGATTTATTCTTGTATTTTTTAACAATATTAATTCTCCTTCATTAAGCAATAAGTGCCAGAAATGTCAATGCTTAATTCAAGCAGAATTAATATGCACATAAATAGTGACTGCTGCTTATTATATTGGGATGATAAACACAAAGTTGTGGGCTCTATGCATCTACTGCACACATGCAGATTATGCCCTACTATTGAGAAGTCTACACCACCGTGATGACTTTCTTCAAAGTGTTTTTCCCTAGTATCCAAATTTTGCAGTTAATTAATTCTTACAAATTCAACAACATGAATTCCCTTAATTAAGCCACAAACATCACAAGATTGTGACCCATGTACTTAATTCAAGGTGAGTTTTATGAAAATTGCATGTTCAATGTATCTGCTTTTATGCATTCCTATGACATAGCAGTACAATAAACAACATGCTAATTTTGCAATTGATTTATTTCTTGCAAATTCAGTAATGTTAATTCCCTTAAGCCACAAAATCACAAAAGAATTATTGTGACCAATGTACTTAATTCGGGTTGAATTACAACCAAATTGTCGTGTTCAATGTGTTTGCCCCATGCATTCCCTTTCACACGCACAATTTTTTGACCATATTTGCAACCATAGTAGCATATTCACAATAATTAGTTCTCTTGATTAAGCCACAAATGTCACAATTTGTGATCCATGCACTTATTTAAGTTGAATTTATATGCAAAATTTCTCAGTGAATACCTCATTCAATTGAAAAAAAAATTCCTAAAATTTTGGATATTGGCCATACACAAGGTGCAAGGTCCACATTATGTATTCCAATGTAGTGATCACGTTCGATGTGCGTACCCAATATCAAATTTTTGGAAGATAAAGGTCTACACTATTTTTTGGTGACTACCAAAATTCATCAATGACGTTGGCCATACATAAGGTAGTTCTATTCATTACTATGAGATCTACACCATGTCTCCAACATAGTGACTGTCTCCAATGTGCGTGCCCAACATCAACATGAATCAAAAGAGGACTACACCACACCATGGTGTTCACATCTATTTTTATATCCCATCCAATGAGGTTAACATTTTGAGAAATTGAATTGCTTTGCACCAAACATTACAACATTTTCATGACGATTTCTAATTTACCTAGTGTGTAGATTAATCAATCTCTGGTATACACCATGTAAGAATCAATGGCCGTCAGTAAGTTTTGATAGATTTCAACTTGACGGACACAATTATCTAACATGGGCAATGGACATGATGATCCATCTTTCATCTCACGGACTCATCAAGACCCTCAATTCTCCATGCAATGGAGAACCATTGGCTACAGGTTCTATTCAAAATGGAACTTTATCATAAGGAACCTATCCATCATGATCTCAATCAATTGAGTATCAATGGATGATCCACGCATATTATAGCTAACGCTCAATGAGCGCTATAAACAACTTAAAGGAACCATTTGACCCAAGGCACTACACAAAATAAATGAGCACATGAACACCTTCAGGACCTTCAGTCGTTTGGAGTGCATGATCATGCTCTTCATAGAGTTACCTAAGTTGCAATCTTGCAAAAAGAAACCTACACATGTGGAAGGATTTTTTTTATCCACCATGTTTCCCATGTACAGGATCTCTGTAATCTTATTCTGAACTTATAATCATATGGTTTCAAACTGAGTAGCTTGATGAAGTCCTAATATGGACACATCGTCACGTCCTCCAGACATGGCTACACTCATTGAAATGCATTTAATGTTCAGAATAACAAGATTAATGGATACTTTATGTCATCCAAATAAATGCAAATGCAACAAGGATAAAAGTCTCATGCGTCTAATCAGGATTGAAGCATCTTAGATTCAAAATGTGGCAACTTTAACTTTGTCATCGGTGTGATCACTACGAACACACAACTAAGAATGCCACAACCTATGAGATACAACTAATCTGTACCAAACTAAGGTAAATTCTGTTGCTAGTTTAAGAGCCAAGATATGAAACATACTTCAAACTTCAATCTAACAACAACAAGGATAAAAGTTGTTTACAAAAAATTCCAGTGGAACTAATAACAATTAAACTCTCTACCACCATGAGGACCTTATAAACATGGAGAACAATTTCGTTTAATTTACTTCGAATTACATATTGGGGATCCAAATTAGTCATAGATACTATGTATCGATGTCTAATTGCATGTTGTAATGTGCTTATGTTGTCATCACTTGACTATATTGTATGACACAAAATGTGTCACTAACATTTACTATTTAGTAAAGTCTATGTATTCTATATATCCGAAATAAGTTTCATGATAGAAACTCCAATTGTTATATAGATTTGTACAACGTAAATCTGATGAGAAAAGAAAGATTCAAAGTGGACATTTGCACCACAAAATTCTATACTTGGGGAGACAAATTCTATTCTCTGAAAACTAAGATATGAATATGTGATGACAATCGCCAAACGTGATAGCATTTTGCTAGCAATGGTTGCGCCATCATTGTACTCATTAAGGGCACTCATTAAGTACCCTACCAAGCTATAGAGATGTCTATTAATTATAGATATCACAAGCACATTTGCTTGGAAACATATCTTTCTTGTCATCAAGATTGTACTGCATATACATAATTCGTACGATATGTTGCGTACAAGGTAATTTTCCACATCTTGAATCATTCAAGACATGGCTACATGCCTTGGTCATCCCAACAAACGGATGATAATGGAAATTAAGAACAATTCCATTGGTCAATAGTACAAAATTTTCACAAATCTTTGGATTTTGTGTGCACCCCATGTGCCATAGGAAAACAAATTTTAAGTCTCTCTCACCTTAAAATTTGAGCTACAAGCCACTCAAATTGCTTGAACACATTCAAGGCAGTTTATGTGGTCCTATCCAAACCATTACATGAACATCTTAAGTACTTCATGGTTCTAATAGACACATCTATACGATGGTCTCATGTGTGTATCCTATCCACACAACACCATGTATTTGCTAAAACAATTGCTCGAATTTTTTTGATTTTGAGCATATTATCACTGGGATTCAATCCATTTGCATGGAATGCACTGCTGAATTCTTGCCTAACATAACAATTGTAAGGATAAAGGAATTCAGAACCAGCACGTAGTCCCATATGTTCTTACTCAAAATGGTTATCGGATTCTTTCATCAATAGAAAGCAAAGCTCATTGCATGACCTTTATGGACTTGCACTCTTCCAACATTTAATTGGTAATATGTGGCTTTACACACCGCATAAGTAATCCAAATTCATTGCGCTGCAATTTTATGGCTCCCTCCATTGCATTTAGTACGTGGAAATTTGGCCTTAGCCAAGTATTTCCCATCTGCATATCGGTTGGCGTTCTACACATACCGAGATCACCACCTCAGCATACATCTAAGGGCATTGGGGATCCACACAAGGTATTATTATCCATCAATCACGTAATACTTTGGGTCTCTTATGAGGATTTATTCACAGCCCGTTTGTTGATCACACTTTGAGGATAATTCCAGGCATTAGGGGGAGATTCATACCACACTATAGAATGCCAGGAATCAGAATGTCTAGCACATTTGGTCCTCACATATATCTACGTACCAATTGTCAGCAGCCTAACATATATTTGCAACCCTTTGCAAATAACCTGCCAATTGCATTTACTTGTCAAAGGTGTCATCTAATCCGATTCTCATCATACATGTTCCAGAAAGAGTGGAGTTGCTTAATAAAAACCACTCAACTCCTCGAATCAAACTGAGAGGGGGAGAAGTATGGTCATGAGGGATATAGCTTTTTGCAAGCATTCTCGGAAACAAGGGGAGAAATCCTCCAAGACAGTAAATGCACATCAACTTCATGTTGATAGACACCTTATGCCTAAGGATGAAAAAATCATCCAAAAGCCCAGCACATGTGTACACAACTTCAGGCGCTGGGGCAATGGAACGTCCTTATTCTATTGTTGTGGGAAATGACACAGAGTTCAGAAGGGTTAATATTTTCACAAGCTACATTGATTCCTTTGAATCAATCATACAAAGACTACAAATTGTCGACATCTATTTCTTCTCAAATTGCCGTACAACTTCAACTGGATCCAAACCAAAAGTCCTAGGCAAGAGTGTTCTAACACTCAACAGGGGTCAAACAAAGCTGGCAATTCAGAAGGATTGCTCTCGCTCAACTATGGGAACTTTTCCCAAAATGTTTCCATATGGAAATAAAGGTGGTGAGATAGCTGAGGGCTTGTAGCACATGGTTTCATGCAGAGACCAAGCATAGCAACATATCCCCATGGTATGTGTGAAAATTATGTTCCCAGATATTATTGGCAGAATAAATGAATTGGATAGATTCGGACATATAAGTTCTCAACGGACTTCATATTTTGAATTAAAATATAAATCACAACATACATTGTGTAAACTCAAGTCACTCCATGACTTGAAACAGATAGTTGATTGTGGTACAACTAACTAAATGAGTTCCTTCCACAAAAGGTTTACTCAAATAACATGATTACATAAGTGTGTCCATTGTAAAATCCTAACTGGATTTTGTATCATCTCCAATTGGACATATAACAAACATGCAATCATATTAGAGGCTTTTACTTGTATGCCATTAAAAAAGATGGTGCATACGCACATGCCATTGAAAAAGTTCATCTCCCACGAGTGACATCGTTCTAAACTTTTTTGTTCTCCAAGCCATTCCGTCCAAATTCAACGCTAACTGCAGCTAACGGAGCTGGGAACAGACTAAACTACCCTCAGACACAGCAGGCAAAAGGCTCACAAATGTTGTTTTGCTTCTGTGCCACTCCATGCCCAACTGTTCTGGTGCCAATCTGCAAGTGCATAATTCACCTTCTGGTGCCAACCAAACCCACACATTCTGGTGCCAACCCACATATTAAATTCCGAGCACAAACATATGTAGTTCATACCACAAACATATCAAGTTCACCACAAACATATCAAGTTCACAGAAGCAAACATACCATGTTCAGCAACAAGTACTCGTCATACAGACCACAGCAAGCTTAAATTACATGTACTGGAAGGAGTTCAGCAGCAGCAGTAAGGTGTTCTCAAGCAGACACACAAAAGGAAATGATAGATGGCAACAAAAGATAAGGTGTTCTCCAGCAGCAGTAACAGAATAGCAAAACAACCATGAGGAGTCACCTAGAGCCTTGCTTCTACCACTCCAGCACCTTCCTTTTGCTTCTGGTATTTGCAGCTGGGCTGGCAGGGTCAGTTGGAGTGGTAGATTGTACCTTCCTTGGTGTAAGTTTTTTGATAGCAACTTTCCTCCTTGGTGTAGCAGCTGAAGGGGTAGCAACTGAAGGGGTACCAACTGAAGGGGGAGCAGCATAATGCGGTGTAGCAGCTGAAGGGGCAGGCTGGATAACCAGGATGGGAACTGGTTCATTGGATCCAGTTCCAGATCTTGTGGAAAAGCAACAAAAAAGAGTTGCAATCAGTTCCAGTTGGCTTTGCACATTATTAAAAACAAAGAATGGGCACATGGATAACATACCTGCTAGAGACAGCATCATTTGTAGATGTTGATGTAGAGGCAGCTGATCTCTTGGTTTTCTTGGCACTTGATGAAGTAGAGGCATTTTTCTTTCTCTTCTTGTGTACAGCATTCTGCACTGCCTCATTTGGTGGGAAGACCATCCCTGGTGCAGCAGTGTTGACAAGAACTATGCTTGTCTCTGTGTTTGCCTTAGCAGCTTTCTTTAGCCTCTTCTTTGGGAGTCCCCTGCAGGTGACATAATGCACAAGTTAGTAAAGCAATGTTAGTTAAGCAATGTTAGTTAAGCAATGTTAGTTAAGCAGTGTTACCTTTTAGCTTCTATTGCAGCTATATCTGCTGGATTTCCATTCTTACATGTGTACCAGTGGTGTCCTAACTCATGGCATATTGGACACTTATGACTCTTCTTAGTTGTTTTGCCGGTACCTCCTTCAGCTGCCCCTTTGAATCTGTTCTTTCTTCTACCTGCTGTTGACTTGAGCAAGGGAGGATGCATGAAGAAGCCATGTGTTGGCTTGGGCCACATGGACTTGTCAGGAATAGAAGGAATGGAACCTTCATATGCAGCTCTGAACTTCTCTACAGAAAAGTAGTCATCCACATGGTCTTCTAGTTTTTCCCCAGGAATGGATGTGATGTAGGCAATGGCATGCTTGCATGGTATTCCTGACCCTTGCCAAGCCCTGCAGGAACATGTCCTCTCTGCTAAGTTGACAACAGATCTGAAACCAGTGCCCCCCTTAGCACATATTTCAGCCACACCATCACCTTCTGTAATAACCTCAATGTCAAGGTTGAAGCTGTCTTCCCTCAGTTTCTGCATAATGTGAGGTAGAATCTTTCCTCCAAAGCTCTTTGCTACCCTTTTCCTATTATTCCATTTAATCAACACCTTCTGTCTAATTGTGTCCATCAGGTCATCCAAGTGTTTGGCCTTATCCCCCTTTATCCAATTGTTGAATGACTCTGCCAGATTATTGGTAACATAATCCACCTTAGAATGTGTTGAGAATTGGCTTCTTGTCCAAAGCTTCTTGTGGCTTTCTTGTAAGTACTTCATTGCCTCTGGTTTGGCTGCAGCCATTGCC
>CM014275.1:55817453-55833590 GCA_004135705.1 Alloteropsis semialata | reverse complement strand
TTTGAATGGCATTGATGCACTCAAAAGCTATGAGGGCATTATCTGTAATCATTCTACCCGGCACAAAGGCACTCTGTTCTTTAGAAATAATATTACCCAGAAAAGGTCTCAACCTATTTACCAGACATTTGGAAATAACTTTATAGATGACATTACAGAGACTGATGGGTCTGAAATCTTTAAGTTCCTCCGGATTGTTGCCTTTAGGAATTAAAACAATAGCCGTGTCATTTATTCCTTGAGGCATAACCCCATCTCTAAAAAAATTTTGCACTGCATTAATCACATCTTCCTGGAGTATCTCCCAATGTCTCTGAAAAAACCGGGCCGGAAACCCATCTGGGCCAGGCGCTTTTAGCGGCCCCATCTGAAATAAGGCGTCAGAAATCTCTTTGGCAGTAAATTCTCTACAGAGCAGTTCATTCATATCATCTGTTACCCTTGGTTCAATCAGATCCAATAGGCCTCCCTGGCTAACTCCTTGATCAGCGGTGTACAGCTTCTTGAAGAACTCAGTTCATGTATTTTAGAACCTGCGGATCATTGCACCATTCCCCATTGTCCGCCCGCAGCTTTTTAATACAATTTTTCCTAGCCCTCCATAAGGCTTGTCTATGGAAGTAACTCGTATTACGATCGCCCTCCTTAAGCCAAGCAATGCGTGAGCGTTGAAGCCACATCATTTCTTCCCGGTACAACAGCTCATCCATTCGATCAGTGATCAGCCGAATGTCTTGCCTTCCTGATGTGGGATCTTCCTTTGCTTCTTCCAGCTTTTTACGCAGCAGTTCAAGTTCTCTAGTCACCCGCCCAAAATGCTCCTTGCTCCAGGAGCGCAGTGCATGCTGAACACGACGCAGGGCGTCCGCTACACCCCCCAAACCTTCTCTGTTCGGGGCAGTACACCAAGCATCCTTAATCTCCAAGGCCAGGGATTCCAAACGTTCCCACATGATCTCATAGCGAAAAATACGAGGTTTGTGTCGTTCCCAGCTCTCTTTCTTGATCTGTAGCAGGAGAGGACAGTGATCAGATCGAGAGGATACTAGATGCCGCACTGAAGCATCTGCAAAGGTATTCCTCCAGCTGCTGTCCGCCACGGCTCGGTCCAGCCTAACCTTGACATTAGCTGCGCCATCCCTTCCATTGTCATACGTGAAAGGCAAGCCTACAAAACCCAAATCCATAAGATCACAATCGTTTAGAGCATCACGAAACAGCGCCATCTGCCTTTCCGGTCTATCGCACGATGAGAAATGTTCAAAGC
The DNA here is from genome assembly GCA_004135705.1 of Alloteropsis semialata. Classification (NCBI taxonomy): domain Eukaryota; kingdom Viridiplantae; phylum Streptophyta; class Magnoliopsida; order Poales; family Poaceae; genus Alloteropsis; species Alloteropsis semialata. Next base: position 55,832,323 of record CM014275.1, on the reverse strand, counting down.
CCCACATAGCCTCATTAAAATCCCCTACTACCACCCATGGAAGCGTAGATGCAGTGCGCAGACGACGTAGCGCATTCCACATGCGATGACGGTTCTCAGTGCGAGGTTCACCATAAACAAAGGTAGCCCTAAACCATTCGTCATCCCTACTAAGGCGAATTGACACATCGATATAACGAAAATTCTTCTCCATTAAATGCACTTCTACAGATTCATGCCAAAACAGAGCTAACCCTCCACTACTACCAATGCTATCAACTGCAAGACAATTCTTTAAACCTAACCTCCATCTTAAATTAGCAACTCTATTCTCCGACGTGCGAGTCTCACACAAAAACACCAAACTCGGGCTATGGGCACTAACAAGTGCCGAAAGTTCTTGAACTGTCCGGGAGAGCCCGGTCCCCCGGCAGTTCCATACTAGGGCATTCATTGCGCCTGACGGGTCTTTTCCCGAGATCCCGTCAGGTCATCTGCATGGAGGTTAGACAAACGACTGCGTTTCGCAGGCGATTCCCCTTCCTTCGCGTAAGCTGTTTTCTCCACCTCCCCCATTGGCGTAGTCCCCATCACATCCACCTGCATTCCTTGCTTCCCGAGCTCCTTGATGGAGTCCGAGATGTTTGGCGTCACTATTTTCTTCAGTTTCTTCTGCTTGCTGATTTCTTTCACCACGCCACCAGGCCCTTTGGCCAGATTCTTCTTTTCTGTTCCCAGGTCAGGCACCTTTGTTGCAAGTGGCCGGACAGACTCAAAAAGGAAAGGTTCATCTTTGACACTCGCAGAGTCCCCAGTGGAGTGAATTCAGCCCCGAGACCCTTTCTTTCTTCTGTGACAAGTTTGGACTGTTGAGGTCTGGCATTTCAACATCCACCCTCATGCTCTGCACTCCACGAGCAGTCTCCTCTACCATAGCCTCCGTCTCCTGGAATCCCCCTGATGCATGCATGTCCCCCAGCCGACGCCTTGCCCGCTGCAGCAGAGGGACCACCCTCCATTCCTTCTCTACTCCGCTTGAGTTTTTCACCCCAGTTCTTTTCACCCGAGGGAACTTTAGAGGTGAAAGAACCAGATTGTACCTTCTCCTTCTATTCACCACTGTAGTTGAGCCCTCTCTTAACATGAAGTTCCACTGGGGAGATTGTCATACGTTTGCCCACATCCTTCTTCTGTGGAGAACATCGGAGATGCTCCCCAAAGCGCACTCCATCACCGATTAAGTCGTCATCCGGGCAATCACGTTGAGCATGCCCAAATCTTCCACAGCTAAAGCAGAAGTGAGGGATGTTCTCATACTTCACAAGAAACTTCATCAGCCCATGCCCACGCACCTTCTGCTCCACCACTTCCATCAACGCCCTCTCAAGAGGCATTTCAATCTTGACCCTCTTATAATCTTTCACCGCTTCGCCAATAATCAGGATACTGCCAATCTTCGAGGCCAAAGCCCTAACCAATTGGAATATCATAAATACGTACCCAGATCTTGATCGATTCAATTGTTACTTCCGATAGCCTTCTGATCCCATCGTAAGGGACAAAGATCAGAGCATCAAACTGATGCTTCCATGGACCACCGTGCACCATCTTGTTCAACATGTGCTCTGAACCGCACTCCACCAGGAATCTATTCTCCCCCAGCTCCCTGAACGGGACCGGTTCTTTCAAGCCCCAAGCTTTCTTCAGTTCGTTGAACATCCCCCAGGCATTGAATTTCTTACCGGAGTAGTACCTTGCAATTGCAAGCCACTTGGCCGTCTCCTGGAGCGGCTCCTCCTCATCATCAAACACAAACTCATCTGCATCGTCATCGGCATCCTCGAGTGCATTGCCAACAACCACCAATCTCCTATCGCGAGCACCCCGCTCACTTGACTCCTTCTGATCATCAAAACTGTCACCCATGCCCTCCTCGTTCCCTGCTTGAACGCCATGAGCAGACATCAGGGGATCCTTTGCCTGCAAACCCTCTGAAGTCCCTGCCATCCTACTGATCGACCACGCCCCGGTTTAGGTCAGGGACAGCAGCAATCGACTTTGGCTTCAGGTGGGCAACCTCCTCACCGGAGATCCCTTGTCACCCCCACCGCAGATCGAAAGCCGAATCCCGATGGAACCAGGTGGCGACCGAAACAAGATGGAGCAGAAACCCTAGATCGCAAAGACAGTGGAACACACAAGACCAGCTCTTTGGTTAACATAAAAGAGATCTCCAACTCCAGCCGGCACACGACTCGGAGTTAGATCGGAAAGGTCGCACCCTTCGGCCGACGCGGAAACAGCTAAAGCTCTCCGCCCGATCCAACCCTAGGGAAGGAACAGCGGTCAACTAGGAGAAAGATCTCCCCGGTGTCCTGCTCGTCCTGATGGACAGCAGTCGGATTCCGCCCGGAGAATGTTAAGATTCACCGGCGGCGGCGTATTCGCCCTGGAGTCGCCCTTGATTCGCCTCCGTCATATCCGGATGCCGAAAACGGTTTTTAGCGAGCGTCTTTCTTGCGGCGATAGGATGTTGAATCCCACCCATCACTAGTACCCACAGTTTGTTACGAGTTCACTAGAGAAAGAACAATAATTTAGAGGCCGTGTAACACCCTAGTTTTCATCACAAACATTTTTTGAATTTTCTCGAATTTATTTAAGACATAAATAAATTTCTAGGATTTAATTGGAATTATCTAGGATCATATCAATTTTAATTTAATTAAAATAATTATAGTCACAAAATTGTGTTGGCATTTCAAATTTATTGTGTTGGCATCTCAAATTTGGATGGAGTTTGTCAAAATTCAAATTTGAATTGCTTGAGTTGATTATTTTGTTTTCTAAGCGCGTTTAGACATCAAATAGATCCACCGGGAATATTCCAGATTTTTTTGGAATTTATTCCTGTTTTTCTGGAGCTAAATATTTTTCTCAAAGCTTCTAGAATCTTTGCATGAGCTCCAAATATTTTATTTGGATTTATCATATCCAAATCTATCTCCAACATTTTTTCTCGGTATTTTTGGAATTTTAATACGAGTCCAACCTTTTTTTGGATTTATTTTTGCACAGAAAATTATTTTTAGAAATTCCAAAAATAGAAAAGTTATTTTGAAAATATCTTTATTTCGAACCCCATCTATATATATTTTCCCATTCGTCTCGACGCTTTGATTTCAGATATGAAATTCTTTCCACGAGTTGACTCTCCAAACTTCGTTGATCTAAAAGTGAGAGTTGGTTTCATCGAACTCCGGCGAGCTTTTTCGGCGAAAACCGACACCACCACGGAGTTCCTCTCGTCGAACTCTATGCCATGGTGTGGCGGATTGTGCGAATCCAACATCGTCTTCGTCATCTTCCCTAACTCCGGCGAGCCGTGGATCATCTTCTGCGGGAGTATTATATTAAGAAAAAAATTAACGGGGCTGCCTTGTGCTCATTCAGCCCGGCCATTTGATCTAGGTCCAATGGTCTAGATTGTTACAAATAATAAAATACTGAAAGTAGAACTGAGACAAAAAAAGTAGAGAAAGAACTCTTGTTTTCATTGTTATTGATTGATGGGTTTGATTACATATATATGCAGGTTGAGGGGACACGATGAAAGGGTGTCTGTCCATTCAGGAGGCGTCCCTTCTAAATGGGTGTCCTTTCACTGTGTCTGTTCACCAAAGGACATGCCCCTTAGATGTGTCTACAACTACACTAATCTATGTCTTGATTGGTTGGATGAGATCATCTTGAGAAGGTGTCTCTATGAAGAGACACCTATTCACAACACTCCCCCTTGATCGAATCCTGCTATGTAATCAATACATTGATACACTCCTCTAAAACCCTTTAGGAAAAATGAGAGGAATAATATAATGATATGTCTTTAAAACTCCTTTAAAACCTAGTGGGAAAAATAAGGAGAAAATGATATAGCATATAAAGATTACCGCTCGATTTAAACTTATATGATAAAATCTTTAAAAAGAAAAACCCATAAGCAAGTTTAAAGAACAATACATATGATCGTTTGATCAATATGTCTTTGGATACCTCCTTTAAAAACCCCTGTGGGGAAAATAGAAGATATGACATATAATATGTTTTGAATACCCCCTCAAAAACCCCAATAGGGAAAATAGGCGATATGACATATATTCTTGCGTTGATATTGCCTCGTTAAAAACCTTTATAAGAAACCCCTTGAGAGGAAAAACACATAAAGGGAAAAAGACTGCAATATGATGTTTGAGCACAGGTTGTTGTTCAGAAGAGACTCCCCCTGAACATTACATCTCTAAGTCACCGCTTACCTATTCCATGAACATATGTTAATATGTGGATGTGGTAAGGACTTTGTAAACAAATCTGTGATACTATCACATGGTCTGATTTGTAAGATGTTTATTTCTCCAATTTTGATAAACGAGAATAAAACATTTTGGGCAATATACATGTTGATATTGCTCCTTGCAACCTGATACATCTATGCAACACAAGCAACATTATCTATGTAGATAATTGTTTATGATTCACTAGAATCAAGTTTAATCATTCAACAAAGTCACACACGTTTAGGTGGTGCTTTAGAATGATAGATGGAAGTAACCATTAGAGTCTATACACTGACTCCCATGAGTACTTTCCCACCATGACATCAGTATGCATTCTAGCATAATGGAGATTATATAGCTAGTATCTCAATATCCCACTATGGTCATATCTTGATAGAATAAACCAAGATCTTTGGTGCCAATCTTTCTCCTGCCAAGTGGCTTGATGGAGCTACGCATTTTGAGCTATAGCAAGTTATCTGCAAATGCAATATCAGGCCTGTTGCGATTTGCAAGATATGTGCGCTTTTATGGCACTACATTTGCCATCCTAGGGTCTAGATGAATATTTATCCACCTTTAGGAAAGAACAACCATAAGTGTTGATGGATATGATTTTTCAATATTATTCAGATATTGATAGACAATATAAATTGAATTTTGAAACACTGATGTATGTGCTTAAACTATTGACTTAAGCATAATTTGGTTTTACCCAAATTTGTCATCTCTAATTCCATCTTAATATGATGAGGCTTTTACTTGTATGCCATTAAAAAAGATGGTGCATACGCACATGCCATTGAAAAAGTTCATCTCCCACGAGTGACATCATTCTAAACTTTTTTGCTCTCCAAGCCATTCCGTCCAAATTCTGCCGTTTAGAGGGTCATGACAAGTGGGACCGGGGTTAGAAAATGTCCTAACTACCCTTGGACGCAGAGAATCCACGGCGCGAAGTCACCGAACGCACTGAGTCTGTGGGAACAGTAACCTGACGTAACATTGTAGCAAAACACTGTGCCGATTTTCACTGTAGCAAAACACTGTAGCAAAACACTGTGCCGATCGGTACTGTGGCGCATGCCGAGGCCGTGTTGACCGCTTGACCCCCGCCCCCTCGGTCTCTCAGTCTCAGTCTCCCCCTTCCGCTCGACTCGTCTCTCCTCTTCCCTAACCCTAGCCTCGACTGTGCCGGCGGCGGCGGAGGAGGCGAGCGAGGAGAAGCCAAACCCCCGCGTGTGTGGCGTCGCATGTGGTAGTGGACGAAGGAGTTCACCATGGTTCTTCGGATTGGCGGCGCATGGCTGCAGGAAAGGGCGTGGCCAAGCCTCCTGACGGGTGAGTTCCAATCTCATGTCGCTCGATTGCTTGGTTAAGAGGATGGTAGTGTGGATGCTAGTTTTTGCTGATGTTGTGTTGATAGATGTAAGTCAACTCGCTATTGTGCATCTGTAGGATGGACCCAGAAAGTAGCTTCAACCTAGAAATCCGGATTATTGCTCCCAATTGTCGTGCGTGCTGGTTTAGTTTCGACAAAGTTGTGGATGCAGATGTTACCAACTTCAGAGATCTGGTTGATGACATAGTGGATAAGTATCCTCATGATTTTGGTGACATAGTCAGACTCTTTTACTTCTGCATGGACACAAAAGTGAACATCCAAGTATCCTCTGATCAAGAATTGCTTGAAATGTTTGCAAAACATAAGGCTTCAAAGTGCTGCTTCTTGAGTCTATCTTACCATAAACCTAGTAGTGAGCCTCCTGCTATTCCTGGCTGGGATTTTGGCACTGCTGGGCAGTCTGTTGAAGCCCCATTCACTCCATCGATGTAATCTCCTAGTATAGCAGAACCAAGCCATGACACTCACACTCACACTCAAACTCAAACTGAAGATGATCAGTACCTTGCTAACCCTAACCCAGACAATGAGCATGTGGGTGTTGATGAGGAAGGGTTGTATATTGACCTTGGTCCCCAACATCCACCACCTCCACAACCCCAACCTCGGACTCAAGCTGATGGCTCTGATGATGAGTATGATAGGGAGCCTGATGATGAAACTGAATCGGAGTCTGATGATGAAACTGACATAGAGGACATAGATGACATTGTTAAGGATAGGGAGCCTGATCATATGCCTCATGCTGAGTATGACAAGAAGGATCCACCTATGGCAGTAGGCTCTGTGTATCCAGACATGAAATCTTTTAAGCTGGCTTTAGCTTCACATGCTATAAAACATGAGTTTCAATATGATATTGAGAAGAGTGATACAGGAAGGTACAGAGCTTACTGCATTGGGAGATGTGATGGCTGCATGTGGAGGATTCATGCCTCAACCATGAAGGATGGTAAATCAATTCAGGTATGAATGTTACTACACACTGTGTATGCATTGTTATACATGTTTGGTCTGTTTGACTGGCTGCACTATTATTTTTTGACAATTGGCAGGTGAAGAAGAACCCATATCCCCATAACTGCCAAAGCACTAGGAGGTCTGGCATTTGCAAAGGGGCCACACAGTTTTGGGTTTGTGAGCAAGTGATTGACTGGCTGAAAGAAGATGGACGCATTGGTGCTACTGAACTCCAAAGGAGGTTGAAGGATGAGCACAAAATTGTGGTGCCCTACAGAAGAGTGTACATTGGTAAGCAACTTGCAATGGATATTCTTTATGGGCCTTGGTCTGAAAGTTTTGACAATCTGTATAGACTTAAGGCCCAGTTAGAGGAAACAAGCCCTGGCTCTTTGTTTGTGATTGATCACCATACCATAAACAAGAAGATCAGGTTTAATAGACTGTTTTTTGCTTTGAAACCTTGTGTTGATGGATTCCTTAGAGGATGTAGACCATATCTTGCAGTAGATAGCACCTTTTTAAATGGAAAGTTCAGGGGCCAGTTGTGCATTGCCTGTGCAGTTGATGGGCACAACTGGATGTACCCAGTAGCTATAGGTGTAATTGACTCTGAGACAAATGAGAACTGGGAATGGTTTATGGAGAGGTTGAAGGAAGCTATAGGCACCCCAGCTGGTTTGACATTCTGCACAGATTCTGGGCAGGCAGTGATGCATGGGGTTAGTAAGGTGTTTCCATATGCTGAACATAGAGAGTGTATGTGGCATCTAGTACAAAATTTCAAGAAAAGGTACACAGGGAAAATTTTCGATGATCATCTGTGGGCATCTGCATATTCTTGGAGCCCATACATGTTTGAAAAGCATTACCAGGCAATGGCTGCAGCCAAACCAGAGGCAATAAAGTACTTACAAGAAAGCCACAAGAAGCTTTGGACAAGAAGCCAATTCTCAACACATTCTAAGGTGGATTATGTTACCAATAATCTGGCAGAGTCATTCAACAATTGGATAAAGGGGGATAAGGCCAAACACTTGGATGACCTGATGGACACAATTAGACAGAAGGTGTTGATTAAATGGAATCATAGGAAAAGGGTAGCAAAGAGCTTTGGAGGAAAGATTCTACCTCACATTATGCAGAAACTGAGGGAAGACAGCTTCAACCTTGACATTGAGGTTATTACAGAAGGTGATGGTGTGGCTGAAATATGTGCTAAGGGGGGGGCACTGGTTTCAGATTTGTTGTCAACTTAGCAGAGAGGACATGTTCCTGCAGGGCTTGGCAAGGGTCAGGAATACCATGCAAGCATGCCATTGCCTACATCACATCCATTCCTGGGGAAAAACTAGAAGACCATGTGGATGACTACTTTTCTGTAGAGAAGTTCAGAGCTGCATATGAAGGTTCCATTCCTTCTATTCCTGACAAGTCCATGTGGCCCAAGCCAACACATGGCTTCTTCATGCATCCTCCCTTGCTCAAGTCAACAGCAGGTAGAAGAAAGAACAGATTCAAAGGGGCAGCTGAAGGAGGTACCGGCAAAACAACTAAGAAGAGTCATAAGTGTCCAATATGCCATGAGTTAGGACACCACTGGTACACATGTAAGAATGGAAATCCAGCAGACATAGCTGCAATAGAAGCTGAAAGGTAACACTGCTTAACTAACATTGCTTAACTAACATTGCTTTACTAACTTGTGCTTTATGTCACCTGCAGGGGACTCCCAAAGAAGAGGCTAAAGAAAGCTGCTAAGGCAAACACAGAGACAAGCATAGTTTTTGTCAACACTGCTGCACCAGGGATGGTCTTCCCACCAAATGAGGCAGTGCAGAATGCTGTACACAAGAAGAGAAAGAAAAATGCCTCTACTTCATCAAGTGCCAAGAAAACCAAGAGATCAGCTGCCTCTACATCAACATCTACAAATGATGCTGTCTCTAGCAGGTATGTTATCCATGTGCCCATTCTTTGTTTTTAATAATGTGCAAAGCCAACTGGAACTGATTGCAACTCTTTTTTGTTGCTTTTCCACAAGATCTGGAACTGGATCCAATGAACCAGTTCCCATCCTGGTTATCCAGCCTGCCCCTTCAGCTGCTACCCCGCATTATGCTGCTCCCCCTTCAGTTGGTACCCCTTCAGTTGCTACCCCTTCAGCTGCTACACCAAGGAGGAAAGTTGCTATCAAAAAACTTACACCAAGGAAGGTACAATCTACCACTCCAACTGACCCTGCCAGCCCAGCTGCAAATACCAGAAGCAAAAGGAAGGTGCTGGAGTGGTAGAAGCAAGGCTCTAGGTGACTCCTCATGGTTGTTTTGCTATTCTGTTACTGCTGCTGGAGAACACCTTATCTTTTGTTGCCATTTATCATTTCCTTTTGTGTGTATGCTTGAGAACACCTTACTGCTGCTGCTGAACTCCTTCCAGTACATGTAATTTAAGCTTGTTGCTGAACATGGTATGTTTGCTTCTGTGAACTTGATATGTTTGTGGTGAACTTGATATGTTTGTGGTATGAACTACATATGTTTGTGCTCGGAATTTAATATGTGGGTTGGCACCAGAATGTGTGGGTTTGGTTGGCACCAGAAGGTGAATTATGCACTTGCAGATTGGCACCAGAACAGTTTGGCATGGAGTGGCACAGAAGCAAAACAACATTTGTGAGCCTTTTGCCTGCTGTGTCTGAGGGTAGTTTAGTCTGTTCCCAGCTCCGTTAGCTGCAGTTAGCGTTGAATTTGGACAGAATGGCTTGGAGAACAAAAAAGTTTAGAACGATGTCACTCGTGGGAGATGAACTTTTTCAATGGCATGTGCGTATGCACCATCTTTTTTAATGGCATACAAGTAAAAGCCTCTTAAAATAACCACGCACTACAAGGATGTTCAGATCAACACTAGTGCTTATACCAAATTTTGAAACACGAAATTACTGCCGAAAATCGACCTGTTTCCGTTCGTAATACGTGGTTCCCAACCCCTTAAAATACTCTGCTATTGGGAGACAGCTGGGGGATGGATGAGGCGATGAGCGCTGCAATGTTGGAGAAGCATACTCTGCTGGGGGATCAAGAAGTCAATGGATTCGGTTAGCGTGTGAAACCACAACTCTGCAGTAAAGTTGAGTCACAAATATTGGTCGTATGCTTTGATTTCTGTTCTCACAAGCAACTGTTTCAGCAAATCAGATCCAAACATATGACCTACAAGCAATTATTATGCACTTCTGTTGTATCAACTGACAATTCGTACTTTGACAAATAACAAAAACAAAACATTCAACAATACGACAGGATAAACATGGAGATGATTCACAAAGAAGTGGCAGCATCAAGGATCAGTAGTCAACTAGTCACACACGGGCACACGGACCGCCGGAACAAGCAACATGTCCATGTCGTTGGGCAAATTCCCCTGCCTTAGTCAAATCTATGCCTTAGTCAAATGGGCATAGTACATCAGAATAATATTTTTTTTCTAGAATCGGATGGTAACTGTCAATCCAACTAAAGGAAATATAGTGCACTACAAGCATGTTCAGATCAACACTAGTGCTTATACCAAATTTTGAAACACGAAATTACTGCCAAAAAATCAACCTGTTTCTGTTCGTAATACGTGGTTCCCAACCCCTTAAAATACTCTGCTATTGCAAACTTGCAGAACCAAACCCTGTCAAAACCCAATGTGGTATTAGGAAATTATGGAGCTAATCCTCTACAAAAAACTGGCAGAACTCAGTAGTCGGTACTGCCACCATTACATCATTCGAAATCCTACTACCATTACACGGTAAAAGCAAAAACATAGCTGCTGAGGTCTAGCAGAAATAAGTTAAGAGAGACAGTGTGGGGAGGTGGAAGGGGATCAATCTAACCTTTGCAATGGCCGAGATGAGGAGGCCTGTTGATGGATTAGGGCTTCCTAGTTGATAAGGGAAGGGTTCAGTGGAGGCGACGAACGATGGTGACCTGCAATTGGGAGACAGCTGGGGGATGGATGAGGCGATGAGCGCCGCAATGTTGGAGAAGCAGAGGGCGACGGCAACAGACATGCTCAGGGCATGTACAACAGTTAGACAGCCGCTGTCTATTTGAGTCCACATCAGCAAAATGAGGTGACGTGACGATCATTAAATAAGAAAAGAGTGTGTTGTTGTCTACTATCTCGTCTACTACTCTGGCTCGTGCTCTCATGTAAAACGACCTCAACTAGAGAAGACATTAAATACACTACTACAAAAAACGTTTGTAGGGGCGGGTAAAATGGCGTTTGTAGGGGCGGCGCCGAAATCCGCCCCTGCTTTTGGCTGCTAAAAATGGCCATTTGCAGGGGCGGGTATTTAGGCCGCCCCAACAAACGTTTTGCAGGGGCGGATGATGGCATGGTCCGCCCCTGAAGATGGTGTTTCCAGGGGCGGGCTATGCCATCACCCGCCCCTGGAAATGTCTTCTTCAGGGGCGGGCCACGCCATCGCCCGCCCCTGCTAATGTGTTTCCAGGGGCGGGCTATGCCATCACCCGCCCCTGGAAATGTCTTCTTCAGGGGGCGGGCCACGGGCCACGCCATCACCTGCCCCTGCTAATGTGTTTCCAGGGGCGGGTATTGGCATGGCCCGCCCCTGGAAATATTTTGTTTAGGAGCGTGCGATTGCCTGCCCCACCCCTGAAGATGGTGTTTACAGGGGCGGGTCATTCCATCGCCCGCTCCTGGTAATCCTTTTTTTTGTTTTTAAATTTGGTATTTGTTTTTTCTTTTGGTTTTTTAATATTATTCAATTTTCTAATACCATTTCTCCGGTAAATAATATAAAAGTAATCACAAACAGTCACAATTTAATCTCTTTATAAAAGTAATCACAAACAGTCACAATTTATGAGAAACGAATGTAAAATGAATATTCACACACATTCAGTATTGAAATATGATAGTTAGGCTTAAGCGAGTGATAGTTAGACGTAAAATGAATGTACTGAAATATGGTAAAGACACTTACACGTTCAGTATTTGGTGTGTAATGCTTGCAGCTCCTAATATATTCACACACATAATAGCCGCAAAACAAGGTACCGACTGGTTGCTTATGGCATGGGTAGTGTGTGCGTGGAATCCAATCCTTTACTCCCTCAGGAGCCGGCCCTTTATAATGGTCAATGTAGAAAAAAAGAGCACTACTTGAAAGAATGGGACAAGTTAGTATATAATCATCGCCTCAAATATTTTGTAAGGTGTGGATAATCTTATCGGTTGTTACCTCTTCAGGATGGCACAAAAATCTTTGTATTCTGATTGCGAGTGATCCAATGAGTCAAAGACCACATATTTGGCTTCCCTCGGCAATAGCATAAAAGCAACCCAGTGTTGACTGCCACAGTGTTATATAGCGATGATAAGTATCAGGCTAATCGATATATGTAGAATTTGATTGAGAGAGAAATTTGCAATATTGGGACTGCAAGAATTGTTAGAATTTAGACGACGTACCCGAAAATGTAGGGCGCCCATATGCAACTCGCATCATGATGTCGATCCAACATAGTTCCTATGTATATTGCCACCTTCCTCCTAAGATCAATGGAAAGCTCCTTTCGTTTCTTTTGTCTCTCCTTGCTGGTCTTACAGTCCTTTAGCTCATCGGCGTCGTCCGGGTACTTGAGGGGGAAGTCCCACCTAGCCTTGCAAATAATAAAAGGGTCAAGATACCCAACCTTGGTCTTCGAATCCATTGCGAGGCGACCTTGCATCCTGCACAACACATCGCAAAAAAAATTCATTTTGAGACTACAAAGGCCAGTACCATATGCATATATACATGGTGTATGGAGATGAACCACTTACATACACCACAGTCTCATGGGCTTAGCTCCATCATTTGCAAGCGGTACATTGCATGGAAGTCATCGAAATCCATGACTATGTCTGTACTTCGGTTTTCCCATCTATTGCAACCAAACACATCCACATCGACCCGTGCCCATATAGTTGTGAGACCTAGGGTGCATGCCTGCGGTACCAACTATGGAACTTCTGCATTTCACCTGGACAATCATGAAGAGCCCACCCGGGTAGCAAGTCTTTGCCATACACGAATTTCTGTGGGCAATCTGGCAAATCTGGTATCTCATGAACCCCAACTTTATGAACGAAATCAGTGTCTGTACGAGGCTTGGAAAACCCCGGTCCAGTTGGCACCACTGCTTCCTTTCTATTCTATTTTTTTGTCGGAGTCAGCTTCTTGTTTGCGCTTTTGTTGGCTGTCATCCACCTGTTCACAACCTCAGGCTCTGTATTCTTGTATGCCTTTATCACCCGTGGCACTGACCCCATTAACTGCTTCGGTCGTGCTTGCGACTTTATGACCATCTCTAGCTCATATTGCTGCAATGGTGATGGGGGTTGTTCCTCCTGGTGTACTTGTGGTGATTGGGGGTGTTCATCCTGGTGGACTTGTGGTGATTGGGGGTGTTTTTCCTCCTGGTGTACTTGTGCTGATTGGTGGTGTTCCTCCAGCTGTACTTGTGGTGATGGGTGTTGGGCCTCCTGTTGTACCTGTGGAGTTGACGGGTTGGAGATAGTGGTGGCCACAATTGGTTGCTGTGGCACATGCTCTTGTGTGTTCTTAGCATGAACTTGTGCCGGTGTCAGCATCCTCTGGGAGCAAGGTGTGAGTGAGGGAGGATGTTCAGGTGGCGGAGGTTCCAGTATGATATCTCGTTTATGCCATGGTGCATTCTTTCCTACGGCTTGTCCCAAGGTTTCAATGCCGTCATCAAGGGATAAGTCTAAGAAGTGATCATCATGTCTTGGATCCGTAATTGTGAGCACTCTTACCCATGCATATAATGGCGGGATAGGCTGTCCCCCTAACCCGGGATTATTGCTCACCACCAACGCCACACCTTTGGCAGCCTCCTTTGTCTTCCCACTTCTGCCTATCGGAATGTGCAACGAGCAAGGAGTGTCAACAGTTATAGCATCTACAGGTATGGTTGTGCTGACGTAGAGGCAACACTACTCCGACAAAGGCTTGAGGGAGCGGGCGGCGGCACCGGCGCCAGCGGCAGCGGCAGCGGCATCATTGAGTTATTATTTAATGATGGTTGGCTCATCATTTGTCGTTGCTGGTGCTCCGCAAATGCCGCCATGAAATATTCATTAAATCTTGCTTGCAATTCTTTCTCCGCCGCTTCTTTAATTTGATCCTTGTACCGATCATGTCGCCTGTACCTCTGCCTATCATTACTGAACCCGTCCTTAAAGGTCAAGTGTTTTGACAAGCCTCTGATCCGGCCTCCATGCTCTTTTGTGCCAAGGGATTCGCTGAGCATATCATTGTCCCTATTCAGAGCATACTCGCCTTTCCTCTGTGCTTCGACAAGTACTAGAATCTTCGCCCCCACTACCTCGGTCTCAGGTTGTGGGAAGACCAATTTCTCCCCCTCCGGGCGTCCTTTCCTCCCTTTAATCCACTGGAAGGCACGCTCGTCCACACCTACAAAAGGGTCCGGTTGCCCAGCGGCTATTGCGTCCTCTCTTTCCTTCGCCCACAACTCCGCCTTACCAATGTAACCACCCAGTCCAAGGCGAACTCGATGAATGTTTCTCAATGCCAGTTCCCTTTGCTTCTGACTTAGGGCTATAGCATCCAGAGAGGTCTTTTGCCGTATGAACTCGGCCCACTGTGCATCTGTTATATTGTAACCCTCAGGCTTCGGCTTGCCATCCTAGACTAACATGTTCAGTTCACCCTTCCAGCATCGGAAACATTCGCCCAAATTCATCAGGGTGCACGCACGTACTTTTTCCATGTCGGTGTTCCAAGGAAACTTGAATGATTTAGCAATGAGCTGCCACATGTCCACTTTCTTCCCTTCAGGCACCTTTGACCAATCTTGGATCATTGGATCCACATGCACCTTTGTTCTGATTATTGCTCCAAGGGTGTTACGGAACTTTGCACAAACTTTTGGAGGGTTCTTAACCTCTCCTGATGGGCTCAGTTCTTCAACCATCCAGGTGCCTGTGGGGTATTTGTTTCTGCCTCGTTGCCCCTTTTTTTTTAGGTTCACTGGTTGTGGCGGTGCATTCAGTCTCTGGCGCAGAATACTCCAACTCAATTTCTTCTACTTGTGGAGGGCTTACTCCATGTCGGCGGCATCTCCTTTTCCTTACCGGAGAAC
>CM014275.1:55805390-55816453 GCA_004135705.1 Alloteropsis semialata | reverse complement strand
CGCCCCTCCTTGGGACAGCTTTCCGTGGGCGGGACCATCCGCCGCCGCTGTTGGCGTCCCCTCGTCAACCTCCCCGAGGGCGGCAGCCGCCGCCGCCTCGTTGGACCGCCCGGTGAGCCGTCCAACTTCATTCCTTCCCCATCCTCCGTCGTCCCCGATCCGCGCACTCGGCCACGACCATCCTGGTCCGTTACGGGACCCTCTGCAGTGGCGTCGTCCCCCCCTCCCCAGCCGCCCCCCAACCGCCCATCCACCCGCACCGTGGGCGCGCCCGCTTGGGCTGTCAATTCCCCCACCATCCTCGTTCACTCGCCCAGGAAGCATTCAGTTCCACCGCTCCTTCAATCCCGCGCCCGTACGGCCTCTCCCAGTTGCGGCGCCGACGGCGGCACCTTCGTTCTGGGCCCCTTTCCCTCTTTCCGTCCGCCCTCCTGCCGCACCCCAGCTGCCCATCGGCCGCAATATGTCAGGAGGAGGTGAGGACCCCTTCGGGCCTTACTCCCAGCCGGACCGGCGTTTTGTCTCCGGGTACTACCCTGCGCCGCCTCCGTTCTCACCCCCTCCGCTGGACAGCACGGGCACCCAAGTGCCCGGGCCTTACTCCCAGCCGGACCGGCGTTTTGTCTCCGGGTACTACCCTGCGCCGCCTCCGTTCTCACCCCCTCCGCTGGACAGCACGGGCACCCAAGTGCCGGGGCATGGGTTACCCGGGTTTGATTTGAACAACCCCTTTGGAACCTCCAGCGCAGCATCGGCACACGGAGGCATGGCGGGAGCGTCCCATGGCTACTCCGGTTACGGAGGACCATCGGGTTACTACCACATGCCATATCACGCCGGCGCACTCAACGTGCCTGATCCGCCAAGGCATTCTACCTCTTCGATGTCAGGCTACGCAGGGGGCCCCTATGCATCCATTCCACCGAATCATATGCCTTCACTACCTCCGAACTGCGGTGAGTGCCATGCATAGCTGTTCACAATGTTGGGTATCATCTGTCCTAAATCTAACTTCTTTTTTGTTCAATTCTTGCAGGCCCTTATGGCCAAGGCAGTAGCCATGGTGGCCCTGTGAACTTGGCACATGCCTCCCCCTCATGGCATCCGGCGACACGGGGCGATGAAGACATGTCGTCCACTGTACCCCGACGTCAGATGAGCCGACGCCAATTTTTCCAGCAAACCTCGTTCCCCGATCCCGATGTTGCAAGCAACGACCAATCAATGGCCTCTGTTGCTGGTGATGACGACTACGGCTCGGTGAGCAAACTCTTCCTATGTCAATTTCATTTCCATTGTCATGTGTACTGTTATGCAGTGTAAAGTTGTCATGTTATTTCTTGGTTGTTGGCATGTGCTTGCTGGCTGGTGATGTATATTGCCCACCAATGCGATTTGTTTTTGTCGTCCCAATAACAACCTTTCTGATCTTGTTTTTTATGTTATAATATACATTGAGATTTTTTATGTTTTGCCACTATTACCTAGCTAGTTTTCTGTTTTTGTGTGTTTATCTTGTGCTGCTGTGATCCATCCTGTTTGTGCATGTTTTCTCATTGCTTAGGGTAGCTAAATAATTAAAATCTTCTTTGGCTGTAAAGAGATCAAGGGGTGGAGGAGGGAAGAAAACGATGAAATGTGTGGTACACACTACTATTCATTGGCAGATTACTGGCCTCTTTAGTTTGACCACAAAAATCAAAGCATCAACATAAGCAATGTTCCACGAAAACACTGTATCTCACATATGCATACCATTTCTTTTATCATGTTAGAGTAATTAACGTGTACAGGACCTTTGTTTAATGGCACAAAGAGAGTCTAAAGAAAACTGTGGCATTATTTCCCTAATTAAACATTCTAAGCTTTTCCACATCTGATGTGTGATACTTGTCACTGAGGAAACTAGTAACACATTTTTACCAATACATTTGCTGAGCTCCACTGAAACAGTTGCAAAAAAAGATGACAATTAAAACTGCAAAGAACAAATACATACGAAGGAACACTCACCTTTATTGCAGCAGCTAGCGCGTCTAGTAAATTACCATCAGAACTGACCACAAGTCCATCAATATACAGATCCCAGCAGACCTTTCCCTCGACATCAATTAGAGATGACAGATCAATCGCGGCGCCTGAAATATGATTCAATGCATTGTAGTCAGTTAAATGGCAATAAAACATTGTTTTAATGAGTTTGAATTGATTTATGTTGCCCATGCCTGATTTAGCAAGTAGGATTACAAATTCAGAAGATCCATAAACCCATGGCAGTAGCATTGACAGCCCCGAGCATGATTTCTGCCTTGGGTTATTTTCAGTGTCCATTTTCAGTGGAAAATGGGACCTAAATCAGATGTCCTGTCCTTTTCTGCATGTGTTGTTCTGAACTATGTTGCTTCTGAAATTAGCACAAATAACACGCAGCGTTGCTCATGTGTCCATTTGTTACGCATCTGTTTTGTGTGAGTAGGGATCCATTAGAGCCAAATGGGATGATTCCGTGACGCAAGCGTTATGTGAGTTGTGGCATGAGCAACTACAACTAGGCCATTGTGACCGTGGTAGATTGACTGCCATTGGTTGGTCAAACTTGGTTGCTGCATTCAAATCACGCACAGGCAGGCCCTATAGTAAGGCCAAGCTCGAAGCACGGTGGCGCCAGCTAAGGAAGTGGTATGCAGCATTGAAAACATTGCAACGTGGCACTGGGGGGGGCAGAACAAGGAAAGGTGGGTTCGTGGCCACCGAGGCTACATGGTCCAAATTAAAACGGGTAAACCCTTGCATGCCACTTCTCATTTTGGTGCTTCCTACATTGCATTGTCCTACAATGTTACTCATGTTTCCTGGTTGGTGCATTTGTTTTGTTGAACAGTTCCATTCGGAGACAGAGCGTTTGAAGTGGGAACAGCCCCCTTGGCTGCACCTCCTGCATGACATGTTCAAGGACGTGCACATCGATTTCGATGCCGTTATGAAAGCATCTGCCTCTGAACCATCTCTGAAAACATGGAGTCGCCAGACACACCTGCTGCTGACACCACTCCTACTGGTACAACATCTGGTAGCCGCAAGAGGGGAAGGACTGAGGCTACCAAATCGACAGCTGAAAGCCCTTCGAAGCCTCAACCAGAACCTTTGCCAAAAAAGAAGAGAGGTTTTTGGGATAAGCTCCTTGGCAGGGTGAAATCTGAACAAGAGCAAAATAGGAAGGCCCTGCGTGATCTGGCTGCTGAACAAGAAAGGAAAAAAGAAGAAGAGCGCAAGGCGTTCCGACACTGCTTGCAATTAGCAAAAGACTCTGGGATCAGCACCGATAGTGATGAGTTCTTCTTCATCAGCGGCCATTTCGAGCAAGAGTCTCGCAGAGAGGCGTTCCTGCTATGTGACACACCCGAAGCTAGAAAGGGGTGGATCTGTAGAGCATTCCAGCATTACCACGGGAGTGGTTAGGCAGTGTACTGTGGATAGGTTGGCGTAGTTAAGTAATAGGGGCTCTAAATAATGATGCACGTAATGCTTGCTGTAGAACCTAGTCTATTCATTCATGCACTGATGTGCAACTACAACAACTCTTGTATGCATGATGTCTGAACTATGTCATATATGTTTGCTGGTACTGCTGCTACATTGCATTGCTCATGTGTGTCACATTTAATGATGCACGTAATGCTAGATATTTGTCATATATGTTTCCTGCTACTGCTGCTACATTGCATTGCTATTGTTTGCCACAGGTACTCATGTTTCCTAATCTTTTTTTGCAGGCCTCTAGTAGTGCGGACAATGGTGGAATTGGTGGACATGCTGCAGCACTTGAACAAGATTACGCCACCGAGGACAGCATGGGTATGGCAGGGGACCGCAGCAGCAGCGAAGAGGATGTAGCTTGGTCAAGTGGGGATGACTCAAGTGATGACGAGTACGAACTTGTGTTCAAGGGCTGGGAGGATTTGTTTGGCAAAGACAATCCTGTCTTTGAGGGAATGCAGCTGCTCATGAGTAGTTCGAGGTCTACAACAAAACTTTTGAAGAAGGCCATCCTGCAAGGTATGTACGAAGAATCCTTTTCTTCCTCCAAAAATAGAAGGGAAATCAAGGAGACGGGAATTGAATGGGTGGAGAGGACATTGCGTCATCCAACACATTGCTACAACATGTTTAGGATGCATTCTCATGTGTTTGAGTCGTTACATGAGGTCTTGGTAACCACCTATGGGTTGAAGTCCACAACAAAGTGCTCTTCTCGAGAGGCTTTAGGAATGTTCTTGTACATGGTTGGGCCTCCACAACCAGTTCGGCAAGCTGAGAATAGGTTTGAGAGGTCCATGGGGACTATTAGCCGCAAATTCAGACATGTTCTATCTTGTGTGACCAAGCTAGGCAAAGACATAATAGCACCAAAGGACCCCACATTCGGATCTGTGCACCCCAAGGTCGCGAACCATAGGTCCGCACCTTTCTTCAACAATGCAATTGGGGCAATAGACGGAACACATGTCAAAGTGGTGGTTCCTTTTGAAAAAGTTGGCCAGTATATCAACAGGCAGAATGATAAAACTCAGAATGTACTGGCCATTTGTGACTTTGATCGGCGCTTCACTTTTGTTGCTGCGGGGGTTCCTGGATCGGCCCATGATTGGACCGTGCTTCAGGAGGCAATCCGGAAGTATGGGTCAGAGTTCCCCCATCCACCCACAGGTAAAACATTTATTTGTTTGCTGTGTACATTTCCTATTTGAAGCTAGTGAAGCATGTAGTATAAGTGTGATTTGTAGACTGCTGCTTTTCCTTCAACTGAAACTTGGTTTGGTTAGGTCCAGAGAATTGTTTTGGTTCCTGTGTAGAATTTTCTGGGCCTTTTTTGACCTTCTGCTTTTGCTTCTTATTTGACATATCTGAAATCCAGTGTTAACTGCTCTCAGAAATAGAACTCCAATGTTAACAGCTTGTGATCAATTACCAGAGATCAGTGGCTGGTATGCAAGCTTCTTCTATGCTAAATGTGCTAGTATGAATATTATGGTTCCTTTGAACGTTAAGGATTGCAAATGTTCCAAATTTTCCAAATGTAATCATAATGGTACAGAACTGAAAACCTATTCCAAATGTTGCCCGAGCAGCAAGCAGAGAAATAAAAGAGATAAAACAGATGTTGTTGGTATTCCAAATATTTCTCGGCTTGCTGCTCGGGGAACATTTGGAATAGGTTTGGAGTTCTGTACCATTTTGATAGCAGCAATAGCTTGGCTTTTTTCTGTAATATTCAGCCATGACAGCTGGACAGATTTCCAGTTTCAGTCAGTCTCTGGTATGTGAAAGGTCATTTACATGTAACAGCGTGCTACTGTTTGGTTGCTTGTTATTTTATCTTAAGTAACTCCTTGATTGCTCTTTGATGAATGATTAGTTTAATCAACATCAATTAATGTTCTTCTAAACTAGTACCAAGCTATCTCATTTGTTGTCTCCGCGATATGCTATTGTTTCTTCCTTGCATGTTAATCCCTTTGCTTGATCATTAGAACATGCATGTTGTAGGTGGTAGACTGTAGCATAATTTGATCTGCATCACTTGTACTTGAAGTCTGGAGCTGGTCGGCTACACACTAGGCATGCATGGGTAGCTTGATCTCAGAGGCTCGGTTATGTCACCAGTTTACCAACAGCTCGTAGGTCATCTGTTTTAGTTCTTGCCTGGATGTTTAATTATGTTCATGCTGGTTGATAGTAAGTTATACTACAGAAGCACCTTTCCGAGTCTAAGATAACTTGAGATGTTAACTTACTATTATTGTAGCAATATGTTAGCCTCTTGCTTTCGTTATGATTACATTTGGAGATAGTGCAAAGCGGAATCTTGGGCAGAGTTTGTGACTTTTCTAGGTCGATGCTAATGAGTTGTGTTATAGATGTGAGTTTAAAACGTTGCCGTTTTAGGTTACACAGCTTATGCAGAGGATGTCGTACCGGCTAAATAGAAGGACTCTACAATTACAAACTGTCCAGTCCAGTTCTTATAGAACGAAAAAATGGATTAGCATGTCAACAGTCTGTTTTCTTTTCACAAACATACCTGCAATCCTATTCTGCATGTCGACAGTCTGTTTCTTCAATTTAGGAACATTAGGGTACGTTTGCTTTCTTCTCTCGACTGCTTGATGTGGTTGTTCCATTATACGTGCAGGGAAGTTTTATCTGGTTGATGCGGGGTATCCGAACCGTCCGGGCTACCTATCACCTTACAAGGGGTGCAAGTACCATCAACAACAGTGGCGACGTGGACCACCACCATCCGGTGAAAGAGAGCTATTTAACCAAGCGCATTCATCGCTGAGGTCCGCCATAGAGCAGTCCTTTGGGGTGCTGAAGATGAAGTGGAGAATACTCTTGGCTGTTCCATGCTATCAGGAAAGTATCCAAACCGACATAATTCTAGCTTGTTGTGCGCTGCATAATTACATTATTGATCATGATGATGACGACATCGACTTCCGATTAGCTGGGTATCTCCAAAGTTTTGGCATGCGTGACAGCGATGATGAGGACCCCCTTCATCGCCGTGAGGCTGATGAAGCTGACGATGACACCAACATGAATGAAGTGCGCGATGAAATAGCACATGCATACTATATGTCCCAACAGCGGCGTTGAGCTGGTGATTTTACTTGTTTGGTTTGTGCGATGATGTGTGTGCAGCCGGAAATTGTGGTTCTTGATGCCTTTGTTTGCTCAGCTCTGCAGCTGGTTATAACTGCAGCTGCTGCAGCCCGTGGCCAAATTGTTCCTTTGAATGTCTGATGCATCAACTTGTTGAGAACTTCTTGTCATTCTTTTCCATTCAAAAAGGTTGTAAAGCTATGGACGAATTCATGTTTACAACTTGTGTGCACTTAGCAAATTTATGTGTGTGTGGACTGATGGTTCGGTGCAGCCGAGGCATTTAATGACTTTGACTGAAAAATTTTTGTGAAACACATGCAATACTTTGCATCCAATTCTTTTCACCTTCGATCTAAACACGGCCTATACGCATGTTGGGAGGGGAAGGGTGTACATCCTTTTACCATCTCATAAAAAAGACACATGTGGGCTGTTGCAGCACACACTTGGCATGCTCCATGTGCTTCATCTTTAAGAGTCTTCTTTCTTGGAGCTTGAGCCTCCATCTTGGGAGGCTCTCTGCCAAGCCTGTTATACCAATACTAGTGCTTGCTACAACAAAAATGAAGAAATGGCATTTTGTGGAGAATGTTGTATAAAACAATTGTGATGATATTTGTGTTGTCTGAAAAATCGATCAGAAACTCTGAGCTCTTTGTACTGTCTGAAAGAAACAAACATTTACGACAATGCATTAATAACCCCTGCCTTGCACGATTCTTTCATAATATAATTTTCTGAATCAGCTAAACTCCAATAGCTTTCGTATAGCTAGCATTACAGCAAGTATTACGGACGGGATTCAGCCGGCACAACACAATCCACTTTAGCTCGGCACATGATGTGGAGGAGCGAGAAAGCGAAATGAACGTTTCACGAGTCGCTCGACGCGGGCGTCGGAACCGAGACCCATGCACCCGCTCTGTGCCCACAGCTGGCGACCGAACCAGAGACTTCTTCCTCCTCCCGATCCTGTGCTCCCTCCGCCTCCCCTCGCCTCCCCCGCGCCAATCCTTCTTCTCCTCCTGCCAAAACAATACCCCGCGCACCAAATTGATCTCCCTCGCGCGCCAAATCGATCCCCCCCTGCCAAATCGAAGGATTAAAGTCCCAAATCCTTGTATACTCCATCCCCAATCTCCACCAAACCCTAGACAAGAAACTCACCGCCGGTCCCTGCGAGACGCCTCGTCAATCCAAGAGGACCTCTGCCCCAGCGCCAATGGAGATCCTGCCACCGCCTGGTGCTCAGTGAGTTCCACCGGCGGCCGCCTCTTCCATGTTTGGGCCCAGAGCTTGGTGCCCTCCGTGTCCACCACAGTCCATGGCGCCCCCCTCCACTCCATACTGGATTCCCAGGCTACAGCATCCAGGCATGCCCGGTTCATCGCCTCAAGGCCCTTGGTGGACACCTCCTTCCTCTGCAAATATGGAAGACTCCGATCTGCAAGTCTGGTAGGAGTTTCCTGCTCTCTAAGCTGGTTACTCTTTTTTTTTGCCACTTGTATATGAACTGAAGCATGGTCGTTGGCTACCAGTGAAGGGAATTTGTTGCTTGATTATTTTCTAGTATGCATGGTAGTATTTTTTTTATGTATGGAAGTTCAGTTCAGTTGAATAAGTTCATCAGTGTATGGAGCAGTCCTGCTCAAAGTAGTTCAGTTGTGCTTCATATAGTCAAATATTATGAGAACATACCATAGTTGTGCTTTATGAAAGTTTCATGTATACTACCTATTTTTGTTATAGTGATATAATGTTGTCTTTTCTACCAGGGGAGTGGATTCTAACCCACCTAGTGGTTTGCTAAATTTCTTGAATAAGAACACACCTAAGCATGTACCTGCACAAGCTGTGAACAATGGGAGTTCATCACAGCCGATCAATGTTGGTGATGACGCAAATGGTTCTGATTGTTCTAGGACTGAAAAGCGCATGCTATGGACAAAAGATGAAGATATTACTTTGGTAAGTTACTTTTCAAAAATTCAAATGATCCTGTCCATGTGTGAATTAGTAGCAATGCATTGTTCAGCCTCTTTTGATAATATTTTAGGTTGGTGCATGGCTTAACAGTTCAAATGATCCACTTCATGCAAATTACAAGAAGAACGACTAATATTGGAAAGAAGTTACTGCTGCCTACAGTAGCGCAATTCCAAAAAATTGTGCAAGGCTAATGAAGTGCATCAAGGATCGATTTGGAAGAATTAAGAAAAGGGTTGCATCATTTTGTGGTAGCTGGAAGGAGGCCAATGCTCTGTGGGCTAGTGGTGAATCTGATGTGGACCTAATGGACAGGGCACTAAAACTTTATGAAGAGGAGCATAAAAAAGATGGTCCATTTATGTTTAAACATTGTTGGGAGGTTCTTCACGAGGAGCCAAAATGGGATGCCTATTTAGAACGCCTTGCAAATTTAGATCCAGAAAAGAGAAAGTTCAATGTTGAGGATGAAATGGGGCAGCATTTGTCATTAGATGATGATAAGAAGAACGGCCAATAGGGGGCAAGAAAGCTAAAGAGCTGAAGAAACGAAAGAGAAAGGATGAAGCTTGTATTATAGATCTTGAAAATGAACTACAACTATTTGTAAATGCTCAGAACAAAGCAAATGAAGGCCGCAAAGAGATGCTAGAGACACAGAAGCTTGTGTCAAGTGAGAATCTGGAAGCTCGCAAGATTGCTTACCTTGCAGCAAAAGAGAGCAAGGAGTCAGCCATGCTAGAAACATACCAAGAGTTGTTGAAGCAAGACACAACTGTTATGGCTGAAGATGTGAGATTTGAGCCATGTGTTAGCATTGAGGTGTTTCAGGGAGAAGTTATTTGGCAACACTAACTAAGGTACTACCCTGCTGAAACTGTTTTAGTGTTTTTACAGAATACAAGTTGAATTTGTTCTCTACTGCATTAAATTGTTTTATGCAGATAATAATGTATCATTAATAATTCAGTCAATAGTCCAACTTAACTACAATGTATTGTAATCAGATGAGATAATTTTGAAATTGACTTCTACAGATTAAAATGTATCATTAATCCAGTCAATAGTCTATAGATAACTATGCAACATAGCACATCTATATATACTGCTACCTCCCACCTTTATATTCCGCCAACCTATTTGCCACCATATTCACCTTCTCCTCCATCTTCCTCACTCTCTATGGCGGATTCATCTTCCTACTAGGCTGATTCCGATGAACTAGCCCCATCCAAAATCATGAAAGAGTATGTTGCTGAGCAGAGCATCCTAGATTCCTTTGCTAGGAGGCTCGCAACAAAGATCAAGGCTAGGATCTCAGGTGAGGTATCGCAGCGACGGTATGGTCCAAGAAAGAGCATTCGCAGGGATCATGTTGGTGCTCATGAGCGTCTTGTGGAGGACTACTTTGCTGCAGAGCCACTCTACCCTGAGAGTATGTTTCGTACTAGGTTCCATATGAATAGGCGCCTCTTCCTACACATTGTGAACTCTCTTGGTCAGTGGTCTCCCTATTTCACTTATAGGACAAATTGTGCCGGTCGAGTAGGTCTCTCACCACTGCAAAAGTGCACAGCTGCCATGTGCATGCTTGCATATGGCACCCCTGCAGATGCCCTTGATGAGTACCTAAAGATTGGGAAGTCTACTGCATTAGTATGCTTGGACAAGTTTGCACAGGGGGTGATTGAGGTGTTTGGTGGGGAGTACTTGAGGCGCCCCACACGTGAGGATCTTGAGCATATACTGCAGGTTAATGAGTCACGTGGCTTCCTGGAATGCTAGGAAGCATAGATTGCATGCATTGGTACTGGGAGAAGTGCCCTTTAGCATGGAGGGGGCAATTCACTCGTGGTGATTATGGAGTGCCAACCATAATTCTAGAAGTTGTTGCATCCAAAGATCTGCATATATGGCATGCTTATTTTGGTAAAGGAGAAGCCCCTCAAGTTCATTTTTCAGTCAATGGGAATGAGTACAGCACAGGTTACTATCTTGCTGACGGTATATACTGTAATGTCCCGGAAAAATCGAAAACCTAAATCACGCGTTTAACAAGTTTTCAAATCTTTTCCGATGAATTCTCGAAACTCCAAAATCAGTTCCTTCCGAAATCCGTTCCCGTTACTTCCAAATTCCAAATCCAATCTTCCCGGAATCAATCCCGACCGTTCTTTTCTCCTTTGTCCCGTCCGCGTGTCGCGTTCCGCCCGCGCGTCGCGCGTGCGTCCGACCGCCGCCGCGAATCCCGGCCGTTTTCCCCTTTTTCCTTTCTTTCCCTTTTCCTTAATTTCTTTTCCCATTTCTTTTCTTTTCTTCCTTCCTTCTTTCTTTTCTTTTCTCCTTTTCTTTTTCTCCCTCCTTCTCCTTCCTCCCGCGCCCTCCTCCTTCCTGCTCAGCCCCGAGCG
>CM014275.1:55735691-55784383 GCA_004135705.1 Alloteropsis semialata | reverse complement strand
GACTACACTGCTCATCGGGGAAGCTTAGGTGTAGGCGGCACGTGGGTCGAGGTTTCACAGGTGAGGTCAGCGTTACCCGAGTACTTTAGCGACACCCAAAAGAGGCATGCGAGAGTGTAAAGGGAAATGTATGGAAATACGAAGGATCGTGGCAAAACTTAGCTGTTTTGGTGTTTTGTCGTTGAAGCTGAGGAGTCGATGGCTCTGCAGTGCCGGAGCCCCCGGAGATGCGCTCCCCGCCCGCGGGGCCGGGGAACGCGAGGTCGTCGTGCGCCGTGGGGTCGGTCGTGTCGAAGTGGACAGGCGGCGCTGTCCGGTGTGGCGGCGCGGTTGGGCGTGGCAGAGCATGCCTCTCAGGCCCCACAGTTGGGGTCGGGCGCAGCGGAGCGCGCCTCCATGGTTGGGTCGCCGCGAGTCGGGGCGGCTGCCGGGCGGCCGTGAACCTTGTCGGGCGGAGATGCAGGCCGTTGCAATGGGCTGCCGGGCATAGGCCAGTGGCCTAACTACTCGAGTAGTAATTACCAGTGAGCACTCCGCATGCAAGGGATGCAGAGGGCCCCACATGTGCCAGTACTCACACCGCATGCAAACAAAGCAAGGCTGCAGCTCGCACACATGCACAGCACACAGCACCCACACATGCACCGGTAGTACCATCTAGCACTTATGGCCTGAAGGACTCGCAGCACACACGCACATATATTCGTACATGCAGTGTCACAGCATGCATGTTCGTACTGTTCAGGTGGAGGTAAATCAGAGAGAAAGGGATAGCTGCCGGGGCTTTTTATTTTTAATCCGCTGCCATTGGGTACCCCTAATATTGGTATCCGACAATTAGTACTATGAGGGCTGTGCTGGCTGCTGTGGTGTGATGTATATGTTGGAACTAAGCTGTTTGTTTCATGGTTTTGTCCTGCAGGTTAAGCTGCTGCTGCACAAGTGACAATGGACGAAGACGACAGACGAATATTGGCTGCGGGTGCAGAATTGCTGAAGGCGGTGAAAGCGTTACAGGATTTGGAGGCTATGCAGGGACCACAGGTAAAGCCTCCGTGTCCCGTTCCCAAACTAAGTGGCGCGCAATGGCTGCACCTATGCATGATGGATGAGAGGAGATGTAGGGACACCCTTCGTATGTCGCCAGATGCTTTCATGCACTTGCATCACATACTTCAGGGGTTTGGGTTACAAAGTACAAGCAAGTGCGACTCTACTGAAGCTTTAGCTATGTTTATTTGGATATGTGGCCACGCGGGTGCAGTTAGGGAGGCAAAAGATAGATTTGAGAGGTCGATGGATACAATAAGCCGTAAGTGCACCCAGCTTTGTGACATAATGCTTCAATGGTCCGATACAGTGCTTGTTCCAATTGATGCTGAGTACAATGGAGTGCCCATTGAACTGCAAAGGTTTGCACCCTGGTTCGATGGGTGCATAGGAGCTATAGATGGCACTCACGTACCAGTTGAGGTCAATCGTGGTCGGAAAATCGACTACATCAATAGGAAAAATACCGTGTCGATTAATGTCTGTGCTGTAGTGGACATGCACGGATTTTTTACATATGTTGGCGCGGGGATGGCTGGCTCATGCCATGACATGAGAGTTCTACAAGAATGCATGAGCACCAGGAGGTTTCCGACTCCTCCGAAAGGTATGTTTTGGTTTGAAACAATATGTACACCTGTGACGTATTTTTTTTTGGGACATGATGAACTAAACAGATGCCTTTGGTTTAATTAATGCAGGTCGGTACTACTTGGCGGACTCAGGATATGCCGACCAGATGGCTTCATGGTTCCATATCAAGGGAACAGGTACCACCACAAGCATTTTGAGGGGGTCGACCTCTCCACACTCGGAAAGGAGGAGACGTTCAATTATTGTCATGCAAGCCTGCGTAACATAATTGAAAGAAGGTTCGGAAACTTGAAAGAGAAGTGGCAGCTATTGGACAGTGTGCCATTAATGCCGAGCAAGAAGCAAGCAATTATGATAATTGCATGCTTTGCCATGGACAATTTTTTGTGGCGTAGACATTTTGGAGTGGGTGACAAGTACCCTCTATCGTTCTGGGTTGACATAAACAAGGACGTGTCAACTTCGACGCTGAGGGACTTGACAGCCACGATGTTGTATAATCCTCGGTCTGCCTAGGTAATTGCTTGCTCTTAGTTTGATTATATAGATCTTTGGTTTCTTTAATTATGATGAGTTGTAAATGCAGGTCATGGAGGAGGCTGAAAATGGACGGATGGGAGGCCATGAATTGACTGCATGCTCTAGCGCTTGTTTTTAGTGTAATTTGTTGTTTTAGTGCCAAACAATGATGTCATTTTGTAATTAGACTGAATGTGCTCATGTGTACTTTGTGGACTGTTTGTGGTGATTAATGGAACTGAAATGTAATTATGTGTGCATGAGATGCAAGTGACTATGAAGGCTATATTGGTTTGGCGCCAAAAATTGAAGTGAGATGCTGCCATGATTATTTTTTGAATTTGAAATTCAAATGGGTGGAACCAGCAGCTCCTGTGTCGCTGGAGCTTGCTGACTCGCTGGAGGCTTGCTGGATTCCAGCTCCAGCTCCAGCCGGCTGGATCCACCCATCCGAACAAGGTTCTTGCAGACCCAGTATGCGATTGAAAACATGCAATCAAGTATAATATTACGGAAACGATTGCATCTGCAACACCTAGACACTCTTTCGTATATAACAAGGATCGAACTCAAATCGTATTGATGTAACTAATCTTCAAAAATTAAGTAAAGACCATGATCATCAACTTAACGTTGAAAGATGGTTTTGCACCATAAGGAACAGAAAAAGGATTTGCCCTTTCCGTTGGTTCCACTTCCACAGTTCCACCCAACCTGTTTGGTTCGGCGACTTTGGTCCAGATTGCAACATTTTTCTTCTTGCCATACAGTTCCCAAACTGTCACTGCCTCACCATTGCTGATCCATAAGTATCACCGCTGCCACGAAACAGTGAGGTTTGATACTTCAATTGCTGTTGAATCCACAGCAATGTTTAGCACTCCAACATTTTCATATTCCTTCTAAAGAAGACAGGCATAAAGTCTTTGTTCTACAGATTGCTTCAGCAAACAAAGACCCACAATCTGCCATGTTCTCGCTTTCAAATGCCCACAGACCACAGCAACAAGCCCCTGTTTTGCTGATGACCAAGTAGCATGGTATTCCTGGAATAATAAAATGCATGAAATTAAAAAACTTTATACGAAAAGCATTAATACTAGCAGGTCAAAACCCTCAAGGAAAATTATGCTTTCCAAAAAAATAAAAAGACGTAGAAACTTACCACACAGGCAGAGTATGACATTAAGAATTTCAGTCTGATACAGGCCTTAGCTCATCACTCGTTCTGGTAGAGAGGTCCTGCAAGGTGTTCAAGCTTCTTTCAATTCGATCCTCGATACATGCGAGTCTCCTCTCAAGTTTTAACACACTGATATGCATGATACGGACATCAACTTCTGCAAGCTTAGCAAAAGCACGTAGCAACATGTAATAATCAGCATGCGCAACACAAATAAGGCCACCACATAGTCTCCTCCTCCTATAACGAAGATAACCATCTGATTTCCTCGGTTTCCTAGGTGGCAAATAATTGAATCCATGATCTTCCATCTCTGACTTGAGGATTTGCATTGCATCATGACCTGAAGATGAGGAAATACAACTTTCTTCGACAAATGTTCCATTTCGGTAGCGCTTGTTCACTCCATTTGTTACTGTCGCTTCTTCGATACGTTGAGACTGGGATTTTACATGCTCTTTTGGATTGTCATCCTGCAATGCAATATCATAAACATCTAAATATTTCATAGATGGGAACTGATTTTGTGCAAGACAACTAGAATGATGCTATCAAGTATCAAAACAAACTAATCAGGCATAAAATCAACATGAAAACCCCACCCCAAGACAAAATTTTGAGGTTCAAGGTCGAACTTAATCTGTAGATTGCGTTTACTACTACAGATTTTTTATAAAAATATAATGATAGCAAGTTTGGCATGATATAACCTGGGATGTGCTGCACTGCATATTAAGTCATTAGTACAGTTGCATAGAGAAAGATCTGCTCCAGAATATGAGAAGGTAAATAATTAATCTGTAATGGGCACAGTCGTCAAGTTACACACTATGATAGTTTTTGGCACCTCATGCAAAAGGAAAATAGGTGACAACATTGTCAAGCAAAGTGCAATACCTCTCTGGCATTGTACATATCCCAAAAGATCTCTATTAGATGCTCCTCTTCAGTTGAAAATGTTATCCCAGTAAAAATAACTTCCTTGCAGTATTTGAGATAAGATCGGAGGTCACTTGAGTAGTCTGTGAAATCAGAAAACAATCAAAACATCAAAATCAAGCGTCCTATCATTAAGTGCTCCAACTAGCCACAAAAGTGTCAGCTAAGACCTGAGAAATCAACCCATTATAACTTGATAAGGTATAAATGCAAGTATCAAGACTGGCATACAAAATGATGCACAGGACCCACATATGTTAGTCCTGGTTTTACCCAACATTAGCTTTTCACTTCCAAGCGGGAAAGAAGACAAGACCTTAAGTCCAAGAAATACGCAAATGACATTTTGTAATTAATTTAGTATAGAAAGTTGAATATAGATTAACTATTGTTAACATAACTACGGCACAAACTAACCCATATGTACTAGAAGATATAGTTAATGTGGACATAAGGAAAAGAGCCAGAAGCCATTCAAATTTACCATGCGCAACATTGATTTTATCATAGGCAGCTGCAATAGCAACCAACAGCTCTTTCATGCCAAACTCCTCGCTGTTACTGTCATCAAGCTTCCTGAAAGTTGGTGGATTTGCATCAGGTTTAGATCCACCTGTGTTTCTTCCTTCTTCACAAATCTTCTGCAAAGAACATAACTTCAGTTATAAAAGAACTTAAATGGCATAAGGGAATCTATGTGGCAAACTCACCTCCCATATTCCTTGACCGTTGATGTTATACAGAATTCGTATAGTCACAACTAATATAGCCATCACACAAACCCGTGTAGGGATTCTAGCAGGATTACTGGACAACCATAGTTCTGCAGNGCGTCGCCGCCTCAGGCAGGCGTGCGGACGCCGCTGCCTCGCGGTGCAGGCAGGAGCAGGCAGGCACACGGGCCGAGCCGGCGCGGGTGGACTGCCGGAGGCCGGAGCGGTGCGGACATTTTTTGATTTGTATGATTTCATATTTGGTTCTAGTTGCAGATTGTTGAATTCAGATAGATAGAGGATTGGTTTATTTTGATTGTTCAAGCCGCATATGTAATATTGTTGGTGGATTTTGTAAGATTTTAGGAAATCTATGTGATTCTTGTGTTTTTGTATGCTGCGTTTTTTAATAGTGAATTTGTGAGGATTTGTTAGAATTTTGGAGAAGCTCTAGCTTTTGAAGGAGCAGGAGCAGATCCAGCTTTTTTTTTATTTTTGGAAAAAATGTATGGTTCCCGGTTGGTAAAAGGACCCGGGATTAAAGGTGCTTTTAGTCCCGGGTAAATACCCGGGACTAAAAGTGAAGACATTTAGTCCCGGCTACGTAGTCCCGGGTGGGAAACCGGGACTAAAGGCTTTTCCCACCCGGGACTAAAGCCGCTTTCTGTAGTAGTGTCCGTCCACGTATGCCCGGGAATCCACTAGCTTTTATTACTACCTTCTGTCTTCTGAGGATGGGTACATCCCTGGTTCCCTACGAGGCTTCTATTCAGCGCTCGTTCGCTGCGAACCGGTTGCGGCGACCGAAGGACGAGGTACTGTTTATCTTCTTCCTCCTCCACTTTCTTCTTCCCCGCGCCGGCTGCGCCCTCGCCGCCTCCGCCGCCGCCCACCGCCAACTCCGGCGAGCTCCCCCGCCCCGACCTGGCCCGGCCGCCTCTACCACTGCCAGGACCCTAAACCGCCCGGCCTCCATCCCCACCGCCTGGCCTGCCTGCCTCCCCCCGGCCGGCCCTTCGATCTATAGCCGCCGGAGTTGGAGAAGAAAGAGAGGAGGCTCGCCAGAGGGTCCTTCGCCCTCGCCGCCGGGCCGTCCTCCCTTGCCGTCCTCTCTCTCTCTTGGTTTTTCTTCCGACGCGTGCGGGAGGAAGACGACGGTCGCAGCCTCTGGATAAGGGCGTGGCCAATTGGCTGGCGACACGCGTCCTGTTCGCCGCCAACGGTCGCAGCGAGCGCGCGCCGTATAAGATTTTCGGGTTCCCTACGCCATGTTTCTTCTTGCAAAGTACTCTGTGCTCTTCTTGCAAGTATTCTGCGTGTTGTTTATCTGTCTGGCGAGCTGGTCTGCTACGAGCAGTTTGCGATGCATCCTGAATTGGCATATAGCTTATCCAAACCCCATCTGAATAACCCAAGACTAGAAGATTTCTACAAAGCTTAGCTGACTCCCACATGATTTAAAATGGGCTGCAGGTTGAATTCTACTGGATTTCCAATTCAAAGAAAGCATGCATCTATCAGAAAATTTACAACTTTTCGGACCTTAATCAGAAAAATCCCGCATCCAAATGCTTGGGATCCGATCAGAGGCTGGCTCGAGATGGTGTGTGAAACTACACTACTAGCCCCATCGGAGTAGCAAACCAGAGTTTTAACGGGCGCAGAAGAAACTGTGAGGAGAAATTTTTAGAGCTGACAAGGACAAAACAACATCTAATTTTCTGTGACCAAACTTCAGTGGAAGCCCGGGCTGCTGAGCTAGAAAACTAAGAAAAGAAGCTTAGGCTAAAATTTAGTCCATTATATGATCCAAACAAGAGGACTAACTTTAGTTGCACCCCAAATAAAGATTAGGGCCTGTTTAATTCGGTGAGAAAGTTTGCAAAATTTACTGTAGCAATTTTAAATCGAAGATTAGAAGAACATTACTGTAGCAATTTTAAATCGAAGATTAGAAGGACTAAACATGATCTAATTATAAAACTAAATACACGGATGGACGGAAAATCGCGAGACGAATCTATTAAGCCTAATTAATTCATCATTATAGATTGTTTACTGTAGCATGACGTTGTCTAATCATGGCCTAATTAGGCTCATTAGATTCGTCTCGCAAAGTTACCCGGGGTTATGGAATGGGTTTTGTCATTAATTCATATTTAATACCCTTAATTAGTGTCCTAACATTTGATGTGACAAGTTTACAAACTTAGTTTGCGAACTAAACAGGGCCTTAGTCCATTAGTTAGTCAGCACATCCGACCTAAATTGGACTAAAAGAAGATAACTGAAGATAACCAAGTAGCAAAAGACCAAAATACCCCTTATTTCCTCCCAAGCATGCCCAGGTCAAAGGGAGCCTAAGCATGAGTGGACTAGAGAATTTAGGCAGTATGTCCATATAAACTACACTTTTTTTGGTAATATATCCCAATTATAGGTTTTTTTTTTCTTTTATAGATATGTAACTTTTACTATACACCTAGATATACGCTATTTCTAGATACATAATAAAAACTATATATCTAGAAAATCCAGAACAACCTATAATTTAGAATGAAGGAAGTAACTAACTTCATATGCTCGACACTGGTACTATATGATCGATCGTTAACAAAACAAAAGTCAAATAGGTAAATGCATAGAACCGCCAAGACAATGTAATTTAAAGTGCAATCAGGAGAGTATTTTCTATAAGTTGGTGGAAATATCAATCACCTTTGAGTGTTGTGTACCTGAGCTGAGATCCCTCGAAATTTCTTCGGTCCAGTACTTGGCACTAGTATTTCTCTGAACTTCCTTTCACACTAATTTCTTTCCCTCCAACACCAGATTTTGTAGCTGCCTATTTCACAACGATTCACGTTCAGATAAATTCTTCTCCAATTTCAGTAACACTGGGTTTTGAGATGTTGGCTTTCAAGAGGGAGTACATAAGATGGCAGCCCTGTGTATCCTAGATGCGCACCGCTCGTTGTAGTTCTGTGGCAATCAGTAGATCTCACAAGTTCAGTAATTCACTGCTGGCATACAGAATTCTCTTTGCTTTCACCCTTGTTGCAGCCACGAATCCTGAGTCTAGGAAGTATTGCTCGTTCCTCCTTTGCCTGTGCCTCTGGTTGCTCCATGCTCTGACCACTGATTGCCATTCAGAATATATAGTCCATGGAGAACTGTCCGAAAGATACTGGAATTTTGAATGAAACGTCTCTGAAACTTGGATGATATCTCTCTGGAACTGGAGACCTGCTTCTGTAGGAATCCCATGAGAGAAGCCTTTAGCGATCGACCTGGCATCCTGTTGCCTACGACGGACTCCATTGCAAACTACAAGAATTGGATACACCCTGAAAGATACTGATAACAGACTGCCTTGCTTGCTGTGTGTCCCACGCATCCATTCTGCTCCTATGATCTCCAACGCAAACAGCAGCTGCAAGCATGCAACTATCAAGCCAGCCACCTAGCAACCAGGGGCAACTCTCAAGCGGGCAAGCGAACACTTTGGTTTGAGCGGCAAATTTTTTGCCGAGTAATAAATGCAACTTTGACCGTTAATTATGGGTATTAAATAAAGTCAGTTTACAAAACTACCTCCACAACCCCGGGCAAAATCGCGAGACGAATCTAATGAGATCTTTGACCGCATGATTAGAGGATGATTACTGTAGTATTACTGTAGCAAATCATGAATTAATTAGGCTCATTAGATTCGTCGCGCAAAGTTGCACTTATCTGTAAAAAGGTTTTGTAAATAGACTTCATTTAGGACTTCATGCAGGCGAGATTCCTTGGGGCAAAATTTTTGCCCCAACGAACCAAACACGGCCTAGGCAGGCGGCACAAATGCATGGCATGGTGACAAATGAACTCTGAAAAGAACACAGTGGCGACATGAGTGCAGAGTCTGACTTTGGAGGGCAGAAAGCTGAACCCCCGCGGAGGTCGTCAGAACCCTTGAACGCAAGGACACAAGGAAGTTTCGCGGAAGTGGTGGTCGGAGAATTTCTGCCAAGGCCGCTGGGCTGGGAGAAGATATCAGGCTACTGGGAGTTGCCATGTTGGCGTGCAGGCTGCGCTGGTGTTATTGGGCGCTCGTTCGTCGCGCGCGCGTTGCGACGATCGGTTGTTGCTACTAGATACCAGCGCGCGTGCGTTTAAAACATCGAGCAGCGAACCCGAATTTCACTGGGTCTCAGTTCCCACCACGGCCTTGGCCCACCAGTTCCCAGATCAAGCTTTTATATGGGCTAGAGTTTCTCCTGCTCTATATTTCCCACCACGGTTTTGGCCCACCGGTTCCCAGATCAAGCTTTTATATGGCTACAGTTTCTCCTGATCTGCATTCCCAGATCAAGCTTTTATATGGCCCACCATGGTGCTGTTTTCTCGTTCGGGACAGCGGGTTTGTGGGTGAAAAAATGGGCGGGGGATGTTTGACATACATATGTAAGAAGAATCTGCAGGATAAGAAAACTACTAATTTTTTGACAAACCAAAAATGGATCGTGGAAAAAAACTAACCAAAAGCTTTTATATTACAAGTTCAAACCAAACAGATTATGCAGATTAATACAGATGATCAATATAACCAGAAGCGGCATAAATATAACAAAGATACGCCGTGGCCTTGTTAACATAAAAAAAATTAACCAAAAACTAGAAAATGAAACTGCTTTGTCCATCCTTCGCCAAAACTTCCATCCCATTCAGTGATAGAAATTAACAGTGATACCCTTGAAAGAGGAAAAAGAGAGAGGAAAAATTAGAAATTAATTTACAATTAAAAGGTATAACCTGAATATTTAGGAATGAACAAAAAGAATGTAGTCACGTAAAACTTACGTGCGTGGTTAGTATTTTTTTTTGTATCTACAAGCGTGTCATACTTTTCATTGCATGGGTGTGTCACCAAGTAGTATAGCAAACATTCACGCAAGGGTTTTGCATCTTCCTGTGAAAAATACACATTTGTATTAAAAAAACGATATACATATATATTGGTACCAAGGGGAGGGGAATAGGTTAAAAGAAATAAATTACAGAAACACACTAAGTATTTGATATACAGTTAACCCAAATTGTACACTTAGAAACATTTAATACTTGCAGTGTACTCATGCAAGGCCCCTGGATCACAAAACGACAAAAATAAATAAAAATAAAACTATGGGAACTAATAATAAACAATCCTGAAACATTGTACTGCTATATTTAAAAACTTTATACTGTGCATTCACAGACCTATTGGCTGTTTTCAGAAGCTAATGTAAAAAAACTTTGGAGTATATAAAAGTTAACTTCGTAATGCCAGTAAAGTAACTTTGAAGTAAGCCTGTTCGGTTGGCTGGTGGCTGGTGCTGATTTGTTGTGAGACTGAAGTACTGCTGGTTGGCTGGTGGCTGGTGGCTGGTGCTGATTTGTTGTGAGACTGAAGTACCAGGAAAGAAACTTTGAAGTATATAAAAGTTAACTTTCCATGCATAAACTTTGAAGTTCTCCAAAAACTTTGAAGTATAGAATAGTTAACTTTGTAATGCCAGGAAAGAAACTTTATACTAGCACAACCTTTTGGTACTCCCATAACTTTTTTTTTGTTGTTCCAGGCATTGCTAAAAAGATCGAAATATTTTGGGATGTCACGCTACAACCACTCAAGATGATTATTACTCAGGCAAGGGAACTTTTTGGTTCGTGCATCTTTAGAGAGTTGATTATAATTGCCTGCTGGACCATCTGGTGTCATCATAATGCTGTCATTTTTTATAACGGCGCAATTTCTCTAAAGATAAAGAAATTGTTAAACTGGTTATCCGAGACTTGTTAAACTCTTGGCTGAGTAGTTTCTAATTTTATTTTCCTTGGGCCTTCGGCCTTTGTAACTGTACATATCTCTCCTGCTGATACACTCAAAAAAAAGATCGAAAAAGCAAGCACAGAAGTCATTCCTTTGAAACTGTGTGTATATATATATGTATATATATATATATATATATATATATATATATATATATAAAGGTAGGGGCCTCTCCTGTAGATTCACTAAAAAAAAGATCGAAAAAGCAAGCACAGAAGTCATTACTTTGAAACCAACTGAAAAATGGAAGGGAGCAAGAGAAATATACTTACTGGCTTAAAAAGGTGTTGGCTGTCACCGTCGTGGCTTTGCATAAGTTTCATGACAAAAATGCCACTATCACAACTATGCACATGTAAAAGAAAGTAATAAATTAATGCTTGTGTGGAAAAGAAAGATAGTTATTGGCTACACAAGTTTACAACTGGAATAAAGGAAATGAGAAAGAACTCAACTGGTTTTTGGACCAGGTGACACTGCGAAAGGTAGTTGTCATATCAAATATATTCAGTGTCGTCAATCGAGGATATGCATATTTAAATGTCATCTTGAAGTTGAAAATATCCGTTTCAGCATTGCTCCGAACTGAGTCTAGTTCGACGTTAGGGCACAACACCTCAAATCTTTTGTGTCTAAAGTTGGCAACTATCAGATACCAGAACTGATCATAGTATAATGGCAGGAACACCTGATGGCAGGGGAATAAAGTTTAGAAACAATGTAGCATGTTGGAAAGTTGCGATGAGGGGTGCGTGGGGATGAAAAAAAAGGAGAGAATTTAAAAATTTGAGGTGTTTGTGAGCATACCAAGTCCATCTTATCTACCTTGTACTCAGTCAACATCTTTGTTATTGCTGATGGTTCAAAATTTGAGGCTTGGAACAATTTCTGCATCACATATTTATATTTTTGTAAATATTAGGAGACACTAGGCAGGTGGTGTTTTTGAAAAAATGAATATGAATAAATAAAGCAGTGTAGGCCGACCGAGAGAGAAATTTTTAAAAATGAAAAATCTAGGTGAAAAGAGGCTCGGGATAGGAGATACTCACAGCTCTTTCGTATGTCATAATGTGTCTGTACCATGAACCTGGTGGGAGAAGTCCTAGTCGTTCCTTCTCGAATTGTTCAGCCATGATTGCTTGGCCCATGACATCAAGTGTGTATTTTGAAACAGTGCCAAAAACTCGCATTGACAGCCCGAATGTCTTATGATCAACCCAAACTTTTCTAATCTCAATGACTCGTGGCCTAAAAATAATTAAATGGAAGAGAAACAATTTATTCAGACATGCTAAAAATTAAAAAAAGTATGCTGCACAGTAAGTATATGCACACTTTGTAACTTTATATGGAAAACAAAGCTTATGAGATAATGGCAGTTGAAACAAAAGATATGCAAGGTAAAAAAAATATTTACCTTGGTCCAGAAAAGGGGATGCGATCAACAATATCCTTGAATACTTCTTTCTCTACGAGTTGTGAAGAAAAATTATAGCAAAACTTTGTCTGTGTTGCTGGTGTGGATTGCATAATCTCCTCCATGTTGATTTGATCATAAAATTCCTCATTAAAGTTTGATGGATTTAGTTCCTGAATAGATGACTCTGGCAATGGTGTACTTTCAATACCGTTAACAACATTATTCATTGCTTGATCGCTGCCTGTTGTGCACCTACTAGCTGTATCTTCCCTCTTCCTTTCTGATATAATGGCATCATATATAGACTCGTTCAATGATCTTGTTCGTTTCTTACCATGTTGATTCGCTTGAATTTGAAAATTAACCCTAGCAGGCGATTTTGCTGGAGGTTTGACTTCAAAATCTGAATCAAAACCATCACCCCAAAAGTTGAAATCGTTACTTTTGGTAGTTTGCTCAGCATCCCTATCATCAGTATTGGCTTCTGCTGTCGGAATGTCAAGTACTGAGGCATTGGTCTCCTCTCTCTGCAGAGTGTTTGTAGATGAGGATTGACGACTTTGAAACACACTGGTTGCCATGTTTTCAGCTAGGGTTATCCTTGGTTGCAAGTGGGGTGGGCCAGGTTTACTATGAGAGCATTCAGATGTTTCAGTGCTGCGATTCTCTTTGACAGAATGGATTTTAGGCTGGGTGGCATTAGAAACTGGGTTCGATGAGCTGTCTTGACTGAATGAAGGTACCTGTAGGAAGGAAGACATTTCCTTAGTTGATGTAACATGTGGCTTGGTTGAAACTAGTACTCCTTCAAGTGGTGGCTTTGGCTCTAGGGATTCACTGTGGTGAGCATCAGTTTCTTCAACATTGACATTGTCGGTCTTTAAACTTGCTGTTACTACACACTCTTGGTTCTTGTCCACTGAGTGAGGGTCACCAGTATGTGTGTGTGTTTTCCTTTCAACTACTAAATTAGCAACATTAAGTTGAGGTGATACATTGCTGCCACCCCCAAATGAATCGTGCTTCTGAGCTTTCGTTGACACTTGAGGAGAGACCCACAAATTGTATATTCTGTCTGTGTAGCTTGACATGAGTGGTTCAATTGCATTAATGATGTCCCTTTGCAATTCCTGTATTGTAGCAGCAACTTTATCCCTGTCTTGTGCAGACTCACTGTATTCTCTTGTGAGCATTTTGGTTGCATGAGATGTGAGGGAGTCAGCTAGAGCACCTGTCCAGAAAGGGGTTCTGGTCAAATCTTTGACCTGCATTATATTAAAAAGGAGAAATCAAAATTTTAGTTAGGACATACAAAAATACTAAAAATAATAAACAAACTAATTTGTGATGATGCGAGTAATTCAACGTGGGTGCTGACAAGATCAAGAAAATGATGCAAAAAAGTTTACCGGTAGCCGGCCGAAAACAGTATGGTTATCATCTTTAGCATCAAGGGTTTCAAATGCTTTAACCATGTCAGTTGACCAGAATTTGAGGAGTGGTATGTCCTGAAAGTCCCTGCTGATTGGGATGTCTAGGAGTTCAAAATATATTATCTGCGAACACATTATGTTGAAAACCAAATCAGATCATAAGTACACACAAAAAAATAAAAGTTGTACATGTAGAAATTTAGTTGTTTAGAATAGAAAAAAATGTGCACACGTAAAATCTGATTCAAAAAGGACATTCCGAGAAATATTGACATTGGTAGATGAATTTTAAATAAGCATATAGACATTATGTTTCTTTTTTTTTCATAAACTTTGGTTCGAAAAAATGCTTGTAAAAATGGAGAACAAAAAAGAAAAATAAAATTAAGCTGATAAATAGTGGTGTATGCCATCAACAAAAATGTTAATCTGTACATACCACTAGTACAAGAATGCATCCTCCCAGAGTTGCAGTTGAGGTAGTTGCTTCAGTTTTCTGATAAAATTCAATAGATTGGGTGATCTTGTCCAGCACAGCAGCACACCAGTCATATTCGCTGATCTCATCTGGCAATGCTATAGCTGAGTAGTAATCAGTGCTAGCAGATCCATAGCTTGTCGGGCATAAGAAAGAACTTACAGCAAACAGCGTGAACACCATCTTAAAATTATTGCCTCTCAACTGAGGGGTGAAAAGGGCCTTGAGTTCATTAATTGTTGGAGTGCTGCCTTTGCATCTTGTTTCTTGGGATATCCAATTCTTTACACAATCCTCACACTTCTTTGTTATAGCTTTGCCACCATTTGGAATCCCCAACACCCGATGCACAGAAAGAGGAGTTATCGATATTCTGGAACCATTTGGTAAAAGAAGGGTCCTCGATTTGACATCAAAACTTTTTGCAAGCCATATACTGATCCCCCTGGGGACTGAGTCACAGCAGAGATCAAGAAGGTGATGAAATCCCATGGTGCTCACAAGCCTTCTCTGCTCTAGGGTAAGCATTTTTGACACAGACATGAACTTGGGTAAACTCAATTTTGTCGAGAAAATCTGTTAAAAGCAAAAAAAATGGTATTGCAATGTGTCATAGCAGCTACAAATTATGGGAAAAAATATATAAGCAACCATGGATAAAGTACACATAAAAATATTTGTTTATGCAGGTCAAAAACATTTGCCCACATAAAAAACCACTTCAAAAATCATGTAGGTATCACTTAACGAAAAATTAACTTGTCTTGTGGACTCATTCTTT
Organism: Alloteropsis semialata; assembly: GCA_004135705.1. NCBI lineage: Eukaryota > Viridiplantae > Streptophyta > Magnoliopsida > Poales > Poaceae > Alloteropsis > Alloteropsis semialata. Next base: position 55,769,413 of record CM014275.1, on the reverse strand, counting down.
GGGAGCAGTTTAGGCACAAAAAGAAAACAACATGAGCCCAGGCAACAGCATCCAGTGGCTAGAGTTTGTTAGGATATTTTTATTGTTGGTTCAGAATGGCCGGATGGTTAGCAGCCGGCTAAGTTTCAGGAATTCGGTTGTTAGGTTTGAGAGTCTATTTGTACCAGCACTTGTCATGCATTAGGGGATTAAGCAGAGATAAACCTGAAAGCTCAGAGCCTCTTAGGGAGGGTGAGCAGGGTGTTTATCCATGTGCCGTGTGTTCTTCAGTGTTTTGCAATCCAATAAATTAGCCATAACAACTTGTGAGAAAAATGTTCACTCATACATACATAGATTTGAACACAGATTGTCTATCTATCTAAAAAACACCTGGATTTTCAATCTATGACACATAACTTTCAATCTATACACACATAAGTTTGTAATAGAATATCAGAGAACTTGTGATTCATAAATAAAAATATTTCAACAACTCATATCTTTGAATGTGCATACAGAAAAAATATTAATCATATGTTTTAGGCTTCTTTTAAGCCCATCCGGCATACCATTACAACTGTTATTCAAAAACTTATAACTCCCATACCGTAAAAGATTATATACCCTGGACTTTCAGTTTACCAAGATAGAACTTTATAATAGAATATGGAAAAAATATGACTCATAACTACAAAACTTTCTACAGCGCATACCTTCGATATATTTGAAAATTGTTTATATGTTTAGTATACTTTTGAACCCACATGCACATACCTTTATAACTATATTCAGAAACTTATAAGCACATTGCTTATAAGTTTATATACCGAATACTTTGAACTTATACACACAGAACTTGTGATAGAATGTGAAAAAACTTGTAACTCATAAGTACAAAATGTCATATATGCATCATTTTAAAATTTATATATACTTGACTTTAAGTTTATGCAGCATAAACATTGTAACAAAATAACAAAGAAATTCTGGATCATATATAAACAAAAAATTTCTATGGCACATAACTTTGAATATATATTCAGAACCTATGAATACTTTCTATAGCATATATACTTATGAGAAAAATATTCACTCATACATACATAGCTTTGAACACAGATTGTCTATCTATTTTAAAAACACCTAGCTTTCAATCTATACACACATAACTTTGTAATAGAAACTGAGAGAACTTACGATTCATAGATAAAAATATTTTAACAACTCATATCTTTAACTGTGCATACAGAAAGAATATTGTTCATATGTTTTAGACTTTTTTTTAGCCCATCCAGCATACCTTTACAACTGTTATTCAAAAACTTATAACTCCCATACCATAAAAGTTTATATATCCTGTACTTTCAGTTTACAAAGATAGAACTTTGTAATACAATATGAAAAAAATATAACTCATAACTACAAAACTTTCTACAGCTCATACCTTCAATATATTTGGAAAACGTTTATATGTTTCATTATACTTTATGTACGCAAAGACTTTGAACTTATACACACAGAACTTTTGATGTTCATCATTTGGGATAAGACGCATTATGAAATCTTCAACTTTGGCAGGCAGTCTAGAGAAGCTGGCAGATGAAATAGATGCAACCAAGAAGGGGGTTTCACTGACATCCTTCAACTATTTTGATGATAAAAAAACAATTAAAATTACTACCACACGTATAAGAATTTACTTGGAAAACTATGAATATCATATGAAATGGGGTTTGCATCCATGCAAAATTGATTAGGAAGGAATCAAAGTTAGAATCTGTAACATGGTGGGTGACAAAAATAAACAGGAAATTAGTGGGTGAAAAGTTAGAAACCTGTAACATGCCAAAAGATCGTCCATCACCACTGTTCCCATCCAGCGCCAGAAATTCCTGAATCATGTAGTCATCCCATATTTTCAATCGTGGGATATCATCACGTAACAAGATTTGTGTGGTGTCAATGTACTCAAAATATGTAACCTGTGTAGAATTGATGCACCAAGACTCAGTTAGCACAAGAACAAAAATATGTGGGCAAAAAGAAGAAGAATAAAACACTGACCGCAAGAACAAATAGACAGCCACCAAGAGAAGAAGTCTTATCCTTGCCAAGTGCATTTCCTTTTGCTGTGGATTCTTGGAATTTCTCTATACTAGTCACCAACCAGTCCAGTACAAACAAGCACCAATCATACTTTGGTATGTCCTTTACTGATGCAATCGCTGAGTAATAGTGAGAACTTGCACTGCCATAGCTGGTTGGGCACAAAAAATAGCCAATGCAATCAGCATAAACACACGAACAAACTTGTCCCCTGATAGTTCATTATTGACCAAGCCAAATAGTTGATCAACTGTAGGTGCGATGCTAGCAGTTCCAGTGTCATTCCCAATAATATCCTTGACATGCTTGGTCGCTCTGGTGGGTATCTTCCGACCACCAAGGGGTATGCCTAAAATCTGGTGCACCGTATATGGATTGATGACAAAACTTGATCCATTCTGCAGATTAACTGTCCTTGTCTGCACATCAAACCTCTTGGCTAGCCAAAAAGATACAGACCTTGGGGCTTCAGAACAATCAAAATCAAGAATGGTACCAAATCCACAAGACTTGATAAGATCCCTTTGATCACTATTGAGGTTATCCAACAAAGATTTGAATTTGCCTAGCTTGAGATTGCTGCTAAAATTCTGCACATGTTTCAAAGAAAAAAATAATCACATAAGACATGAACTGAACGAGATGTTAACTTGGTAATAGAATGTGAAAAGACTTCCAACTCATAAATTAAAAAATTTGTACAACTCATACATATGAGTTTACCATATTGAAAAAAATTGTTCATATGTTTCAGTATGATTTTGAACCCACATGCACATAGCTTTTTAATTATTATTCAAAAACTTATAACTACATGATTTAAAAGTTTATATGCCCTGGACTTCCAATTTATACTTATCTATCAATGCATTCTATTACAAAAGTTATCATATGCTTTATGTGTACTTTTCAACCCCCTCCCTCTTCCATATAACTTTAAAATTATTAGGTGAAAACTTATATATGCATGATCTAAAAAGTTTATATACCCTGGACTTTCAAGTTGTACAAACAGAACTTTGTGATGAAATAACAAAGAACTTCTGACTCATATATACAAAACTTTCTATACCACTTGACTTTGGATGTACTCCCTCCGTCCCACAATATAATCATTTATCGATTTCCGTGGATCACGTTTGACCATTCGTCTTATTCAAAAAATTTATGAAAATATAAAAATAATTATGATATACTTGAAATATATATGATGATAAAACATGTCATAACAAAATAAATAATATTTTTATAATTTTTTCGAATAGGACGAATGGTCAAACGTAAACAGCAGAAGTCAACAAATGCTTATATTGTGGGACGGAGGGAGTATACAAGATAAACTTCTAAATACTCTGTATATATCTTAACTTGTATGTGTGAATTAAGTTTCATACATATCACTTTATATTACGCTTTCCAAAACTTTTGTCATATACCTGATATTTTATAGTCACAGAACACAATTTTAGCAAAACTAAAAGAACAAAGTTGAATTAAAAGAATTGGGAAAACATTATACATATGAACTTTATATACTGCATCGTAGGATGTTTTTTTTTTTGCAAAACTATGCTAAAAAAAACTGGACCTCAAATCAATCAGCACGAAACTCTGAAAAAGGATTTGTAGAAAATAATAGATACCTTCTTCTCCATTGGAATCTCTAGAACTGATCCTGCCACAGAATAAGAGCTGGATGGAAAGAACAAATTACCTGCAAACAAATACCATACTATATTAACACATCCTCTTCAGAAAATTTGTGGAAGAAAATCACTCAAGCTGAAGCACATTTGCTGTATATAGTGCTCACTACTGGCACTTCCTATCAGACTAGCTAGCATAAGGGATGAATCATGCACAAGGCATTCACACAGAAAACATTGAAGTGAAACATATTTCCTCCTAAATGTGGCCTACGGTGCAGTATATCAAATAGGAGGTGCGAAAATAAGCTTTAACTGCACGTATTCATGTGGCCTGGGAAAACATAAAATACATTTCACTATGCTCACACAAGCAACCAGCCATGGAGCTCACTGGCTGAGTTGCGGAGAGGAACATCCACAGGAATCGTGCTGACTGTTGAGCATCCATAAGGAACAAGATAGGAGAAAGGAATGCATTTGTGCAGAAATTTAGACAGTCGGTGCTTGGAGCTTGAATCCATGAGGAAAAAAGTTTGAAGTATGAGAAGGCTCCATTCTACTTGTAAGGTCGCAGAGAGGACAAAATATTTTTGCTAGAGATTTACAAAGTTCTAAATATGATACTTCAATGTTTTAATATTCCAATTATAAAGTTTAACTTTGTGATTTCAAAACTAGAGATATATGAAATTTTCAGTCCATAATTTAAAGTTTTCATACTCCTGATACAGATTTTTTATACTAATAGTTACTATGATTTTTAAAAATAGTAACTAATAGCTGATTTGATCCTACTTTCGGGGAAATGTTTAAGCTACCCATACTTGAACATAGAAGATACAGAGGGATAGTTGACTTATGGATGGGAGTTGTACCATGCTTGAAATAGGGATGCACAGAGTATGTTGATATATGCTTCTTAATCTGAGAACAGTAAGTTGAAAGTGGGACGTACAAATTTACAAAGTTCACTATATTTTGTTATAAAGTTTCAGAAGTCCAATTACAAAGTTGGGCGCATACAGTTACATATAAAGTATTAGAAATCTTTCAAAACAGTACTATAAAGTTCTAGGACACTGAGTTGAAAGTGGGATGCATAAATTTACAAAGTTCAGTATATTTTGTTATAAAGTTTGAGAAGTCCAATTACAAAGTCGGGCGCATACAGTTCCATATAAAGTATTAGAAATCTTTCAGTACAGTACTATAAAGTTATAGGACACTGAGTTGAAAGTGGGATGCACAAATTTACAAAGTTCACTATATTTTGTTATAAAGTTTGAGAAGTCCAATTACAAAGTCGGGCGCATACAGTTCCATATAATGTATTAGAAATCTTTCAGTATAGTACTATAAAGTTCTAGGACATTGGGTTGAAAGTGGGATGCACAGAGTATTTTTAATATGTGACTTAAATTCTGTATATGTTATTTGAAAGCTAGTGATGCAGAGAACAAATTGGGCGTTATGCTCTGATGAACCCTGAATGCTTCCTATGGCTCAATGATTAAAAAGCAACAGAACTTTGACTGCAGCTAGTTACGGACATTAAACTTTCAGCACAAATACTGAATGGAAAATAAATGTGTCCAATCATTTGATTGAAAAACTATAAACCCCCTGATTCACAGAGAGCTAGCTTCATGTATGACACGCATATAATCAAGCCAGCCAGCCCTGACAGGTTTTTGTAATGCACAGGTTAGCAGGTTTATCAACAGAGCTACATTATTGCTAAAAAAACAACACCGACGGAAGATACATAGGGATAATGGCCACCAAAAAGGGAAAGTACTGCAACAATTTAACATGTATGGAGGTGCTCCCCACTGCATCTAACTAGGTTTGCCATCAAAGAATACTAGAATACACATGGTCGTGTGCAAATACTGAAAATAAGCACATCACGGAAGAACTGTGCTAGGGAAAGAAAAGAGGGACAATCCAACTCACCGAGATGGAGCGAGAAAGCGCCCTGAGAGAGATGACCGTAATCGCTGTCAACAAAGAGAAACCGGTTTAATATGAAGACCAATCAACGAAACAATTGAAGGGAGAAGAGCGGCGCCCGTAGTGGCCTATCTACGAATCCGACGAAACCGTGTTGGATCCACCTTCCTCCGATGCAGGAAATCGACGGGAGCACAAGACTGAGGCATGATTGAGTCACCTGTCAAAGGGCGGAGATCGGCGAGGTCGGCACGGCTTCAATCGTCGTCTTCGTCAGTTTGGAACCCGGCGAGGGCACAGCTCCCTTGAACCCTCGAATAGTCAATTTGGATGAAGACGAATCGGCCGTGCGCTGCCGCCGAGCTCGATGGAATAGCTGAGGACGATTCACCGGAGGCCAGTAGCGCGTCGATGAAATCACAGCACCCTTCCCCGGATCCGGCGATTTGGATCCCTTTCGCCTGCGCCTCGAAGTTTAGGAGCGAGAAAGGGGAATAAAAAAAATAGCGCGTCGGGAATTTTGAAAAAACTGAGAAAGGGGAAATTCCAAGCGGTATAGGATAAACGGTCGGCGTTTGGACTGGAACTCAAAGCAGAATAGGAAACGGCCGTCTCGTCTAGTAGAAAGGAAAGTGGGGACAGGACACGACCGTCCTTATACGGATAGAGTGGCCCACCATTCGCTGCGATCGGTTGCGGCGCGCGAGCGTTGTATAAAATTTTCGTCACCTGAAGCAAAGCAGCGACGTATTAGCACTTGTCAATGTCACTGACAGGTGGGCCCTAATGATTAGCATTTAGTTGCTTGACGCAGATGTACAGTATGCAATGCTAGGCAGGGTGTTGGGCGTTTTCACATGTGTATACTCGTGTGAGATATGGCCTCCATTTTTTTTTTGATCCTTGGGCACTTTTTAGCCTCCATTTTAGTTCATGGGATCCAAACAAGTCCATACTGATATTTGGAGAGCAGTTTGGCTCTGATAGTGTGACAACGTTGCCAAATGGCCCTGACGACTTCTTCATCTGAGCTGGATGGTGCAAAAACTAATTTGTTTGTTCTGTCTTTTATTCGGCCCCATCTGCCGTCTTCCGTGGAGGACAGCCTACCACAATATTGTCCAAAAGTAATTCATAAGCAATAAACAATTCTTTACAACTATCTAAATACATTGTGCAACTCACCAACATTAGCTGGGAGTCTACATGAATATTAGAAACAGAAAATATATGTTGTCCACCATGGCAGGTGCCCCCCCTCCAACATCGTCGATAGACTCTGTTAAGAAGAGAGAAAATGATTCCACTTTTATTGTGTCAGAATTTTGTGTTAGAGTTTAAAAAACTGTTGCAAAAACCTTTCCTTTGACACAACTGATGCACAACAACTAATGCATTTTGCTTCAACGATTTAACTTGCATTTGTGCAAACTCTGACACAATGTCAAATCTAAGAACCATGTCAGATCCAAGAACAAAGACATCCAAACGTTGTCAAGACGTGATTCTCTAACACACATGAAACTGATTTAAACAAAAGTGCATCCACAGTGATTCTTAGAAAAACATCATTCCCACTTATTTGAACATAAAGTGCATCCAAAATGATTCATGAAGTTTCATTTTTTTACATGCTTACCATTTATGTCAGAGAGGTTAACACGCTCTCTCTCTTCCTCAACGTCAGAAAAAAAACATGATTCCTCTCACTTTCTCCCTCCTCTCTCTCCTCCTGCTCCCTGCGCCGGAGCCGCGCTGCTCGCGCGCCGGCCGCACCGCTCGCTGGCGTCGCGCGGCGGCCACCCCCGTGCCATGGGCTCCTTGTGCGTCGGTGGAAAGAGATGAGAGATGTGAGAGAGTCTGGATGTCCGATGGGAGAAGGAAGAGAGAGTCACGAGCGTGATGCGGCCAAAAGAAGTCACGGGTTGTCGTAATATATTGTCGTCGTCGTTTTCTTCGTAGGTGGCCGTTTGCCGTCGTTAGTATTTGATTCATTGGATCTTCATCCGACGATTTTCGCATGGAGGGCACCTGCTATGGTGGGCAGGAAATGCACTCTCTATTAGAAATTGCAAACTTTTGACAAGTTAAAAGCCACGTATGTTCAACACTGCAGGCAAGAAAAAACATTATTTTTAGCATCATTCGTCACAACATAGCTTTGAGTTGTGAAATATAGCTTTGAGTTTAATATAGCCCAAATGCTTTATATTATTTTCTTATAAAGTAATAAAAGACTTCAATTTTTAATCAAAACTAGAAACAAAAAAAGATAGATTGCTAGGGTTTGCCCTGTGGGGTCGCCCTGTCAGCCACACAGCTTTCGAAATTCGAATACCTGTGACATCACACAAAAAGCAGAGGACGGCGGCTGCTTCAGCGCTGTGGCAGGCGAGCCGACCGTTGCAAATGAAGCGACGCCGCCGCCGGCCAATAAATACACGTTACTTCCCGAAGCGCCACCGCAGTCCTCACCTCACCGCCACCACTCCCCCAACTCCGGCAAGGCACCGATGCCGTCCTCGCGCAGCCGCCGGAACCGGCGCCGGCTGGGCCACCCGCCGCGTGACTGGACGGCGCTGCCCCCCGACGCGCTGTCGGCCATCCTCGGCAAGCTCGACCACATCGAGATCCTCCGTGGCGCCGGCCGGGTGTGCGGCTCCTGGCACCGCGCCGCGCGGGACGAGCCCGAGCTGTGGCGCCGCATCAACATGCTGTTCCACGCGGAGCTCTCCTTCGAGTGCGACCTCCACGCGTTGGCGCGGACCGCCGTCCGGCGCAGCGCCGGGCTGTGCGAGGCGTTCTGGGGCGAGTACGCCGGCGACGACCGCCTCATTCTCTACCTTGCAGAAAGGTGACGTCTTTTTCCTACTGTTACTCTTCCCAACATAGTAAATCCATGGTCACTTCTTTTACTACTCCTCCGATAACTGATTTTATCTGGCATCTCGGATAGTCGAAATTGGGGGGCAACTCTTTGCAGGAAAGAAATTTCTCATCTTTAATTGTACGATGCATTTGATTTAGACTTCTGTGATATTGGAAAATGGAAACACACGCTCTGCTTCTCAGATGAACCCAGCATGGAACTTGTACAAATGGCACAGTACAGAGCTTGCCATGTCAAATATGTGTGAGTTTATTCTTGTCTAGTTCAACAAGTTTGTTTAGAAAAGGCTGACTTCTGCAAGAATACTATATTATTGAGATAAACTGTTGATGTAAACTTCCATGAGAGTGTAGAACTGTAGACACATTCTTTTACAAGAAATTTCATCTTCTTGTGTTGCCTGAAATAATTGGTACATTCAGTGATCCATACTGTTATACTAGAATTTTGCACTTCATTAACTGTGAGGTCATAGTTTCCTCGTATTTTGACAGAAGTAATACAATGGTATGCATAGTTCTCATAGTTCTGTTGATCATATGTATGAATTGGAGATGACAGTGTTTGCCTTTTTTGACCCCTGTGTGACATGAAGTTTCTCTTACTAAATCTCGACTCCCTGTATAACACAATTGTATGACCTGGATCATTGATTATCCTTAATCATTTGCTAATGTATTCACTGCATGGTTCAGATCAACTGCCATGTTTTTACTATGTCTCTGTATCTGGAATTGTTATGTAACCCAAACCTCTGCTTGGTTTCCAATAACTGAATCATGGTTACACTCATGTGCTGCTACAATGGTTGCAGGGCGCCCTTGCTGAAGAGCCTTCGCTTCATATCCTGCTACGATGTCTGCCAGGAAGCATTCATGGAGGCGATAGGAAAATTCCCTCTTCTCGAGGAGCTGGAGCTTTCGATCTGCCCGAACGTCTATGGAGAGGCATTTGCGGTCATTGGTGAATCATGCCCGAACCTGAAGCATTTCCGACTGAGCAAAAAAGTGTTAATCAACATCGAAGGTGCCGATATTGACAAGGACGAGGAAGCCATGGGTATCGCAAAGATGCACGAGCTGCGCTCCCTTCAGCTGTTCAACTGTGAGCTCACCAACGCAGGGATGTCTGACATCCTTGATGGCTGCCCCAACCTGGAGTCCCTTGACATTCGCCAATGCTTCAACGTTAAGATGGATCGTGCTGCCATTCGTGCCAAGGGTGCCAGGATCAGGACGTTGAAGCTCCCCCATGACTCCACAGCTGGCTATGAGTTTCAGGTCCATCCACCCAAATACATCGTCCGACGAGAATGACCGTAATTGCTCTACCATGATTACAGTGATTACTGTAGTCCTCACTGCTATGCTGATGACTTCTAGGGAGAAATCACATTGTTGGAGTGGATTTATTTCGCTTTTGTATTCATGCCTAACTTCCTGTAGGTTGTGAGCGCCTAAGGGCATTGCCGATCCTGTCTGAGCTCACTGTGCTGTGCACCTTCTTGGCATTTGTCCTCTTCTTTTTCTACCTGAATTTTCAGCTTGACGGAGGCCAGTGTTCATGAATGTAACAGATGCTGGCTCATCAGAAGCAGCTGCGTTGTTAAGGCTATGTTGTTCCCACTGCTTGATGCTGATGGAGTAAAACTTCCACTGCTGGCTTTGTTATGAAGCCTTTGCAAGCTTATCTCAAATTCAGACTTACTCTGAACTTAACTATGTACTCCATTGACATAATTTCATTTACATAGTAGTAAGCAAAGAGCAGTGAGTCAACAACAAGAACGACAAAATAAGATGCATGGGTTAAACTTGAAAAACTCGCAACCAAAAAAGATGTATAAGGGATCTTCAAAGAGCACGAAATGGTAGTAGGAACTCCTGTGTAGTAGGGTTCTTCAAAGAAACAATATTTTGCCAATGGCAATCTCCTCAGTGCAAAATAAATGTGTTAAGCATGAGGGCAAAGAGCACGAAATGGTGAAATATTAGAACATTGGAATGATCCATGGATACCACCCACGGGTATGGCAACAAAGTCCTGCTACATACAGTGAGAAAACCTTAGTTTCTGGAACTGAAAAAGGTAATTATTAATTACCACAATAATGGTTTGGTCAAACAACCTTTCATGAATAACAAGAACAAATTATTTTTCATCTATACTATCAGATACCTAAGCATGACATTGTCGTCTTTAATTCAAAGTCGCCTGTACAATCTATTTTTAATCAAGAACAGCATCCGTCAACAAATCTATTCTTTTCTTAAAAATAGTCAATACTTTCCGGAAATATAAAATGAGGCTCACTGGGTCGTTTGGACCCTGTGATGAAGTGTTCTGTGTTTATCGGTTTCGGTTTATTCCTAGAAATATGCAATTGACGAACATACTTCTTGTTTTTATAAAATTTGAACTCTCACTATTGACTTGTTAGTTACTTCCTCACTCAACCAATTAAAAGCATATTTTTTGTTTTTGAGAATGCCAAGCCATGCAAAAATTTGGCTCACGATCAGCCAATTTGTATCTGTATTCATTGTATACAAGGTGGGCCAATAGATTTATACCCCAGTTACCTTTTTCATACAATGCTGAATTTGTGGCAATAATTATTGATAACAAGTTCCAAAAGAAATAATGCTCAAAATCTACATATGAGAAGACTTTCTTCTACCAGAATATGTCTCATATTGTTAGACAGATGGAGTTCCATCGAAGATAAAATAATTGCATATATAGTTAAGAAGAATAATATTTTTATATTGTTAGACAAAGAATATTTTTATATTTTTGAATATATTTAATATGAAAATATATTCTATGTTCAATCTAATGATACTTATTTTATACCATAAATGTTAGTATTTATTTTGTATAAATGCATGTCAAAATAAAATTGTTTGACTCATCAAAAAGCAAGAATTGTATTTTATTTGGGACGTAGGAAGTATATATGTAAGAAAAATAAATTATAGAGAATAATAAAATAATCGAAAGGAAAAATACGCTGCTGTGTGGGCTAAGGGCTTGTTTAGTTCGCGCGAATTCGATCGAATTGACTGTAGCAGATTCTCTTGGGAATTGAAAAAGTAGAGAGAGGACATGTAGTTTAATGCGTTGCTTTTGGTGGAATTGGTGCTCTTTCGAGCGAACTAAACAACGCCTAAACTATTTTTGCCTACGCCGCCCGACCGACCAAAAAACCCCACCGGCACGCGCGCGTCGTTCCCCATCGCCGTTCCCGCCGCCTCACTCCACCGCCGGCGGCCCCCCCAACACCACCGCCGCTGCTACCCGACCCATCGCAACCGCCACATCCCTCCAAACCCTCGATTCGCCGCCGCCCCAAAACCATGTCGGCGGCTCGCCGCCGCTCCAAACCCTAGCGCCGCCAACCAAACCCTAGAGCCGCCGCCACCTAGGGCCTAGCGGGGGCGGAGAGGTGGTGGTGGAGGAGGAGCTGTGTTCCGGGGAGAAGGAGGATCTGCGTCCTGGGGCGGGGTAGGAGGGCAGGGAGTTGCGTCAAGGGAGGGAGAAAGTGGACAAGGACCAAGGAGCTAGGTCGCTGCCGCCGTCGTGCACGGAAGGCTCGACGGGGAAAGGAGACTGCGCGTGCGTCGCTGCGGAAGGGAGAGGCTCGGCGGAGATAAAGGGAAAGAGGTGCCGCTGTGCAAGGAAGGCTTGAAGGTGAGAAGGAATTTCTCTTTTGTCGGTGCCTCAGGTTAATTTCTGTGCAGAGTCTGGCTGTGATGTGGTCTGATTGCTAAATTTCATCACGATGCAATTGTTTGGTTCTGATTCCTATATACACGTGCCGCAATCAAATGATAAGCCACTTCATTGATTGGTTTATATGGGGTTCGTTTGCCGATATGCTTATATGGAATAATGTAGCAGCTTAGGATGTCTTGGAGTTCGCAACTGTGCGATTGTTTAATATTACTAGACAATTAGGTAGTTTATTCCTAACTGCTATTAGAAAATAGGTGGCATACACATGGATCAAGCTTATTAATCCCCCTTGGCTGGCCTATTACCCAGGGGCGGAGCTAGAGGGTGGTCCGTGTGGGCCATGGACCACCCTAGAAATCCAGCCCAAGCCCATTGCCATGTATTGATCTTTCGATTAGTATGTAAATAATCGGTCTTTTCTTGTCTGCATTTTTTGTGTTGCTTGCATTTCATTTTCTCCACAACCGGCGCCTTGTGGTCAGCCAAGAACAGCTACCGACAACCGGCGAGCAGGAGCAGCATAGGCTATTGGACCACTCTAGCTTGAGATGCTAGCTATGCCACTGCTATTACCTCATATATTGCAATGCACTGATGCACTATTTACATCTCCTCTCTGTTTTTGTTACTAGTATAATTAGCACGTAGCATGTTTGCATCCTGGACTAATAAACGTATTTGTTTCTAAGCTTCACTGTGCACATAGTAAACATATTTGCTTGTAAGCTTTGGATGCACACACTGTCCATGATATGCACAATGACATACTAATTTACTGTTTTGATTTATTGTTGCAACATTAGCCATGTCATTGGAATACTGTAGCTGGATGTCCCATTGTTGGAATGGCAATGGTTCTGACTCCCAAGTTGGGTGTGCAACACAACTGCCTTTTTGGATCGTGCTTTCAGTGGTATCCGTAATGCTGAAAAATCGATAGTTTTCAGATTATCCCAACAGAGTAAGATGGAGGAGAGCTGCAATGAGCATGCATTTGTGTAACTAGATGGAATGAACATGGAGCATCCCAATTTGGTCATATTTTTTGACAAATTAATAAATCTTTTGTTTTGCTTTCTCATATCTCAAATTTTCTTTAGATATTTCGTTCGGTAAACTAGAGAGAGACGTGGTAGAAGGGGAGCTGCATAGGTGCCCCATGGTGAATGTACTGTGCATTAAAGATAGGAAGTGCAGATTTTATCTTATTGATTGGGAATATGAAGATTTGGAAAACTATTTCTGGGAAAATACTAAAGGACTTTCTAATAAATACCACAAGACCCAGCGTGTCCATGAAAACTGCAAACATCTCTTGTGAGTTTCTCACTGACATTTTTCTTTGGTAAGATTCGCAGACCGCAGCAATGGACGTCTCCAGCAGCCGCCGCCGCCGCCGGTGCAAGAATCCTTGCTCATCCTCATCTGTGCCCAGTGAAGAGAGGGACTGGGCGGCACTGCCCCATGATGTCCTGTTCGATGTCTTTCTCAGGCTGGGGTCCTGTGAGATCATGTGGGGTGCAGAGGCTGTCTGCAAGGCATGGCGGCGTGTCGCTGTCGAGGAGCCTAAGCTGTGGCGCTGCGTTCACATCACCAAGGTTCCAGAATGGTCGTCCATTGACATTGCTGTGCGTGACGCTGTGGACCGTAGTGCGGGGCTGTGCGAAGCCTTCTCAGGGCCTTGGGATGATATGTCGCTGCTCTACCTGGCTGAAAGGTATATCCATCTGTCCGTGTTCTGTTTATCTAGTAGTGTCTCTGTTTACCAGGTGCATTGATTAAATTGCCCATAACTGTCACGTGATGTATGTTGCTTAGAGCAATATTTGAATCATGAACATTGTTCTTACATGTTTAGATAATTATATGTTTTTACCTGAGCCTTTCTTCCTGAAAATATTCTTGGAACTCGCAACCATAGAAGTTTATCAGTTTGTTACTCTACCATGATGTCTGTTTACTGACATTAATGATGGACATTGCACTGTTCTTTTGTGGGGTCCAAACATATGTTAATATATTTTTAGAGGAAAATCACATTGACATTACATAAAAATCGAATGGTCATGCTGGGGGCAGGCCTACCGTTGCCGCCGAACTTGTCATGGGCATGCTGCAGAGGCAGGACCTGTGGCAGGGACCTTGTCATCAAGTTAGCTATAGACTATTTTAGCTAAATTCGGTTTGTTAGCTAGAGTCTGTTTCGGTTAAGCTTCCTAGGAGAGTTAGAGATAGAACTAAGGGTTATGTTGAAGTCGTGCCGGTCTACTGCTCCATGGACAGGGACTATATAATATATTCTCATTTGATGAATAAAACAAGATGTTAGAATCCCCAAATTACATCTACCTGAGCCTTACTCCTTGGTGTCGCTGACATCATGGCTCTGCCACGTTTGAAGTGCTCGGTTCCTCATCCACATCCTGCTATCTCCCACAGTTATAACTACTGGTCCAATCACTTCGCTGGCTGTGACAGTCTTCTATTATTATGTCGCATACTCTTTTAAATCACCTATAATTTCTTATTAACTGTGTGACATGATTAATTCACCTGATCATATGATTGTGACGCTAGTGGAGGACTTGTAATTTCTTTGTCTATGCTGTTATCCAGTGCATAGACTACACTGTTTTTAATTATTTTTTATCATTAACAATATTGATCACATAATTTTATAGATGGAGCGTATGTTAACACTAGGAGGTTGAATCTCCCCAACATGGAATCTAATCTTGAGGCATTCACTACTTCAGGTCACCCTCTTTGAAAAGCCTCCATGTTCATCTGTCACGCATCGAGGATGCATCCTATGAAGTATTGATTGAAGCCATCGAGAAGCTCCCTCTCCTTGAAGATCTTGAAATTTCACCCCCATATGAGCATATTTCTGCCTCAGAGAGGTTTTTCGAGTCTGTATGCAAAGCTCGTCCTCTTCTCAAGAATCTCAAAATAAGGTTCACTATGCCTTCTGATTATTCTTTTGGTCACGCTGTGGTCGAGGAATGTATTGATGGAGACATATATAGGACTCCAATGATGTGCGAGCTACGCTCCTTGGAGTTGTCTAACTATATCTTCTCTGGTCTGGCACTGACTGCTATCCTCGACAACTGCCCTCTACTAGAATCACTTAACATCACTGGCCTTTTTGTGGAATGTGGATGGCCCCATGGACGCACACATGCGGGCAAAATGCGCTAGAGTGAAGAACCTGAAACTTTCTGACCTAGATGCAGAAGGTGAAGAGCTTGAAGAAGATGAAGAAGATGATGACTATGATGATGAGTTCTAAATGACTTCATAACAGTGGAGAACATGAAAAGTGGAAGATTGCATAGCTTCATCAGTGTTATTACTTTGTCGTTGAACCTTATTATATATTATCATAGGCATCTCGTTTGTATGAATGTATGGATCTTGGTTGCAGTAGTTGCTCCAGTTTTATAGGAACGTAGGAACGATATCAACTATGACCACTGGATGGCCTTAAGTGTTATGGGGCAATGGAACTTTACTTTGAAGTTTGTCGCTTTTTTTTTTAATCTATGCCACCTTGTATTCTATTTTATGCATTTTTCTGTTACCTTGCACTTGTCTTCCTAATGTTGCAATGATAATGTCAAATTTGTTGGCCTTATAAACAATTGTTGGTCTTATAAACAATACTGTCTAGGTTTGGCTGCAAAGAACTTACTTCTACACGGGAAGGAGTAGTGAACTTTGGAGCTGTGCCACTCGGCCCATCGCGAGAGTATGTTGGATACTTTGCACCTTTGTTCTGTTGTTCGTGGTTGCCATGGTGTCCGCTTGCCTTGGCCCTTCTTATTAAATCCTCTTCTCATTTCTCCTCATAATTGTCCTACCCAGCCAGCAATTTTGATGATGTGCTAATGTTCATGAAATTCATACTGAGACTGGCCGAATAATCGAACTCAGTAGAAATTATGGCTCCGGTAAGCCTTAAAGATGGAAATCGATTTTGAATTCCGATCGATTTTTTGTGTGGGGGCGGGAGTCATCAGGACTACACCTTTTTACCCGGGCAACATATCAGGTGCAAACTAATCTCTTCGTGCAAACCGTGCAAACTCTAATCTGGGCCACATGATGTTGATCCAAAGGGCGCAAAGGAGATGTGGGAAGGGTAATTTGCAAAAGCGTCTCTAATCACACTTTTGCAAATCACCCCTCCCACCTCCTCTGCGCTCACCCTTGGATCAACATCGTGTGGCCCAGTCTCGTACTTGAATTGACAGAATTGGTCTCTGCCTCGATCTGGCATCGGGTCGCCGCACCGCTGCAAAATTAATTGTGGCCGGCGGCCGTCTCTCTCTCTGTTTGCATCCACCAATTGCTAATTGTGCTCGGACGTCGACGCGTCTCGCACTCGATCTCGCCGCCGGCCGCCGTCGACCGATGGGCCCTACACCAAAATCCGACGACGACCCACGCCGGTAAGCAGGCCCCCGGTTGGATCATCAAGTGTGCTATATCCTGATCTAGGCTTTCACCCGCCGCGTTTTAATTTTGTGGGTTTCATTTGAATATACAGTATTTATAACATTCAATAGAAATAAAAAACAGATCCACCTTCGCAAATCTAGTTTTACCCATGTTTTTTTTTCCTTACATAACGATACCACCAAGGCTCAATATGCATGCTTGGTCCTTTATTTTGATCTGAGTAGAGTTAGCATAGGCTCTTAAAAATATTAGAAGAGTATTGCTGCTTTATTAGTTTTTGTGAGCTGATGTTGAGCTTTCCACAAACTCATTGTAAAAAACTGGACATTATATTAGGTTCGTTTTAGGAAAAGAAAATATACATTTTTTTGTGGGTAAAAGAAATACACATTATATTCGTCGAACTATATATTTAGGCAGCTTGGCTAGGCTCAAGAGCCAATTTTGTCGAAGATGATTATGCCTATTTGTTTCCCTCCTTGATTATATAAGTTTGATTATGATCCAAGTGTAGTAGGGTAAAATACCATCATTGAACCACTATAGGATCACACATAATCTGAAATAAGCTAACCAACACTAAGACATCACAGTCTTGATTAGCTTATTTCAGGTGATTCTAGTGTGGTCCCACAGTTGTCTTTTATCATAGTACCCATGACCCACAGTCCAATTTATTGATTATAATTTTAAACAAAAATAATGTTTGCTTGGATAATGCTATTTGTCCAAATACTTTCTAAGCATTACAACACTATAGTCCGGCGAGAAGCAGACCCGGGTACGCATCTCCCCTTCCCCTCTGCCCCCCCCTCTTCCCCATCCGGGTCACGAGGGAGCTAAGCATTGGCGGCGGCGGCGGCCGGATCTGGCCCACCGTTTCCGAGTTCCAGTGGCGGCCAGATCCGGCGTTGCGGAGGAGCAGGGGCCCCCTTCGCAGTGGCGAATGGCTCCTAGCGGCGGCGACCCTCACTATCTCTTCCAAGCACGAGCCTAAGGGGGGAACAGTTGGGGTGGCCGACGGATAGCGGACGCCGCCATCTCCGCTAGGAATAGCGGTTTGGGCACTGTCCGCTTGTTTAGCAGACGACATACTAGACCCCGGTGCGGGGGGATTTTTGCTATGTCGTACTTGAGGACGGGGTAGCGGAACGCTCCTAGGTCCTAGTGCGGACAGCCTCAGCCCACTATCTCACTGGTCTCATCGGGGCAATACCGTAATAATCCATGCATAGCCACAAACATAGTTGTCAGGGTCTCAACCTGGATCTTAGCATCTTACGATACTATGATTCTACCTAGCCAAAACGATCCCGATCCCACCTAGAATCCTAATTTTCATAGGATTTCGATTCTACACGAGAGGTCTACACGATTCATAAAATTTACTAGGATCCCGATTCTACGGTTCCGCATGATACTATCTTTATAAATCCATAAACAGTAAAAATTTGCTCTAAAATGTAACTTTTTGGATGAATATCACTCCATTTGTATGTCTTGGCATTGCTATTGTTTTATTTTTTTTATAAAAAAGTGACATATCTGATTCTGTTTGGAGAAAAACAATTCCACTAAGGATCCCCATGTGACAATCCTGGCCACCGGAGAGAGAGCGAGGGGAGAGGGGGAAAGTTGAGCAGTCGGTAGCTTGTGAGCGACGCCGCCAGCCCACCACACCCAAACCCACCACCGTCCGTAAGCAGCAGCCATGGAGCAATCGGGGGGCCATCCGCCCCGCCGCACCAGCCGGCCGCCCTCACCCATGGAGGAGCCTCCTGTCCGGCGAGGCCCGAACACCCAAGACCAAATCCGTTACGGGGCCAGTGAGAGCGGCCTCACCCACTCCCAGTCCCAGGCATCCTCCTCCACTGCGCCGCCGGTAGACGGCGGTGCCGCCGATCTAGACCCTCCTACCGGTCCTCGCGAGATTATTGTGTTGGGCCCGGACGGGAGGGTGGAGTACGTCCTCACCCAAGGTCGCCGGCGGCCTGGAACCCGCTCTCAGGCGCCATCCTCCTCGTCTGCACCCCGCTCCGAGTGAGTTTGTTTCTTCCTATTCAGTTGCCCTAGGCCATTTCGTCTGAATCTATCGAGAACAATGTTGAATTTCTTGTAATTGCACTCCAAATCGGTGCTACAATGGAAATTACAAAGTGCGCAGAGACACTGGATGCAAATCACTATTTCTTGCCACACAAAGATATATCCTGGACAGTAAAATTGCTTGAGCATTTGGGTCCCTTCCCCAGTTATGATGTTGGAAAATACCCTGCTGTATTTTGCTACCAAAAAGATCACCTTTTTTTTTGTTGATGAGTGGATTTGTGCCTCTTTGTAATTGGTTTCTTGAAGCTTGTGGTTGGAAAACTTTCTGTTGTCCCCTTATAATTAAGAGAAAAGTCCATTTTTGACCATTGAACTATGGCCTCGGTTTGGTTTCGACCACTGAACTCGTAAACCAGGTATCTTTGACCATTGTACTGTGTAAACCGGTTATAAATGACCACCGCGCCCCTTAGACCCCTGTTTTGACTGGATTATAGTGGTTTTGACTGCCACGTTGGACGAAGATGCCATGTCACCTTGCTGACTCAGCCGCGGGGCCCACAGGTCGGATGTGTGAGCTACAAAGGCTCTTGGCCGGGGCGTTTTTTTCCCCCAAATCGAATCGGCCGGAACCCTAGGTAGAGGACGGCGCGGCGGCGAAGGGCTCGGCGGCGCTAGGGTTTGGATAGGAGAGCGACCGAGGGATCGAGAAGCATGGCAAGGTCGTTGAGCTCGAGCAGCTCGACCGGTGCAGAAGCAAGCTGGGTGAGGGGTCTCCAATACCGTACAGGCAGGGTCCACTGGATTACTCGCCGGCGACATTGTGCCACTGCGGGAAGAAGGCGGCGCGGTGGATTTCTTGGAGCCGTTCCAACCCAGGGCGACGCTACTTCACCTGCTACCTTCGAAGGGTGAGTCGATTTGGATTTGGAACAATTTGTCGTTTTGGCTTTGGTTTTAAATCTTGATTTGAGTTGAGATGCACAGGCTGGTGGTTGCGATCTCTGGTCATGGGCAGAACCACCCCATTCGGCATACATTCAGGGGCTGCTTGTTGACCTGTGTGATGCATTGCGTGAACTAAAGAAGCAGAACAGGGACTTGAGGAGTCGGCTTGGTGATGCATCTGTCATGGTCCAGGAACAGAATGGGAGAATCACGCAATTAAGGGCAGAGATGGATGCAACTGTAAATAGAAAGGAAGAACTTAATGCTATGAGGAACAAAGCTTGTAGGCTAGAGAAGGAGTTAGTGGTGTACAAGTTGCTGCTGAAGTGTTGTTTTGTGTTTGTGCTAGGTGTAGTGTGTCAGAAATGGCTGTTCAGTTGAATATGTGTTCAGTGAAAATAATGTATTTTGGTCAGCATGTTTCCTTCTTGTTTTTGTGTCATGGATGTAATGGGAAACATGTTTGACAAACTTGAATGTAATGGTCAGCATGCTTATCAATGAAGTTTGTTCAGAATTTGACCAAGACACATGAAGTTCACATCCATACATAATTAGCTCAGAAATGAGTTAAATTACAAATGCCAACAACCTGGCATGATAGACACAAATGAGTTCAAATAAAGAGCCAACAGATTGGCATTACAAACACAACTAAGTTCAACCACAAATATAGTTCACTCTTAACAGATGAGTGAGAAATAACGGATTGCTTCATTTGTCTCCAGCAGTACCCTTAAGAAGTAGCACTGGGGCTTTTGGTGCTCTTCTGACTTGAAGCTTTTTTCTTGAAGGTTCTTGGGCATTTACATGTGCTTCTACCTTGCCAGATGTCATATTGATGGTCTCACTAGAGCTGGCTTGGGACATAGGAACTGCAGCATGCAAATTGAGTTCAACTCTGCCAGATGATGTTGTATGGACTTTAGCTTTAGCAGATGATCTGACAATTGTCTTGGTTCCTTTAGCCTACAACAAGAACAACTGAATTGTTAGTGCTTACATAAGAAATTACTGAATGGAAAGGACATAAGAAATTGTTGGTACTTACATCCTTTTTTGCTGTAGTACTCCTACTACTTGTGGTAGTGTTTGCAGTGCTTGTGCTAGCTTTTCTTTTTCTAGTATTTGTCCCTGCACTGCTTTGCTGAGTGGTAGACATCACCAATGGTGTTTCATGTTGAATAGGACTTGAGAAATTTGCAGGTGCTGTATTGCTTTGTGCATTGGCTGATCTGTCACCAGCTGGCCCTGAACCATTTCTTTTGTCACAAGTAGATCTGTTGTGGCCAATCTGCTTGCACTTCCTGCATCTGATGACTGTGCCAACTCTAGAAATTTTTGTTGCTTTTGGTTTCTCATTTGACTCCCTTGTCCTCTCCTTCTTTGGCCTTCCTGGCATCCTTACATAACCAGGAGCTTGGAGTGGTGGCAAATCAGATTGAGGCCAGCTCTGCATACCTTCAACTGGCATCAAGCAAAAGTTGTAGGTTTTATTGAATTCTTGTACTGTGTAGCAACTAGCAATGTAGTCATCCAGTGTATTTGTCTTGAAGAATATGCAAGAAATGGCATGTGGACAAGGTAAACCAGACAATTGCCAATACCTACAGCTACATTCTTTCTTCTGCAGGTCCACTGTGAATCTGTTGTTCCAATGCTGCACTTCAAATTGTTCTTGCCCATTACAAATTGCATGGCAGACAGCAGATAGAGTGATGTATGAATTCAGTTTCTTCAAAATGTTAGGGCAAATTGTAGTGTTCCAACTCAGTGACTTGGATCTGTTGCTTTGAATCCTAACCATTACTTTCCTTCTTATTGTCTCAAGCATGGTTATTATAGGAAAGAATCTTGCTTCTACTATCCACTTATTGAAAGACTCACACATGTTGTTATCTACTGAATCACAGTTAGATCCTAACCTGAACCAGGCTCTGCTCCAGTGATGTGGATCTGTGTTCATAATTGCCTTAGCCCCTGCAGGTGTTACTTGTGCTAATTTTGCCTTTGCAAGGTTGAATAGAGTAACACAAGGTGCCTTTGCACATGCCCAAAATTTCTTCTGCCATTCCTTCTTCTTGTGCTTCTTTCTCCAATTAGCATATACGTGCTTAGCACAATTCCTATGCTCAGCATTAGGTGCCCACTTTTGAACAGCAGTTAAAATTCCCTTTTGCTGGTCTGATATGAAAACCCAATCATTTCCTTCACCTACACCAAGGTCTCTGAACAATAGATCACAGAACCAGTTCCAGCTATCATTAGTCTCTTTCTCCACAACTGCCCAAGCCACTGGATACATCTGATTATTGGCATCTCTTCCAATTGCACACAACAATTCTCCATTTGTTGCTCCCTTGAAAAAACAGCCATCAAGCCCTACCACTTTCCTACAGCCTGCAAGGAATCCTTTCCTCAGGGCATCCAAGCAGATATACATCCTCTGAAACACAGGATCATTAAGATGTGGATCTTTCTTAACCACTACAGTACTACCTGGATTGGTTCTCAATAATTCAAGTTGATAGTTGTACAACATCTTGTACTGGCCTTTGGTGGCATCTAAAGCCTGCTGCATCACAATGGATTTGGCTCTTTTCAGCTTTGAGATGTGAACATCAGCAAACATTTCTTCCTGCACAGTTGTTTTCATGGCCTCTATGCTCCAAGTTGGGTTGGCAATAATCATTTTCTCATATTTCTCAGCAATCCTAGCAGCAGTAACCAGCCTATTGTCCCTCCTTGGTGGACATGTATGCACACCATTTAGACTTGCTACCTGCCAACTAGAACACCTTGAATTAATTGAAGCCATGCACCTCCACTGACATGTAGGCCAGTCACACTTTGCAATTATCCTCTCAGCCTCATTCTTAAGGAATCTAATGAACCTCTTCTCCACCAATCCATGCTTGGTGATAGCCTTCTTAAACTGTCTTTTCCCACTAAACTTCATTCCAATCTCAAATTTAGGATTTGGATCCTTCTTGTTGTATCTTGGATATGAAGTCCTCTTAGTTACCACACCTCCTTCACTAAGCTCCTCATCACCACTGCTGTTCTCATATGAAGTAGCATCATCATCATCATCTTGTAACTCATACAAGTTTGGAACTTCTTTGGGTCTCTCCAATACAACATCATCTAGACTTGCTACTTCACCAGCCTTCAACTTGCTATTGAATTGTTTGAACTTATTAACAATTTCTTGAGCTTCCTCATCCTCCTCAGATGATGCTTCATCACCAGGTAAGTACTCACTACCACTGTCACTGTCACTGTCCCTTGAGACATCATCTTCTAACTGATCTGGTTGAGATGATCCCTCAGCAACTAGCTTATTCTTCTTTGCTTTGGTAGGACTATACCACTCTTTCACAAACTGAACTTGTTTCTCAACGTCCTCCCTACTTTCAGTGATTGTAGTGGGCATACTAGGTGTCATCTGAGCTTCATAGTCATCATCAGCTTCTGGTTCAGGGGCCTCAACATAAATTTCAGCTACACCCCCTTCCACAAGGGTATCTGCCATCTCAATGCATGATTTGTCGTCCACTAGTACACGCAGCCCATTGATCAATTCTTTGCCAGGATACAGCCAATGCAATAGAGCTCCTTCATTGACATTGCAATGATCCTTTAGGTGACCACAAATCTCTGGAAGGGACACTTTGTCTCGATCTATGTAAGACATCGCTTCCCTTCCACCACAGTAGAATAGATGCTTCTGAGTACTTAAGAACTCCCCATTGAAATGAAACCGCACTGGTAAGGTTCCCAACACGTCCATCTTTGCCTTCCTACTCTATATCATATGCAATCTACAATCAGAAGCATGAAAAGCATCACTATTGGTATTTGTACAACTGCCCTTCCATTAAACAACTAACACTGCCTAATCCGGTCCTAAAGAACACACATTTGTACCAATGTCCAACTAAACAACCATTATCAACAACACATGCAACAGATCCAAGACAATAAACTACTGCTAATTGGCCGCATAAACAATCCACAACCACACAAGTGAATCAAATAAAAAAGCAAATCGCTGTGCCATGGGGACCAATAGCAAGCGGTCCAGAACAACTAACCCGTGTGGGGGAGGTCAACCGCTTGTGCCAGGTGCGCTCCAACACGCTCGCCGTCGTCGGATTCAACTCGCGCCGTCGAGCCCTTCGCCGCCGAGCCGTCCTCCGCCTAGGGTTCCGGCGGATTCGATTTGGGGGAAAAACGCCCCAGCCGCGAGCCTTTTCAACATACAGATCCGACCTGTGGGCCCCGCGGCTGAGTCAGCAAGGTGACATGGCATCTTCGTCCAACGTGGCAGTCAAAACCACTATAATCCAGTCAAAACAGGTGTCTAAGGGGCGCGGTGGTCATTTATAACCGGTTTACACAGTACAATGGTCAAAGATACCTGGTTTACGAGTTCAGTGGTCGAAACCAAACCGAGGCCATAGTTCAATGGTCAAAAATGGACTTTTCTCTATAATTAATGCTTTATCTTTGAAAAAACTGAACAAACAATAATGTTTTGTAGTCCATAGACAATGAGCAACATGGTTTATTGTTGTTAGTAATCTTAACAAAATGTGCTGATTCCTACATTAACAGTCATCCTGGAGCTGAAGGTGGAACGCGTGTTCGACAGAGTGTCCTCTATTCAAACCGGCCAAGGCGGTCTCAATCCAGAAGACAAACGCCGTAAGGGTCATAATTATTATTCTTTTTCCTTTATTTGTTTATTATCTGGTTTTTGTTTATTATTTTCTGTAGAATCCTTTCTTCTGCCTATTCTTTTGACTGAGCAGCTTCTGTTGTAAAATGCTTTGCTCAGGGCTGAAGAGCATCCTGGCATGGTGAGCAGCAGTGAGCTTGGCAGGCTAGTTACAGACTCACCAACATTTGAGGCGTTGTCGTTGATTGACCCACCACCGTTAACCCCTCAAACAACTGATGCTGAAGAGTCTGATGATGATTTTGAAGCGTATGTATAATTGTTCTATTGTTTACCTCCACTGATATTTGTTGTCTAAATTTAGTGATAAGAAGTTCCAAAGTCTCAAAGATGACCTTTACATGTAGATGCTGGAATTAATAGTTTGGAAAAAATAATAGACCAACATATGGTTAGTGCGACACCATAAAATCAAGAACTGGACCTCACATGATTTTTGCTGTAATTTTTTTTTTCCTGACATCTTGAGACAAATGTTTAGTCCTTTTGTTGTATTACAGATTTTATCACAAAAAGGGTGAACAAAGGATTGTGTCTTATCTTTAAGGAAAATAGATTGCAAAATAGATGAGATTAGTATATTGCACCTAAACATCTTGTCATGTTTACAGGTCTACTGAACGTGTAATATCTGGATTTGGATTTAGAATTCTTGGTCCACAGACTCTTCGCTATTCAGCCCGTCCACCCCGCCTGAAGTGGTCCGGAGGTGTACGTGGGTAGGGAATGTAACTGTTCAGACTTATTTCCCTTTTTATATAGTTTTTGCTTGTATTGTAGTAGCTAGCTGTTATTTTATTTATGTTATCATAATGTGGTAATATGTTTTGATCAGGCTTGAGAAGCATGCTGGTGATGCAAACAATAGTGAGCTTGATCAATCGATTACTGATTTGTCAAGATCTGAGGCACTGTCAGTGACTGTCTCATCTTTTTCAAGATGTGAGAAGCCCATAGAAGATTCAGATGATGAGTAAGTACCATTTTTAGTGTTTTTCAAGCTGTACTGGTATTTTGTTATTTATTTTTTGAAGTCTTAAATATAGTATTACTAGCAAGAAGCCTTCAAGAACTAAAATTTAACCTTGCATGCATGCGCTGCATAACATAAAAAACAACTAGGTGGCATGCGATTACTGTAGCATAAAAAGTTCAAGCAGTGTAAATCATTGGCATTCAAATTTGTATACCAGATGGTATTACTAAAGTACCTATTTGGTTAGAACCAAGTTCAAAACATTTTTTCTGGTTTGTAATACCAGAAGGCATATAGCAGTGAAGTAGTAGAGTAGCTCCACTGCTAATCAGGGTGCATAACAACACAAGGGGCTATAGTAGTAAACATTATCACATTGTTGGGTCACTGTTCACTCCTCTCTCTCTCTCTCTCTCTACTAATGTGTAATATGCAACACTCCTGAGTATTCAAGAACAAAAATTAAAGCACCCATGTTTCTTTTTGCTTTCAAGAAATTAGAAATGAATTCACTTGCTCAGTTTCCCCACTTTACAATTCCATAACTTCTTGGTCTAATTTTTTAACTCTAATATTTTGCTTACTTGTAACCTTATGAGCATTCTTTTCTTTAGTACGGAGGAGGAGTTGCGCTTGCTTGAGGAATACTATAAAGCACATCCTCCTACCAGCTTCAGTCAAGCTTTCGCTGAACTTGAAGCTGCAAATCATGCTGCGCTTACTTCCCTAGCTGCTGAGTGGGGTATAGAGCCGCCACCACCAAGGAGGCAATTCCTAGCTGATCAAGCACAACAAAAGGCGTCTGCTGCAGTTGCTCAACCTCAGCACAATACAGTACCCAGAAAACTAAGGTAGAGGTTTCAATCAAGGTCTCCAGGTATCTCTCTTCAATGCTTTCTTGTGCTGATACTTGGCATTAATTTGATTTGATCTAAGCATTTTCATTTTTATTGTTGAAGTTTCAATATAATGGTTTATTGATATATCTACAGGCTAACACCTGCAGGGGTACTAAAGCCTGTGGTTTAAATTTGTTCTGTCGGTTGAAAGTATAACGTTTGGGAGGGAAGCGAGATGTGTAGGGCTGTAAACTGTCCAAAAACCCCTTTACACATTGATATATTGCCCTATATTTTTCTTGGGAAATAATGAGGTGATGCTGATAGTATATCAATACATGGGTGTCATTTTCCCTACACCCATGGGGTTCCCCCCCTAGTGCCTGTTTCTATGACAATGAAATGAATGTCAAGCCTTGCCAAGTGATAATTTTTTGAAGGAGTTGCATATTTACCAACATTTGAACTCCACTGTGCAATGGGAGCATTTAGTGTTTTCAATCATCACATTGATTTTTTTCATACATCCAGTGCAGCTTACTTATTTGTACGTAGTTACAAACATTTTGTGGTTGACAAAAAATATTTGTCTTTGGAGTCATCTTATCGTGAAACATCGATCTCAAATTTGATGTGAAATTCAGGCAGGAAGCTTCAGATGAAGAAATTGTTGAGAACGCAAAGAAATGGATGCGTGATGAGGTGACACTGGTTTTCCAAAACTACATTGGAAGAAGAGACGATCTCAAGGTACACATTGCTATAAATAATTCGATTCTTTTCCAAACTACAAGTATGATCTGCTAATAATATGTTGTTTTGTTTCAGATTGTTGACTACCATCTCGACGAACTTTGCCACCAGTGTGTCAGTGTTGAGGATTACCATAACATTTTCCACCACTATAACTTTACTGTGAAGTTGAAGAAGGTTAACTCAGATGATTGGGTCAGTGCATTGTACTTTGCAGAAGTGAAGCAGATGTTTGGGACAAAATCCTATTTCTGCTGCCAGTTGGAGCCGAATGAAAATGGTGTGTTTGAAGTAACAATTAGGAGGCATAAATGTGTTTAGATTGTCCTAATACAATTTACTTATGGTGTTCTAATACAGTTTGTTGGTTACTGTTTTCACCAGGTCATTGCTATGCATGTCAAAATCAAGGAATGGATGACCTGAGGCACCCAGCTACGGGTGGCTTTACTGGTGTTGGGCACAGTTTATGGTATCCAGATGAATGGTAACAAAGCTGGAAGCTGTTTAAGCCAGACGGTTTCGGACGTTTGCTGCCAGCTTGTAGAGATTTGTATGTTGCAATCGTCAAGGATAGTAGGCAGTCATTTCTTTTTGGGTTAGTTTGACGCATGCCATTGTAAGTGGTGATTCGGAGAAATAGCACTACTATATCCACCTATATGGCTATATGAAATCATACTAGTACAATTCGATCTTTATTTGAGATATGCCATTTCATTTTTTTTACACCGCGGCGTTGTTGGCCCCACTATTATTTGGAGCGGGTTAAGCCGCGACGGGTCGCGCGGAAGAGGAACGCGCGACCCGCCGCCGAGCCTCCTCGCCGCCGCCGCGGATCCTCTCCAGGTACTCTTCCCTGCCTCCGCCTCTGTTCCTCCCTCCCTCCTCATCTTCCTTTCGACTCCGACGACCTCCTGCCCCCGCCGCTTCCTCCACCGCCGCCGGCCGGCGGCGGCTTGCCGCCTTGCCGCTCCGTCCACCTCCCGCCCCCGCCTTCCACCCCGCCCTTCTTAACGCCAGCAGCTTCTCTCCCCCGCCTCCGGCTCCGCCCAGCCGCCATCCCCCACCGCCCCGGCCGGCGGCGCCATCGCCGCCTGGCCCTCCGCCCGGTGACCGTCCCCACCTCCGGGCCGGCAGCCACCTCCACACCACCTTCTAGGTCCGACAGACCATATCTCCCCCCCTCCAACCCAAACCCTAACCCTAACCCTAACCGGCGGCGGCGCGCGGCGGCGCGAGCGGGTCGCGCGCTCCCGCTTCCGCGCGACCCGTCGCGGAATAGAGTTTCCGTATTATTTACCTACAAATTCCTCCTTCCCCTTTTCAATCTCGCTTCAACTCATTCATCCATAGCTTCAAATCACTATGCAAAATTGCAACTTCATTTCATACCAATGCTTCTTCGTCTCACATATCTGCAGCTTCATCTTACCACTCTTGGTTACCAACCTGCTCATCCATCTCACGGTCTCACCTATCCAACATGAAGAGTGAACTGCATCCTCTGCTTCATCTTGCATCAAAAGTTGTGGACGCTATACAAACGTATATATTTCTCATATTCATCCTCCAACCAAAAATACCCACAAGTCTTGTCATTTTACGACATGACCCACCAAAATCACCCAAATGCAATCCACAAATAAAGCAACAAACCTGAAGCATTCCAACTAACCTTTAAGTTGTTAGGGCACTTGTAAAAGACATCACATGCTGACTCCTTGTGCTGCAGCGCCATGCCGTCCCACAACCCGCCTCCACCGTCGGTCTTCCCTCCGATCTCCACCCCTTTTTCTAGGTCGGCGACTGTTAGAACTCCTCAGGAACCCTGAAGCCGACAGTCACCGGAGCAAGAGGAGGAAGCGGCATCGGGGGGTGGGGGTGGGGGCAAAAGGATGGAGGAGGTGAGTCGCTGACAGGTGGAGCCCATGTTGCCATGACATGAAAGGGTGTAGGCTAGCGCACGGGCCGTCGACATGGGTGTAAAAAAGTGTCGTATCTCAAATAAAGAGTGAATTGTAGCAGTATAGTTATAAAATAGGTGAATCGTCATATTATTTCTTTCAATCTAGCCAACCGTAATAACATGGATCAAATTATATCTTATTAAACATTTCACTAATTGGATGCCTAAAAACGATTTATAAAAATTGAGCCTTTTCAAAAGCAACTTATTCGTAAAAATTGGTTTAGAAAAGGGCCATCTGCAAAAACACACCCTGACACCCACCCCGCTTCGACCCTAGTAGTTCGCAGACCATCCCGTCGCTTCGATTCTGTCCAAAAGTGAAGAAAAAGGTGGTGGTGGGGGATGGCGGCGGCGGCGGCGGCCGCTGCTTGGGGGTAGGGAAAGGCGGCGGCGGTGCGGGCGGCGCGATTGCAAAGTTGTGCTGGTGATTGCGGGACAAGAGCACGCCTGTGGTTGCTGGGCAGCTCTACCTGCAGTCTAGCAATGGAGAATCGAGAAGGTCCAAATGGTCGTCGGGGCGGAGGGCGCCACGGCGAGGCGGTCCGCGGTGGAGGTCCGGACGGTCGCCGAGTAAGGAAGAACAACAAAGAGCAAGGAAGGGGCCCGGGTCATGCCGCAGCCGGAGCCGGCGACCCGCAAGGAAGGCCGCGCAACGGCGAGGAAGGGTGGGGCGGTGGCCGAGGGAGGCACAACGGCGACAGAAGCCCCCGCCTTAGGGGCCAAGCAGGCGAGGGAGACGGCGAGGAAGGCTGGGGCGGTGGCCGAGGGAGGCATAACGGCGACGAAAGCTCCCGCCTTGGGGTCACAGCTGGCGAGGAGGGCTGGGGCGGCGGCGGCGGCGGTCGAGGGACGCATAACGGCGGCGAAAGCCCCCGCCTTGGGGTCCCAGCTGGCGAGGAAGACGACGAGGAAGCAAATGCCAGCGGCGGTGGAGGCAACGCCGAGCAAGCAAGACTCCGCCTTGGAGGCCCGGGTGATCAGTCCGTGCAGCAAGCGACGAGCCGCCGGCGCGATGGCGCCGCAGGGGAAGATGCAGGCTTTCCCCAGGATGGAGTCCCAGCTCGCTCCGACGGCCGGTGGCAAGTCAGGCCGGACAGCAAGGAAGGAAATGCCAGCGCTGGAGTATACCTGGGCGGCGCGTCGGCGACAAGCAAACATCCGGCCGCCTGCTCGACAGTGGAGGCGGGGGAGGAGATGGGCGCTGCCGTCGAGCGCCGCGCCTACCTCTACACCGTTGCTGCCATTGAGCAATTTTTTATCAGAGGCTTTGCTGTCGTGGACTATCAAAGATCTGCTCAACGATGATCTCTACAAGGGCAAGGTACTCCCGTCCCGTCTTCTCCATATTACCATATCTGAGTCAATATTTTTTCTTTCCTTTCTTTTTGAACTAAGAGCTGGAGCACTGTACCGAGCACTGCTAATTTCGTTTAACAGGAGGAAGCAATTCCGAGTTACAGACTTTATAGTAGATTGTGATTACATATAAATTGATAACACTCAAGCATACCGAGCTGACAGGAAAGCCTGTTAGCAAACAGTTTAGAAATGATCTTTGTGACGCTGCTAGTCAGGCTGATCGGTCTGAAAAATCCGACAAACTCTTAGCTACAGGTGATTTGGGTAGTAGGACAATACTGGTAGCATTGAGGAGATTGAAATGCTGGCCATGTTGGTTGTAGGAAAATTGGACTTCAAGCATGAGATCCTCCTTGATGACCTCCCAGCAGGATTTGAAAAACTTCCTAATTAACCCATCCAGTCCTGGTGCCTTTTCTGGTTGCATATCCATGATCACCTCTCTAACTTCCTACTCAGAACTCGTCTTCCAGACTGTCAATGTCATGCCTCTGATTCTCTGAATTTGCAGATTATCCCATTTCAGAGTTACTTCCTGGCTCCTTGTAGTACCTAGCAATGAGCTGAAATGTTTGTGCACTGCCCTCTCCTTGTCCACTTGTGGATGCATCGTGCCATGTTCAGTTTCAAGACTCTGATTCTCTGAATGAAGTTCTTTCTTCTGCATCCATTTACAGCGAAGAATGAAAACTTGGAATTTGCATCCCCAAACTTAATGTAAGAGATTCTAGATTGATGTCTTGCTCGCAGTTTTTCAATGGCCCCTGGCTTTCATCAGTACAAACTTTAAACTGCACTCAAAGATAGGGCATTTCCGATTGATATAGGAACTTTTGTACCAGAAACAATAGTATATCAAATTATAGCCCCAATGGGATGTAAAATATAGCAGAATTTGTTCTTTTTGCACGAGAAGTTAACTGGATTGTTTTCTCTTATTAGGTGAATCACATTCCTTCGAAATTTGATTCGCCCGATCACTTTGTTGATGTGTATTCTGGGATCTTGATTGAAGAAACAAGGTCAGCAACATGTGCAGCAATACAAAATCTCTCAGTAAGTCAATACTGTCAGTTGCTCTCAATTGGAGAATCCAATTCTCCATCTCTTTTCTATCTCGATGTGGACCTTCCAATGACCAGATCCGATGAAATTCAGTGCCATCACATGGCCAGAGATTTTGATGTATGCCTGCTAAGTTCTAGATGTCCCAGAGATTCTAATCTTGACATCATGTCTTGTTCTATAGGACTAGTAGTAGGAATAAGCAGAGATGAAGATGCATGCTTCCAGAAAAGTTTTAGAGTGTTAGTTCCACATTATGAAATGTTCCAGCCAGATAAAACAAAATTTGTTATCTTTTTGACAAACATCAAATATAACATGGAGATAGCCCACATTCTTTCTCTTCAAGACAAGGGGAATCAAACTGCCATTCAAGCGCTTCTTGAGTTACCCAATAATGTATGTATTCATTTTCATCATTTCTTTGAATTCTATTTTTAGAATGAGTTTTCCAGCCACCTTAACATTGTTTGCAATATTAGGTTGAAAAAAGGTGTAAGGTTTGTGTAGGATCACACAACTACAAAGGATCACACAACTACAAAGATGGTATGCTCTCAATGAACAAAAAACGAGGAGATGATGTCATTTCAAATCTAACATCAAGTGTAAAATGCACACATGAATGCCATGCTGAGGTAGTATGGGCTCTACCACGAAGTATTAAAGCATGCATTTCTACCCTCATGAAAATTTTCTTGAATTCGAGTTCAAGGGTGCTAATTTGTCTTCCAAGTCAATCATGCCTTGTTGACTTTTTGATGGATATAGAGGATTTCTTGGTGCCTTCAGATGCATTTGGTGATGTTCTTGTGCTCAACAACATTAGAGGGATAGAGAACTGTAGCAGTTTTGAGGGTGCCTTCTTGGAAAAAAGATCTCATGAGCTATATTGTTGTCTGAGGCTATGCAAGAGCTTGCTGAGAAGGATGTCTGCATTCCTAGACTTGAGTGGATTTTATCACTCACCACGCTGCCCAAGTTCAGATAAATGTGAACGCTGCACGAATCAACTCCTTTCATTCTCTGTCAAATTGTTTGCTGAGAGATTCACTGACATCATGGTACATCTTTGCGAGTATTTAGAATACTTGGTCAGCAGTGGTTCAGCAATATGTTTGCCGGATGAAGACTGTGATAACATTTTTGAACTGCTGCACCTATTGAAACAACTTCAAACCCTGTTACACAATAAGGATCTGAGACAGGATAAAGTGGAAGCAGAATTCAAACTAATTATTGCTACTGATGCGGTGGACAGTGCTGACTGCAGAGAAAAGTTGCTGAATGAAATTAGGATGAACTGTATAAGACTCATCGCTAATCTGAATAACTCACTGCAATTGGCTCAGCCGGAAAACAGGGATGACGTTGACAAGATCTGTATTCACACTACCAGAAAACGGAATTTCCTTGGCGGTCAACAGTTTCCTTGGAGGCCAAAATCAAACCTCCAAGGAATACACAATTTCCTTGGTGATGCTAATGAACCGCCAAGTAAATTTATATACCTTGACAGTCGACATCAGCTGCCAAGGTAATCGCATATTTTCTTGGCGGTTTCCTTGAGCTGCCAAGCAAATTGAATATTTCCTTTGCTGTTTCGTAGAACCTCCAACGAAAGTGTATGTTTCCTTGACTGTTTTGCTAAACCCCCAAGAAAATTGGACATTTCCTTGGAGGTTAGCAGCCAAGGAAAATGCTCAACGGTCAAGGAAATGTTTGTTATACTATATATGGCATGCTTGTTTTCACTTAAATATATGTCTTACATATATATGTTTTAAGCGTTTATGTCTTATTAAGGCAGGTGTTTATGTCTTGTAAAGTGAACGAATACACATATGGCACTTAAACTTGTTAAGGTCACATATCACATTTAAACATATATGGCATATTTTGTTTTCACATAGACATAAGATAGTATGTATAATATATATTCAAGTGTTTGTCTCGTGAGGATTGAAATTCATATCTTCAAAGGTTCACTTACACGCATGACGCTAGAGCTTGTTAAGTTCACATGAACACACGGTATGGTAGTTAAGGTTGTTCCATAAACAAATGTGAAACGTAAACTTGTTAAGTTCTTTTGAACATATATGGTATTCAAGCTTGATCCCACGTGAACATATATGACACTTAATAAATATGACATGACTTTTAAATTCACTTAAACATATAAGGCACCCAAAATATTATACTTTATTAGGATCTTATTTTCGCAATTAT
>CM014275.1:55693112-55732133 GCA_004135705.1 Alloteropsis semialata | reverse complement strand
TGTTGCGCGCGGTGGAGGCGCGCCGCGGAGGCGGTGCTGGACGTGTCCATGGCGCTGCTGGACCTGTGCGAGCGCGCCAGCACGCGCCGCTTCTCGTACTGCATCTCCGACCGCGACGACGCTGGCGTGCTGCTCCTCGGCCCCCCAGCAACATCCCCTTCCTGCCGCTCGCCTACTTCGAGCGCGTGGCCTACTCGGTCCAACTCCTCGGCATCCGGCCGTGTCGCTGCTGTACAAGGTCCCCGGCAAGCGTACGTGATCGGGCACCACGCCACCACCACCAGATGAACCTGCGAGTGGAGCACTGCACGACCAGCGACGTTCCCGGACATGCTCAACGCCTTGGCCTCGGCGAAGTCGCTCCCGGACATGCTCAGCGCCTTGGCCACGGCCAGCGACGTTCCCTCGATGCCGAGACCGCCTCTGACCTCGCCGCCGCTGCCCATCGGCATCGCGCTGGTCAGGGGAGGCGTTCGTGAACGTCGTGCCGGGCATCATGGTCCCCGTCGGCATGGACGGCGTCGCGCCCGGAAACGACGTCGTCCCCGGCACCGTCGTCGGCGTGGCGCCCGGCACGGTAGCCGTGGTGGTGGTGGTGCTCAGCACCGTCGTCGGCGTCGCGTCCGGCATGGTCGTCGACTTCTGGCTGCAATCACGTGACGGACATGACACGAACAAGAGCAGCGCAACATCAGTTCACATGCTCACCCATGGTAAACAAAGATGAAAAGATCATGCCAAAATCATTACAAACAAAAAGTAGAAGACAACGGCGAAAAAAAAATACTTTGATCCCTGCAGCGGGCCAGCCGCCGCCAGCGACGTGCGCGCACGTCGGCCGCCCCCTGCCGAGCTGTGCCTGTGCTGCCGAGCACGCGCGTCGGCGAGGATGGCGATGGAGATGGAGGACGCCACGGTCCCGGCGCTGGCAGTGGTGGAGGCACTCAAGCAGGCAGGTAGCAGCCGTAGGAATCGGTATCGCTACTCGGAGTCCGGACTCAATCTGCGCCGGAGGTAAGAGATGACATGCGGGCCCCAACCGTAAGAGAGATAGAGAATGATGACTACAAGAAGACTAGAAAAAAGGCATGGGTAGAAGGGTCATTTCCCATGGTCGATCCACGCTGGCGTGAGGACTTGGCGTGCCACGTCGGACAAAATGGCAAATTTGTAAGTCAATCTTCCTTATTGTGGCAAATTTATAGGTTCCATTCTTATAATGGCATCTGAAGGAGTGGTCTTTTTTACGGTGGCAATTAATTAAATATCCCGTCTCGCATACGCTACAGGGCCCAGCCTCCCCTCTCTCTAACGCTCGCATCGACGCCAAGAGCCATGGTACCCGCCATGGCAAGCCGATGCAGGCCCCCGTGGCCTCCTTCACCGCCCTGGTTCTCTCATCCTTGATCCCTCTGTCCTCAGATCTCGGCAGACTCCGAGGAGAGCAGAGCGGCAGCCGCTTCGGCTCCAGCGAGTTCGGGGAGCGAGATTTGCACGCGGCTGGTGTACCTGGTGTAGTGGCGCGAGTTGCGCTGCGGCAGATGCGGCAACGGCAGCTAGCTCACGCGGCGTGGTGCGCGGGGGCGGCAGATCTGGCCGTGCCTGGATCTTCTGGTCGGCCATGGCTGGATCTTCCGGCAGCATGTCTGGGCATGGACTCTGTGGGCCTCGTCTCCGGCGACATGAACCTTCGAGGGATTCGATCACCTCCTGCTTGTTGTTCAGGTACGTGCCCATCATGTGTTCGTTGATATGCCTTGTGGCTGTTCGAGCAGTCTGATACCTCATTTTGCTCTCTAGTGTTCGGAGCAGTGCTTAAGTTATTTTCTGCATCTGATCAAAATGATTGGAATTCAATTAGCTAAAGTTTGGGTTATGTGCACATGTGCTTCAGATTTATATTTCACGCTTACAAACTTTCTGCATCTGATCAGGTATGCGGCTGCTAGGATGTTGGAGCTTCTTCCAGTTTGCAACTGAGGAGCCCAAGTGCCATGAGATGTGCAGAGTAGAGGAGTGAAATGTGCAAATTTAATTTGTCTACTTCCTGTGTAAATAGAGCTACGAAATGTCGAGATCCACTGTGATGACCGGTAGTGCATGAATTTTGATGAAAATTTGTGTCTGATGAAATAAATTTAGCTCCAATTTTTATATAAATGTGAATTGCACCAGCTGAATGGAAGAGTCATTGAACATAATCAATTCTTTCCTGTTCATGTGTTTGAATTCAAATTTAAAATAATTTTGTATCTGAATTCAAATATAAAATTTCCCACCTTTCCATGTAGGGTGTGCCTAGAATTGCCAAGAAAACATGGGTTTACCTTGGCGGCCGGCTGCCAAGGAAATAGGTTTTACCTTGGCGGAAACAGATTTTACCTTGGCGGCAAACGACTGCCAAGGAAAGTTATTTGCTTGGAGGTTACAACATTTTCTTGGCATGTTTACAGTTTTGATTATGTCCAGTTTCCTTGACGGCCAAACCGCCAAGAAAACAAACCTTGGGTGATAACCCCCAAGGTAATCAAATTTCCCTTGCGCTCTACCCTTGACGGAATTTGCTTGACGGTTGGCTGCCAAGGATATTTTCCTTGGCGGTTTTGGTACTTTCCTTGGCGGTTTTCGGCCTCCAAGAAATTTCTGGTTTCTGGTAGTGTCAGCACTCCAGAATCATTATCACCTCTGTTGATTGCATATGGAAGTTGCATGGACAAGGACTAGATGCATTTGATGTTTTGATAGTCAATGGTGCCAATCAAATCAAAGCCTCTGATATGCTACTTCCACTAGCACTTCCCATTCGTCACATCATCTTTTTTGGAGACCATCTCCATGTACAAGCATTTGTCCATAGCAAGGTATGTACACTCCTCACATAACTGTAATGTATAGCAGTATCAAGGACAAAAAATGATAACATAGAGAAGCATTCGTAGTAAATTTGGCAGTATCAGGGACAAAAAAACTATCAGATGTGAAAGAACTAACTATTATATACTCAAAAATGATAACATAGAGAAGCATTTGTAGTAAATTTGATGGTTTATATTTTTTTTCTAGTTATAAAACCTATGTTTAGATATGCAGTACATAATTGATGGCTATATCATTATATGTTGATGCTAGGGTTGCGCCACCCCCTAGGGTTGGGCACCGGCTGCAGGGACTTTCCCTGCAGCTGTCCCCTTTAGAGATAGGAAGTATTATGGTACATTAGGCAAGGATCCCCTGGCGTGGTTCTGTTCTATAAACCCCAGGGGGACCTATATATATGTAACTGTGCCTTGCACCCATAATCAATCCATTATCTCCCGACTCATACTCGTTCATTATTTTTTGAACTTACATTTTTTTTCAAACACCTTTGTGCCTTTATAGCTAAGTGGACCTTTTCTGGTAATTTTTAGATATGTAAAGAAGCTGGATTCGGTAGAAGCATTTATGAAAGACTACAAATGTTGGTTCCAGAAAAGCAAACACTAGCACATCAATATGTGCTACATCCATTAATGCTAAAAATCATGAACATTTATTTTTATAACGGAAGACTTAAATGTGGTGCAAATGACATATCATTGGAGTCCAATAAGAAGTTTGAATCCAAGTTACCTTTTATTAATATTGTGGATGTTCCTTCTATACAATCCTCACACACAAGAAAAGGCTATATCAATTCTGCTGCATTGTCCATCCTCCTGCAGCAGCTAAGTAAAGGTATATTTCTGTTCTCATGTGTAAAGATACTTTCATTTCAGATTGTATGTGTTATATTTTAATATTGTTAAGGTTTTGGTAAGTCTGAGTAATTTATAACTCTGTCAAGCATTGTTGTTCACCCAATATCTTCCACCTGTGGGATGCTTCAAATGCCCATAACCTGTCATCTCATGCCACATGTCTGTGAATCCTACTTGTGTGTCAGTTGGCTTCCTATGAGCCGAGTAGACCAGCCAAATCTGATGGCAGCTTAAATTAGGGTGTCTTATCATGGAAGTTCTATCTCTAGCATATCCAGTATATGGTTGTCCAATATATACACCTATAAAGCCTTGGGTCATGATTCAATGCAATAAGAAAGTAAAGAAAAATGATTAACCTCCTTAGATCTCAGTCCCTTTCTTTGTGCCACACAAACCAAGCCACTAACATAGTAAGCAATATTTCTCAGCTAGTCATTCAGTGACATGGAAAAAACACGCTGCTATCATATGGATGTATTATTTAAACGCGCTCTAGTTTTGTTGACACATAAATATTCATTGTTCCTATTGAACGGCCTATCCATGGTTGATAAGTATCTGATTTCATCTAATTTATTTGGCTTAATGCCCTTCTCAGCTAATTTATTTAACTTCAAAACAGATCTGATGAATTTGGACAGAAAATTCAGTGTTTGTGTGGTATGTTTGTCAAGTAAAGAAACCAACACAATTGGGGATCAGCTGGGAATTATGTATGAGATGAATAATAGATTTGATCTGCAAGTGAAGTTAATTAGTAACTTGGAAGGAAATTTATTTGATGTGATAATTATATCAACAAGTATTGAAGATGATGCTGAGCTTGACCGTGTTAGTAAAAACAGTTTGAATGTAGCTTTAACAAGTGCAAGGTAAGTGCCTACAGCTGACCTTTATCATGAACTTCAATTTTTCTATTAAGAAATTTAATCTTTTTATCGAGTCATTCATTGACAAATATTTACCTTCCTCCAGGCATCGTTGCTTCATGGTTGGTCGAACCAAAACTTTGGTTAAGAGTGGGGGCATTTGGAAAGACTTGGTTAAGTATGCGAGGGATCTAGGAGTAATGAGGTTGGTGGACACAAATGAACTTGTTGAGGTCATGAAAAAGTTTGAAAAGGATGATGCAGATCATATTAGTGATCCCAACGGTGCATTTTCAAGAAAAATGGTGAGTTAAATGTAATCTTAGACATTTTCTTAGTCTTGACTTTGGGCTAACTTAAAGAAAATCCAACAACAATTCCTGGTCATGGGTTGTATTTTTTCCAAAGGGTAATATAGTGAGTGCGTGTTGGTTTTTTTTTTCTGTTTTTCCTCCCATCAAAAACTTTTGTACTGGGTGATGCACCCCTCTTTCTTCTTAATATAATGATGCGCAGCTCTCCTACGTGTTCGAGAAAAGAAAATCCAACAATTATTTTTTTTCTAAGAGTAACAATTTGGACTCCAACTTTGTTTGTGATTTGTATGAAACTTTCATGGATAACCACTTCCAAGTATCTGTTTTCACCTCTCAGCAATGTCTTTTTGCATTTACCTTTTTCTAAATATTTGGATAAATGACCAAGAGATATAAACTTTCTACAGCCACAAGAATTCACTTGGGTTGACAGACCATACAGAACTAAATATATTTTGGCTTATGTTCGGGATCAGAGAGGCCAGCCTGGTATGTTACAGTATCTTTAAATTTAATCTAATCTTTCAGTTATTATTTTTGTGACTCAATACTTGCATTGCAACTGCATATCTTCACTTTTTTTTTAATCTTTATTTACATGCAGATACCTGCACTTTTCAATCAAGTTGTGGAGCTGTTGAATCATTGATGAAATTACACAACGGTAATCTGTCACCTCCTCAAGAGTGCAATTGGGATCTATGTGTGGATGATTTGAAGAACAAGTATGAAACAAGTATACGCAAGAAGTTGATGTCAGAGGACAAAACTGACAGGGGCAAAAGGAGGCTTAAAGTTGCACTTGAAAGCTTCAAAAAACATGGTGTTTTAGGCAGAAACAAAACTCGGACCAAGGTGACATCTGCTTTTACTTCTATTAATAGCAATGAGCAGTTCCGATAAGCCTGTAATTCAGTGAAATGCTCATGATTTTAATTTTAAAAGCAACTTATGATATTGCATTACACTTTCTGCTCGACTGTTTATTTGTTGTATGGAGGTGAATTTAGTGTAATGTGTCCATTTAAAAAATACTTTCCTGCATATAGACAATAGTGTTGTAGATGGCATCCTATTTCTAAAGATTCTTCTATTCAATAGGTCAACTATAAATGTTGACCTTTTTTGGACGGATAGATTTTACATGGTTTTAACATCATAAACCCTGTGTT
The DNA here is from genome assembly GCA_004135705.1 of Alloteropsis semialata. Lineage (NCBI taxonomy): Eukaryota > Viridiplantae > Streptophyta > Magnoliopsida > Poales > Poaceae > Alloteropsis > Alloteropsis semialata. The sequence continues at coordinate 55,726,032 of CM014275.1, read as the reverse complement.
GAGGTAATTCTAGTAACATGTGTGTCCAACGATGTTCCTTTGCCAGTATAGGTTTTTGAAAGGGACTGGCATGTCTGCTGGACCTCTGGTTCTTGATTTCAAGGCTAAACATTAATCACATTTGGGCCGCCTCATGATTTTGGTGACCATTCTTTTACTTCTTAACCTGTATTCGGTGTCCCTCCTTGGTTCCATGATTGGTACAATGGAAAATCCATTCTAGATTGGCTGTTTTCTAAATACTTAATGCAAGGAGATGTGCTCCTGCAAACAAATAAATAAATAAAATGCAGGGAGATAGACAATATTTCAGAAGAGGGAATCTTTGTGTCTTCCTTTTTTTTTTTGCATTTGTACTGCCTTATGTCTTATTTGAGAATGCTGATAATTAAGGAGGTTCACCCAAAAGATTATTACATTCAAGGATGTCAATGTGGTGAAAGTCCTCAGCAAATCCTTTCTGTTAAATTAAAGTGAAGTGTTACTGACATCCGACCAAGGAAGTTACATCTATATATATACTAGCATGTGGGAGTATCATGCTTGATGCCATCAATCCATCGAGAAGCAGGTTGATGCTAGTTTTATAAGGAATGACTTAGAGCATTGGTCCCTTGTAGTTTTAGTCACAGGTCTATGAGAAACTCTTGAGGAAACTGCTAAATGATAGCTAGTGTACAGTGGCACTGAATGAAAATTGCCAAAGGGCCAATTACATGTCTGATTTAGTGAGTTGTGAAAAAAAGATGGAGCGCCTGGTGATGAATAGAGCTGGTCTTAGCTGAAACGTTTTCATCAATTTCTTTGGTCTTGGTTAACAGGTGACATGGTCAAGAGGTCGATTTTGCGTTGGGTGTGATGTTGTGTCTTGATCCACCAGAACAAAATTCAGCCCATAGCAGAAGCTTAGATGGGTTGTTTGTCTAAATATAATGCAGCGTTATAAAGCTGCTAACTTGTAGGCTTGTACCATTGTGTTCATTACCCTTCATCGGTTTCCCTTGAACTTGTTTCTCTGACGCACAATATGCTTGATATCTTTGTCTTAGGGCGAGCAGCAAGGCTTGTGTGTGTGCTCATTGTTCAACCCTGTTTCTTGTGTAAATTCAACATAATGAATGATGTGCTGAGACGTGCTGCTCTAAAACTAATGGCATCGTTGTCTATTGTTACAGTCTAGGATAATCAAGATCCTGTCGTACGAGGAAGTAGAGCCCAGTGAAACGGTGCGCGTGACGAAGCTGCTGGAGGAGGGGAACATCATGGTGGGACACTTCAGGCTATCCTGGAACTATTTCACCCTGAAGCCCGACGAGGTGTACGCCTTCGATGAGAAGAAGGCCTTCATCCATCCCAAGTCGGATCTGGTGGCATCACATTCTGTGATGATGGTCGGCATCGGGCACCAGTGGACCGGCCCCAAGCGCTTCCTACGGCACATGGTGATGCAGAACAGCGAAGGGAAGCTGTTTGGGATCAATGGTATCGGCCGGGTCTGGAAGAATACCGTCAGAGGCCTATACAGGTTGGAGGTCGAGATACCTAAGGAGGGGTTTCTTGACTGATGGGTTGAGTGGCTCAACAACACAACATGCGGTTAGCAAATACTGTGCAATCAGCAGCATTGAGGGACCTGCAGGTGTGACTGACCGACGTTTGTGGTTGGTCAATCTGTCGATACGGTTTTTTTGTTCAAACGACACTGCACTGTGGAATGGTACGGTGGTGGTGTAAATTGTAACGGATTCACGGTGTTCCAAGCTCAATGGTTGTGCTGCGGTGAGCAGAGTTCACTGATTTTTGTCAGGCAAAAGGCAAATTTCTGGTGAATTAAGCTGTGATGGTCACTGTTTTGCTTCCCTTCATGTTAGTCATTTAAGCTACTCATGTTTTAATGCAAATTACCATTCTATCAGTCCAGGCGGATGCAATGATCCAATCCTCTGCTGGCGGGAAACTTATGATTCAAAAATGGGCGGGCGATTTCCTTGGGCCGGGATGGGACAGGGAGCATTGGGCTTTCGTTGGACCATGATGAGAGAGCCCACGGTCATCCATCCAGAGGTGTCCAGGCGAATTGGCTTTCTGTCGGAAAATGAAAGCCATCGTTGCAGTTAAATTCACAGTCAAAGTCACTCAAGTTTGACTTAACATTTTATTTGTAAATTAACCAGATCAGAACGTGTAGAAAATTTGATCCAAAAGGTATGTCTTGTTTACTGCTTCAGTACATCGGTAATACCTTGCATGTTAACAGAAAAATAAATACGGCAAAAATACAAGATCAAAAAGAAAAACGTGACAAACTTCAAAATTAAAAAGTTCCGTCGGCTTATAATTTAAGATCATCAAGTGTGGCCACAGTTGATATCATTCCTATCAAATCAAAGTACTTGAGCAACTATTACAATCAAGATCACTATGGAGCACACATACTGATTAAATGTTAATCAAGATTAAAACCAAGTTCATCAACAAAACAATGGTACTACCGTACTAGTGATGGTATGAAATCTTTGCTTGCTGTCATCATATTCTTGAGTCTTAGCTATCACTATCACGGATTCACGGTTAGGAGTTTTTTAGAAATCATCATCAACTTCTACATCATCTTCAGACTCTTCATCATCTTCAGACTCTTCATCCTCATCATCTGAGCCAGGAAGTGTCAGGTTCTTCACTCTAGCACATTTTGCCTGTAACTGCTCATCCATTGTGCCATCCACAAAAACACCAGTGATGTGAAGTGATTCCAGTAGAGGGCAATTGTCGAGAATACCAGTCAGGTTCTCACTGGTGAGCATACAGTTAAGAAACTCTAAGGAGCGTAACTCGCGCATCATCGGATTCGTATGTATGTCTCCACAACATTCCTCGAGCACAGCCTCCTCGATAATATAGTCATAGGGCATAATGAACCTTAGTTTGATATCCATGAGAAGAGGGCGAGCTTTGCATATAGATTCAAACAACTTGTCAGATTCGCAACGATGTTCATACAGCGGTGAAATGCCAATATCTTCAAGGAGAGGGAGCTTCTTGATGGCCTCAATCAATACTTCATAGGAAGCATCCACAAAATCAAACAAACGGAGGCTTTTCAAAGAGGGTGCCCTGAAGAAGTGAATGCCTCAAAATTAGATTCCATATTGGGGAGATTCAACTGAGTTGAACTTACACAATCCATCAGAATTATGTAATTAATATAGCTAACAACACAGTAATCAACAAACTATGTATTCCAAGAACAGACTAATAGTAATAGATTTAGACAAGAAATTACAAGTTCTCCATTACAATTATTGAATTATATGATCAAATTAGACTAATCATGCTACATAATTAATATTAAGTTGCAGCTGATACAGGGGAGCATGAGACATACGGATATAAGACCCATTGTAGTTTATATGTCATGTTATTCATCTACCAATGTGTTTTTTTTCTAAAAGAACATATTAGTATATGTATGTATCCCACAAAGAACAGTGCAGTGTCCATCATATGGTATTAGTAATCAGACATCTCAGTAGAGTGACAACTCATAAAACATCCAAGGCGGCAAGTTCCAAATATATTTTCAGGAAGTACGACACATGTAAAATAATGGTCATTGTCTATGGATATACCTTTCAGCCAGATAGAGCAGCGACTCATCATCCCAAGGCCCTGAGAAGGATTCGCAAAGCCCTGCACTGCGGTCCACGGCATCGCGCACAGCAGCGTCAAAATCAGTCTCAATGGACAACCATTCAGGAACATCAGTTATGTGAATGTGTCGCCATAGCTTAGGCTCCTCAACCGTGACACGCCGCCATGTCTTGCACACAGCCTCCGCACCCCACAAGATCTCACTGGACCCCAGCCTGAGGAAGATGTCGAGCAGGATATCGTCGGGCAGCGATGCCCAATCCCTGTCCTCACTGGGCGCATAGGATGACGGGCAAGGATTCTTGCACCTGCGGCTGCGGCAGCTTCTTGAGGTGTCCATCACTGACATCTGTGAATCTTCACCAGAGGTTAGAAAATTGCTGGACATGTCTATGGTTTCTATGGACATGCAGGATTTTAAGAAATTAATTAGATAGTCCTCTCCGGTAATAAACTCTATAGAATCTACACATTCCCAATCAAAAAGATAAAATATCGTTAATGCACAATACATTTACCATGGTGCACCTATCGACCTGTTTTGTTCATTACTGAAGCGCCCCTGCCTAAGCAGAGACTAAATGTGATACAAATTATCAGTCCCAGGAGGCTGATACACATTTATTCAACAGTTGGTACAGAAACTCACAGCCCACGAGGAAGCGGGCACCTGATACAAACTAAGACTGCTAAAAGGTAAACTACGGCGGTAAGCCAGAGGATGAACCAAACTGGTTCGACTAAGGGATCAGAGTTCTGCGACAGCGAAGCCATCTTGGGCGGGACCAAACTCCACAGGCAAGCTGGGTGCGGAAGCGACCACCTATTCAGCGTCCTCAACAAAGTCCGGGTCTTCTTCTGGATTTAACAACAACAAGGGTGAGTACAAAAGTACTCAACAAGTCCAACCACACCCACGGAGGGGTTAACACAGAATTATGCATATGATAAATCAAGGAATAAGGCTAAGGTTTAAATTTGCAATAAAGCTAATTTTTCTCATGCAATGGTTTATCAAGGAACAACTTTAGCAAAGCAAGCTCTTTAAAACAAGACGAGTAAGTGGGGGGTTGATCCACAAAGGATCCATCTTTTAAGTGCTACCGGATTTCCCATCCGCCGTAGCTTTGGCACAAAGCCGAACTCATTCCAAAACACACACTCCAAACCCACCCAAAACCTTAGTATTGTGACCAAGCCATAACTCGCCCATAACCGTGGGCACGGCTATTCGAATAGATTAGGAAACTCTGCAGAGGTGTACACTTTCACCACAAGTAGGGTACCGCAACACGATCACCTTAGTGTCAGTGCGGATCCTATCGAAGTCATTACCCACCTTAGCCAAAACTGCCTAGCCATCACGAGAAAACACCAAGGGGTTTATGTCACTAAGACGGCAACCATGTCACTAAGACGGCACTTGGTTTTCCCGCTGCACACCTGCCTCCAGACAACTAACAGCACGGCTAGTGGGATTTAGACTAAGCCCTTGCACCATACAAGAGTCGAGTGGTTGTACGAGATAAATGGGTTAGGCAAGATGACACATCACTTCGGTTTAAAACCGGACAAAATGGATATCTCCCAACATGCTTAACCACAAAGGTACAAGCCTCCTTAATGGCATTTCACAAAGTTATGCCCATCCATTTTATCCACACAGTTTTACTCTTTTCAAACCCAAAACCCAAAACCAAAGCCAACTCACACATTTATTCTTTGATAAAACAAGTGTAGTCATGATTGAGTAAGGGTAACAAGTCCTATGCATTCTAAACCTAAGCATTCTAGAAAGCGTTATCACCTAAACAGAGCATATCATATTTGGTGATAACTAGGTTGTCAAGGAATATCATATCAATCAAGGGGTGGCTAACCAACCGGGTTTTGAAACTACAACAATGCAATTATCAAAGGCTTAATGGGTTGTGTTTATAAAACATGGGATAAACATGCATCAAAGGATGGGATTGGACTTGCCGTCAACAAAAGCTTCCGGGAGATCCTGCTCGCGGTACGGGTCCTCGGGGTCGGGCTCGCGGTACTCTCCTGCGTAGTCCGGCTCGCGGTACTGCTCCTCCTCGTTCACTCCGTCGTCTAGGGCACGATCAAACAAACATACAATAAGAAAACACATTCCTTAACCGATGAGTTGGAAACAGGAAATGACAAAATAAAATAGGAAACGAAGTTATATTGAGATGATTTGTGTAAAGCTTGGCCAGAATGGATATAAGATAGGCATGGTGAAGTTTGGTGGAAAACCGGAGTGATTTGGCGCATGAAATGACGAGTTAAGGGAGTATTAGGGCTTAAACAGGGGGTTTAGGACCTCTTTATAATTTTTATAAAGGGCCAGGGACCTATTTGTGAAGATCTTATAAGGTGGAAGGGCATGGTTGTGAATTGGAAAAGTGTATGGGGGGTTTGGAAACAGCCAGGGGCATATTTGGAAATAAACCAAAAGTTCAGGGGCTTTCTGGAAGTTTGGCAAATGGTGGAAGGATTCTTTATGGATTTCTCGGGAGGTCAGGGGGTTTTCCGGAAAAGTGCCGCGGCCTTCTTCTTTTCCACGCCGGCTCGAACAGGGGAAGGGGACGGCGGCTCGGGCGGCGGCGCTCGCCGGCGATTGCCGGCCTCCGGCCACGGAATCGGGGAATGGGCGCGCGCGTGAGCATCAGCGGGCAACGGGGAAGCGATTCCCCCGCTTACCAAGGGCAGAGGGCAGGCGAGGCGGCGGCTCCACGTGAGGGCCGAGGCGTGGGCGAGCGGCGGCGGCGGCGGAGCTCTGGGCGGCGCTGCGCGGCGTGGGGAGCAAGGGAAGGCTTTGGGGGCTCGTGGGCGAGGAAGTGGAGGCGGTGGTGTGGCGAATTGAGCTCGGGGACGCCCCTTTTATAGGCGGCCGCGGGAGGGGGGCGCTCGGCGGCCGGCGAGCTTCGGATGCCGGAGTAATTGCGCAGGGGCCCGTGTTAGGCCGAGCACAGCGAGCAAGGACGGCGCGTGCGCGAGGAGTTAGGCAGGGCAGCGGGCGGCACGGCGAGGCGAGGACGAAGGACGGCCGGTCACAGGGGAGTTCGGCCGGCGGTGCTGTGGTACGGCGGCGCGGCGTGGCTCGGTTCGGGCGCGTTCGCGCGCGGGTGTGNGTGCGCGGGCGGCGGTGAGGTGGTGGAGGCGGCGCGGCGCTGTGGAGGTGGGGTGCTGGGCCGGGCCGGGGAGAAGGGAGAAGGGAGTCGGGCGCGCGCGCGGGAGGAAGAAGGGAGGAGAAAAAGGAGAAAAGAAAAGAAGAAAAGGAGAAAAGGAAGGAAAAAGGAAAAAGAAAAGAGAAAAAGGGGAAAAAGAAATAAGGAAAATTAGGAAAAAGATTTAAGAATTTAGAAAAAGGAGGAAAAAGGAAAAGGGGGGCGACAGGCCGGGAATCGCGGCGTCGGACGCACGCGGGGCTGTCGGCGACCGGCGCGACGCGCGGATCGGGAACAGGACGAGAACGGGTTAGGGTTTAGGGTTGATGATTTTCCGTAGATCGGACAACGGGATGATCAGGAGTTGGATAAGGGTTTGGATTTGGATTTTGATTCAGGAACAGAGAAACTCATCGATAAAAGGATTTTTAAAACTCGTGATTTAGGATTTTTGATTTTTTTCCGGGTCGTTACAATTACTGCCTACCAGTCTCTCTCAGGAACATTAGTGAAAGAAAATTTCAATGGTTGCTAGGGAAGTTCCTCAAATTATTGTAGTCTCTCTACTTTATTTACCCAACAGAATTTTAACAGTAATTTGAGGTATCAGAAGGAGAAACACAAATTCAGCCTGAAATATGTGTTTGAAAAAAGTTGACCCAGCTGGGATGCTCTTAATGTTCACTCTATCTAGTATAGGAAGGCATAAATCCGCTTTACACAAAAATACATGGAGTGGCTCTCCTCCATCTGACTCTATTGTGACAGTATGAACAAAAGGAAAAATCACTCCGGGTATTTCAGCAATAGGAACACTTCTAAAAGTAGGGTCTAGAAAGACATTTGTTTTGTGTGCCCAATTTCGGATTGAGAACAATTGTCATTCCAATATTGGCATATCCAACAACAATTTTCTATTGACATGGCTAATGGTGCAACAACAAACTGAAACCATAAATCAGCATGCCATTGTTCACACCATTGGACAGTGTGTGTTTTTTTCTGAAACTTACAACAAAACAAGATAATTAACAGTAACAGAAACAGAGGGTAAACATAAACAGTGAAGCAATGCAATGCCAAACATGAGGTAATAAACCAGCTAAAGGGTCAAGCTTGGTTTATGAGAATGACGCTTTTTTCAATAACAATTGGGAATAAACAACTGCTTAATCGTATTAAAAGAAAATGGCACCACATATCCCAAAGACATCATAAGCTGCTACTGCATTCAATCTAACCACGCTTAACAAATCAACAAAGTGGCTTATCCTTAGATTACTCGATCGTGCATACAGGAATCACGAGCCAAACCCCTGTCACCAATAAGATTTAGCAACAGTGGCAGATCATACATCATAGCCGGAGTGCCGCACTGAAATTAACAGAAACACTGAGAAAGGAGAAATTTCCTTCTCACCTTCAAAGCCTTCCCTGCACAGCGGCGGCACCTCTTCCCCTTTGCCGCTGTCAATCCTCCCTGGACGCAAAGTCCCCGCCCTCCTCCTCCCCGGACGCAGCCCCTGCTCCGCCTAGGCCCAGGTGTAGGTGGCGGCGGGGAGGGCTCGGATTGTTGGAGCCATGGTTTGGGGGTGGGGGCTGCCGATGGAGTGTTTAGGGGCGGTGGTGAGATTGTGCTGGGATTGGCTAGCGGCGGCGGTAGATCGATTTGGGGCGGCGAGGTTGGGTTTGGGCGGCGTGCGGCGGCGGCGGCGGGAAGGGAAAGGGATGGGGAACGACGGGCGCGTGCGGTCGGGTAAGGCAAATATTTTCCTGCCGAAATTTACCCCGCGAAAGTAGCAAAATTGAAGGAAAACCCAACGGGTTGCAAATTTCATAGTAGGGAGTGAAATTTGCCCTTGTTGGCCGCTCCAAAAATTTATAAAAAAAGTAAGGTGAATAAGGATTCCACATGTGCAAATTGAAAAAAAAAGAAGAATAAAGGAAACGGTAGGGCTGGACGAAAACCTCGTGACTTGTTAGCTCGCTCGACTCGTGACAAACTCGACTCGGCTCGATACATTAACGAGCCGGCTCAGCTCGTTAATATAACGAGCGAGTTCGAGCAACTCGCGAGCCAAACAAGCTGCTACATTCTGTGTATTAGATCAGTAGCCCAAGTAAGATCCAACCAAAAAAATCATCCGGCCCATTGGCCCAATTGAAGTAGCAGGCCGGCCTCCTGCCCCTGGACTCACGACGCCCCCCACTCGCGAACCCCCCAAAAATCCCATCGCCCTCACTCGCGAGACGCGAGACTCGCGCGCGCGATGCTGCCGCTGCAGATCCCTAACCCTAGCGCTCGCCTCGCTATTCAGGTGCTGCGCCGCCGCCCGCCCGCCCGCCCAACTCCTCTCCCTCAACGACACATCTTCCCCAGCGACGCGTCTTCCACGGCGACACACCTCCCTCTCGTGGCACCCCTCCGCCCACGCCTACAGCTTTGGCCTTCGGGACATCTCCGCCGTGAACGCCTCGCCGGCCGGCGATGTAAGGCCTGTCCCTTGCTCCGCTTCCGCAGCGTCCTCACTCCTCATGGCCTCCATCGTCTCCCTCCGCAGCAGATCGGCAACAGCCCCAACTCGCCACTCGCTGGTCGCGGTCGCGGCAATGGAGGAGAAGGGGACAGGGCCATGGCTAAAGTGAGCTAAACGAGCTGGCTCGAGCGAGCTGCCGAGCCGAGCCGAGCTGCGTTTCCAGCTCGTTAGGATAACGAGCCGAGCCGAGCCGAGCCAGCTCGTTATCTTAACGAGCTGGACCGAGCCGAGCCGAGCCAGCTCGTTATCCAGCCCTAAGAAACGACAAGTTTTATACGAATCTGAGATCTCTTTCCAAGAATAGAAACTTCCTTAGGCTGCTCCAAAATTTTCCATGCAAAAGTTATGTTGCTTGTGATGCAACATAAACACTCATCGACTCTAGATTGGTTTTCATTTGTTTAAAAAAAATCTGTATAACTTCTGAACTATCGAAGATGGAATATTTATGCCCTCGAACTATATAGTTGGATATTGGCCCCCTTATAACTGTACAATACTCCCCCGTCTCAAAATATAGTTCACTATTGACTTTTAAAAATATGAGTCACGCTTAAAGTAATTTTGGTAATAAAACAAGTAATAATAAAATCAATAATATTAATATAAATTTTTTGAATAAAACAAATAGTCAAATGTATATTAAAAAAGTCAACAGTGAATTATAATTTAGAATGAGAGGAGTACTATTTAAGTAATCCCCTGAAACAACTTTAGAGATGGTTTGGCGGAAACATCTAGATAACCCACCCTCCCAAATTATTGAACGTGGAACTCCACCTCGTGAACTACAAAATTAGATGTTTAAACTCTTACATATACAATATTGCTTAAATACCCCATAAATCAGTTTTTGAGGCGGTTTTCACATCATAGCGGCTGACCTAGATGATGACATGGTAGTGGCCTATATGTTATGCACACCATTTCCGCCTTCATCCCCTCTCTGACATGTTGCATAGGGATCGGAGGGAGTATTGGTCGTTGAAGCTAGAACTGTCTGCGCAATGATGGAGTAAACCTGCGGGTGACGTGTCTGGACGCCATGGATGAAGGGGCTGGCAGAGTGTTTGGGCCTACCACCATTCTCCAAAGGCCGTGTTTTTATCTGCCCCTCTGACCCCTATGCTGAGAAGCGAAGATCAAAGGGGAGGAAACCAAGACAATGGTCGAGGGCATACGTGGCCATTGCCATATCGTCATCAATGTCAGCAGCCATGTGGCAGCAAAACCCGCTTCTATAATCATTTTAGAGGGTCATTTAATATTAGATACTTAAAGAGTTAAACATCTAACTTTGTAGTTTAGGAGGTGAAGTCTTTCACATTCTATAGTTTTTTGAGGGGAGATGGGTTATATAGACATTTCACTACGTCTACGTCATCGTCCACATCAGTCGCCATGTAACAAAAATCACCTCTAAAACCAATTCAGGAGCTATATAAAACTACATTGTATAGTTAAAGGGAATAAATACAGTTTTATAGTTTTGAGAGGTGATAATAAAGTGACGTAGACTTTATCCATATTTCTTGAAGGTAGTGCCTTGTGTACAAACCACGAAAATTGATGACTTGGTCAGGTTTAGATTGGGCCAAAAATAGCCAGTCCATTCCCAACAACCGCCGAAATATTTTGGCCCATGCTCAGCCCGGTGATTTATCAGGTCGGACCTATAATATTTTATGGCTATGCCTGGTTTATTCAGGTTTTAGGCCACATTTTTAGACACGAGACTGAACCAGTGAATGCAAGGATCCAACAATTTCGGCCCAACGCCATGGTCCGAACAAGTTAGGTATGTCGAGTCGGGTGGCCCATCATCATCAGTCTATCCGTGCACCATTCTTCTTTTTGCACTTGTAAATTTCATTTGGGTAATCTCAGATTTCCTCACAAGAGAAAAGTACAACAAGCAGACCACATATATGCTAACAAATTCTGTCGATATATGTTCGGTTGCTACGGATAGAACTCGACTGATGATGGCATGAAGTCTTTCTAGATCTCTATGTTGTCGGCCCAAAAATTGTGCAACTAAATCTGTTTTGGAACTTTGCTCATACTCTGCTTGAGTTATGTAATGTTAGTTGGAAAAATAAATTTTCTTCGGCAACATATGATTTTCACATTTTTACAACGACATGCTGATGTAGCGGGTAGTAGTCGAGGGGATCGATGATGTAGCGGTCGCAAACTTGTTAAACGTATAGTCACTTTTAGCGTAGGGCCGCTCTATCCTCTGTATGGACTCGGCCGGTTGGGTGTAAACTTGCTTTCCTCTTAATGAAAAACGTGCCAAGGCACGGTCGCCAAAAACAACGACATGCTGATATGACCAAGACCGATGCTAGAATTTTTTTTGAATAAATAGACCAATGCTAGAATAATGCTATAACAAGTTGGCATGTCTTGTACAGTATGCACTATGCACATAATACAATCGACAAGGAAGACGCATCCAGCAATGCAGAAGCTGGAACGACAAGCTCAGTGATGCAGAGGGTCACCGAAGCAAAGAAGCAACAGCAAGATGAACCACAAGATTTACCTTAACCAAAGGCAAACGCATGTTATTTAGAAGGCCTACATTTTTGTTTTGGAGAAGCACCTGCAAACAGTTGTTTGTGGGAGACAAAGTTCCAACAAAACTGGGAATTATCATTGCAACATTAGGAAAACAAGTGCAAGTGAACAGAAAATGCATAAATTAAAGTACAAGGTGGAATCTGGCATAGGTTAAAAAATAAACATGACAGACATCATTAAAAATTGATTGCCTCATAACCCCTTAAGGCCAACCAGAGGTCCAAGTTGATATTATTCCTATAAAACTGGTGGAACTCAAGATCCCTATGATAATATATAGATAGCCAGGTTCATCAACAAAGTAAATAACACTGACGATGATCTGCACTCTTTTCACTTTTTCTATTCTAGAGTCTCACTATCACCCATCTGCTTCAGCACGGTCTTCATCTTCATCAGTCTCTACGTCATCATCTTCATCAGTCTCTATGTCGTCATCTCCATCAGTCCCTGCATCTTCATCTTCATCATCTGAGTAATCAGGAATATTCAGGTCCTTAACTCTAGCGCATTTTGCCCGTAACTGCGCATCCATCTTGCCACTCACAAGAAAGCCAGTGATGTCAAGTGACTCTAGTAGAGGGCAATTGTCAAGGATAGCAGTCAGTGCCCGAGTAGAGAAGACATAGTTGGACAACTGTAAGGAGCGTAGCTCGCACATCATTGGAGTCCTATATATGTCTCCATCATAACATTCATCGACCATAGCATGATCAAGAGTATAGCCAGAACACATGGTGAACCTTATTTTGAGATTCTTGAGAAGAGGACAGGCTTTGCATATGGACTCGAAAAACCTCTCTGAGGCAGAAATTTGCTGATATGGAGGTGAGATTTCAAGATCTTCAAGGAGAGGGAGCTTCTTGATGGCTTTAATCAGTTCTTCATAGCATGCATACTTGTCATATGACAGATGGATGCATTTCAAAAAAGGTGACCTGAAGGAGTGAACGCCACAAGATTAGATTCCATGTTACGGAGATTCAACCTTCAAGAGTTTAACGTACACACGGTCCATGAAAATATATGATCAATCTATTGCTAATGATAGTAATTAACAAAATTGTGTATTATAAGAACTAAACAACAGATATAGGCAAGAAATTACAAGCCCTCCATTAGCTTCACAATCATATGATCAACTGTACTAATCATGCCATATAATTAACAAGAAACTGCAGGTGGTATATGAGACGATAAGACATAACAATAGAAGACCCCTTGTGATTTTTATGTACTGGCAATGTAATTTTCCTCTAAAACTATACTAATATATGTCTGGATCCCATAAAAGAACAGTGCAATGCCATCAAATCGATCAATAACCGAACAACATAGTAGCTAGAGTGACAAACTGATAAAACTTCTATGACTGAAAGTTCCATATATATTTTCGCCAAGAAAGATACATAAAAAGGATGTCACTATATGACATGTAAAAACGATGTTCATGATTGATGTATTGCTCTAAGAAGCATACATCACAACTTCACAAGACAGTTATGAGCAATACAATCGGTGCCTCTGGTGAATGGCGACAGTACTAATAAACATAAGATGGATGGATAGATATACCTTTCAGCCAGATAAAGCAGTGACTCATCGTCCCAAGGTCCTGAGAAGGCTTCGCACAGCCCCGCACTGCGGTCCACAGCATCACGCACAACAGTGTCAATGCACAACCATTCCGGAACCACGGTGATCTGAATGTGGCACCACAGCTTAGGCTCCTCCATTGCAACACGCCGCCATGCCTTGCAGACGCCCTCTGGGCCCAACATGATCTCAGAGGACCCCAGCCTGAGGAAGATATCGAACAGGACATCATGGGGCAGCGCTGCCCAGTCCCTCTCCTCACTGGGTACAGATGACGATGAGCAAGAATTCTTGCACCGGTGGCGACGGCTGGAGGTGTCCATCACTTTGGTCTGCAAATTGTTGCCAAAGAAAATATTAATGGGAAAATTGCAGCAGATTTCTGCAATTTTCGTGGACATGCACGGTCTGTGCTATTTTTAAGAAAGTCTCTAGTGTTTTTTTTCCAGAAATAAAATCTTCACATTCCCAATCAAAAGGATACAATCTGCACTTCCTATCATTAACGCACAGTACAGTCACCATGATGCACCTATGCACTTGTTTTGCACCTTCCCTTCTGTACCACATCTCTCCCAGTATCGACATCAGCGAAAGAAAAATTGAGCAGTTGCTGTGAAGGTTGACTCATTGTTGTTGTCTCTCTAGTTTATTGAGCGAAATTTCAAAAGAAAATTTGAGATACAAGAAGTCCAAACAAAAATTAAGCCTGAGATTTATGAGCTTGACAAAAAGAAAGATTAACCCAATTGGGATGCTCTCCATGTTAATTCCATATAGAATACATAAATCCCCTTTGACACAGATGCATGCTCATTGTGAGTCTCCCCCACATAAAACTATTCTGGCATTAGGGACACACTGAAAGCACAGTCAAGAAAAGCAGTTGTGTTGCACACACAACTTAGGAATCAGAACCATTTTCATTCCAACATTGGTAGTTTGGTACATTCAACTACAGTCTTCTACAGACATGGCTAATGTTGCAACAATAGATTTAAACGGTAAATTAGCATGCCATTGTGAAGATCATATATCATGTGCATATTGTGAATCTTAGATGCAAATAAGTTTATCAATGCAAAACGAGAATATGTAACAATGGCACTGAAGAGATCCCCAATACCATCATAAGCTGCTTCAGTAGTAGATATTGGCGCACAAACCAGGCTTAAGCAAAACAATAGAGTGGCTTATCATTTGATTACTGAGAATCATGACCCAAGCAATTCCCGGGATCACATTCAGCAATCAGAGAAGATCACAGTCAGAGTGCGCAATAGAAATTAAAACAAGCACTGACAAAAGAGAAATCCCCTTGTCACCTTCAAGGCTTCAACCCTCCTTGCAAAGCGGCACCTCTTTCCCTTTATATCCGTCGAGCTTCCTTTCCCCGTTGAGCCTTCCTTGCACAATGGCGGCGCCGGCCTAGCTCCCTCCTCCCCAGACGCAACGCAACTCCCAGCCCTCCTCCTCCCAGGACGCAGCTCCCCCTTCTCCCCTGTCACTGCTCCTCCTACTCTTAGGCCCTAGGTGCGGTGGCGGCGGGAGGTTTACGGCCTATCTAGGATTCGGTTGGCGGCGGCGACATAGTTTGGGGCGGCGGCGAATGGAGTGTTTGGAGGGGCGGCGGCGGTTAACGATTTTAGAGCATCTCCAACGGCCTCTCTAATTTTAGCTCTCTATTTGACTCTCTATTCGAGTTGGCAAAAGAAATTCTCTCTATATTGAGTTGTTCACTCCAACAGACTCTCCATTTTTCGCTCTCCAAATCCCAACTGCTACCTTCAACTCTCCCTCAACACAAACAATGACATGTAGGTTCCACTCGTCATCCCCTTCCAAGCTCCTTCTTTTCCCCTTCTTCCCATCCTCCTCCAGTCCTCCTGCCTTTGCCGTGGCTCCCCTCCCTACCCCTCCACCAAGGCCCCGCCGGCGCTCGGCGAGGGAGCTCTGGGAGCTCGCCGCAGCTCCCCCTCCCTACCCCTCCACCTAGGCCCGCAGCGCTCGGCGGGGGAGCTCGCTGCCCGGGTCCGGCACCTCCCAGTCAGCTGCTCCCCGCGTGGCTCGGCGTTGGGCACAGGGGAGGCTGGAGGCTTCCTTTACGGCACAGGGGAGGCGGGAGCGGCTTCCTCTACGGCGGCAGCGGCGCTGGGGGGGCGAGCGACGACGCTGGGCGCAGGGGAGTTGACGAATCGACGACCTTCCGCCCCTTCGAGCTTCTCCGGTGGCTGAATCGAAGAGCTGCCGCACCCTTGAGCTTCCTACACCGCTGAATCGACGAGCCACCACCACCTCGAGCTCCCTTCTCTCTCTTCGCCGGCTACCCCGCGCCCGCGCCACCGCCGCCGTCGTCGAGCGCCCAGCGCCCTCGCCCGCCCGCACCGTCTGGGGCGCGATGGAGAGGCAGAAGGAGAGTCGGATGGTTTGCCAAGTTTGGCAAGTGAGAGGGTCAATTTAGCAATCCGGATGGGATAGCAATCGGGATAGCAAGTCTGTTGGAGCGCAGCCTGTTCGCTTGGCTTTTCAGCCACCAGCCATCAGTACTTCAGTCTCACAACAAATCAGCACCAGCCACCAGCCACCAGCCAACCAGCAGTACTTCAGTCTCACAACAAATCAGCACCAGCCACCAGCCACCTGCCAACCGACCATATTCTCCGGTAGTCCGGTTTACTCGTGGATAAAAAGGCACCCTTTGGATTCATTTTTGGAAATGGTAGATTTTCTTTGGGTTTGAAATTGAGTCGATTCTGGTGCCATCAAATTTTAAGAGGAGATATATGCATATATAATTAGAACCCAACGGATGATGGCATGAAATCATTTTGTATGTATATTCCCTTCGTCGTGTAATATAAAGCATTATATCAATTATAGAACATATTAAGGAAAACGACAAAATATACATATAAGTATATAACTTCAAGACCTACTTTTTATCGGCGATAATTGAAATTGTTCCTAAGATTAAGTAGTGGAGAAAGGACTAGAAGAGATAATTATCAAAAGTTTTAGGATGCCAAGAAAAAATAAATTTTTTCATTTAATACTTATAAAAAATTTTAGAATGCCCCATATTTAAGTAAAAATTTTGAACCATTCAATGTCTTATATAGTTATATTTTAGGATGAAGAGAGTACGACACTACATACAACTATATGATCTGTTCAAAAAATGTGTGACTAAATTTGTTGGAACTTTGCTCACTCTGTGTCGATTATATGATCTATTCAAAAAATGTGCGACTAAATCTGTTGGAACTTTGCTCATATTCGGTGTCGATGTTTTGAACCATCGACTAGTGAGTTTGTGATTACGCATCTGGCCCCGGATGGTTTGCTCATAAGACATAAGTAGGTACACTGGTTCAGGTGGGAATGCTCTACATCCAGTTCAATTTCTACTCGTGTTACCCGTAAGAGTTTGCAGTAGGGGTTACAAACGGGCGAAAGGGGGAGAGGGCTCCCACGTCTCTGGTGAATGAAAAGCGTGGGTGGATTCTAAGTGTTGTTTTTTTCGGTCCCCGCTCAGGGGTTCCTCCTCCCCTTTTATAGGCCAAGGGGAAGGAAGGAAGTAGAGAGAGAGAGAGGAAAGCTACTTTTGCATGAAATCATACTCTGCTTTGTGTATGCGACATTATTATTGGAAAAATAACTCTCTTGAGAGTCACATGCTTGCCATATTTTACAAGGACATACTGATATATGACCAATTGGTAACCACACCGACAGGCCAAGAGCAACCGCTAGAATAATGCTATAGCCTATAACAGGTTAACATATCATGTACAACGCACATGACACAATCGACAATCAAGAGGCATCCACGCAATGCCAGAAGCTACACAGTATTGTTTATAAGGCCTACATTTTTGTTTCGGAGATGCACCTTTAAACTGTAGTTTGGAGGGGAGACAAATTCCAACAAATTTGACATTATTATTGCAACATTAGGAAGACAAGTGCAAGACAATAGAAAATTGCACAAAATAAAATACAGGTGCCATAGATTAAAAAAAAGTTGACAAACTTCAAAGTAAAAGTTCAATTGCCACATAACACTTAAGGCCATCCAGTGGCCAGTTGATATCATTCCTATAAAACTGGAGCAACTATTGCAACCAAGATCCATACGTTCACACAAACAAGATGCCTATATGATAATACATAACGAGATTTAACAACAAAGTAATAACACTGATGATGGCATGATGCTATGCAATCTTCCACTTTTCATGTTCTCCACTGTTATGAAGTCATTTAGAACTCATCATCATAGTCATCTTCATCTTCTTCAGGCTCTTCACCGTCTTCATCTTCTTCAGGCTCTTCACCATCTTCATCTTCTTCAGGCTCTTCACCGTCTTCATCTTCTTCAGGCTCTTCATCTTCTTCATCTAGGTCAGGAAGTTTCAGGTTCTTCACTCTAGCGCATTTTGCCCGCAGCTGTGCGTCCATCGTGCCATCCACAAAAAGGCCAGCGATGTTAAGTGATTCTAGTAGAGGGCAGTTGTCGAGGATAGCAGTCAGTGCCAGACCAGAGAAGATATAGTTAGACAACTCCAAGGAGCGTAGCTCACACATCATTGGAGTCCTATATATGTCTCCATCGATACATTCCTCGAGCACAGCATGACCAAAAGAATAATCAGAAGACATAGTGAACCTTATTTTGAGATTCTTGAGAAGAGGACGAGCTTTGCATACAGACTCGAAAAACCTCTCTGAGGCAGAAATATGCTCATATGGGGGTGAAATTTCAAGATCTTCAAGGAGAGGGAGCTTCTCGATGGCTTCAATCAATACTTCATAGGATGCATCCTCGACGCATGACAGATGAACATGGAGGCTTCTCAAAGAGGGTGACCTGAAGTAGTGAATGCCTCAAGATTAGATTCCATGTTGGGGAGATTCAACCTCCTAGTGTTAACATACACTCCATCTATAAAATTATGTGATCAATATTGTTAATGATAAAAATAATTAAAAACAGTGTGGTCTATGCACTGGATAACAGTATAGACAAAGAAATTACAAATCCTCCACTACTAGCGTCACAATCATATGATCAGGTGAATTAATCATGTCACACAGTTCATAAGAAATTATAGGTGATTCAAAGGAGTATGAGACATAATAATGGAAGACTGTCACAACCAGCGAAGTGATTGGACCAAGTAGTTATAACTGTGGGAGATAGCAGGATGTGGATGAGGAACCGAGCACTTCAAACGTGGCACAGCCATGATGTCAGCGACACCAAGGAGTAAGGCTCAGGTAGATGTAATTTGGGGATTCTAACATCCTGTTTTATTCATCAAATGAGAAAAGTCCCTGTCCATGGAGCAGTAGACCGACACGACTTCAACATAATCCCTAGTTCTATCTCTAACTCTCCTAGCAAGATTAACCGAAACAGACTCTAGCTAACAAACTGAATCTTAGCTAAAATAGACTATAGCTAACTTGATGACGAGGTCCCTGCCACAGGTCCTGCCTCTCCAGCATGCCCATGACAAGTTCGGCGGCAACGGTAGGCCTGCCCCCAGCATGACCATTCGATTTTTATGTAATGTCAATGTGGTTTTCCTCTAAAAATATATTAACATATGTTTGGACCCCACAAAAGAACAGTGCAATGTCCATCATTAATATTAGTAATCAGACAGCATGGTAGAGTAACAAACTGATAAACTTCTATGGTTGTGAGTTCCAAGAATATTTTCAGGAAGAAAGGCTCAGGTAAAAACATGTAATTATCTAAACATGTAAGAACAATGTTCATGATTCAAATATTGTTCTAAGCAACATACATCACGTGACAGTTACAAGCAATTTAATCAATGCCACTGGTAAACAGAGACACTACTAGATAAACAGAAAACGGACAGATGGAAATACCTTTCAGCCAGATAGAGCAACGACATATCATCCCAAGGCCCTGAGAAGGCTTCGCACAGCCCCACACTACGGTCCACAGCGTCACGCACAGCAATGTCTATGGACGACCATTCTGGAACCTTGGTGATGTGAATGCAGCGCCACAGCTTAGGCTCCTCGACAGCGACACGCCGCCATGCCTTGCAGACAGCCTCTGCACCCCACATGATCTCACAGGACCCCAGCCTGCGAAAGACATCGAACAGGACATCATGGGGCAGTGCCGCCCAGTCCCTCTCTTCACTGGGCACAGATGAGGATGAGCAAGGATTCTTGCACCGGCGGCGGCGGCGGCTGCTGGAGACGTCCATTGCTGCGGTCTGCGAATCTTACCAAAGAAAAATGTCAATGAGAAACTCACAAGAGATGTTTGCAGTTTTCATGGACACGCTGGGTCTTGTGGTATTTATAGAAAGTCCTTTAGTATTTTCCCAGAAATAGTTTTCCAAATCTTCACATTCCCAATCAATAAGATAAAATCTGCACTTCCTATCTTTAATGCACAGTACATTCACCATGGGGCACCTATGCAGCTCCCCTTCTACCACGTCTCTCTCTAGTTTACCGAACGAAATATCTAAAGAAAATTTGAGATATGACAAGGCAAATCAAAAGATTTATTAATTTGTCAAAAAATATGACCAAATTGGGATGCTCCATGTTCATTCCATCTAGTTACACAAATGCATGCTCATTGCAGCTCTCCTCCATCTTACTATGTTGGGATAATCTGAAAACTATCGATTTTTCAGCATTACGGATACCACTGATAGCACGATTCAAAAAAGGCAATTGTGTTGCACACCCAACTTGGGAGTCAGAACCATTGCCATTCCACCAATGGGACATCCAGCTAGAGTATTCTAATCAGATGGCTAATGTTGCAACAATAAATCAAAATAGTAATTAGCATGTCATTGGGCATATCATGGACAGTGTGTGCATCCAAAGCTTACAAGCAAATATGTTTACTATGTGCACAGTGAAGCTTAGAAACAAATATGTTTATTAGTCCAGGATGCAAACATGCTACGTGCTAATTATACTAGGAAAAAAACATAGAGGAAATGTAAATAGTGCAGCAGCGCATTGCAACATATGAGGTAATAGGCCAGCCAAGGGATTAATAAGCTTGATCCATGTGTATGCCACCTATTCTTCTAATAGCAATTGGGAATAAACTACCTAATTGTCTAGTAACATTAAACAATCGCACGGTTGAGATCTCCAAGACATCCTAAGCTGCCACATTATTCAGTATAAGTATATCGGCAAACGAACCCCACATAAACCAATCAATAAAGTGGCTTATCATTTGGTTGCGGCACGTGCATATAGGAATCATAACCCAAACAATTGTCTCGGGATCAAATTTAGCAATCAGAGCATATCACAGTCAGACTCTGCACAGAAATTAACCTGAGGCACTGACAAAAGAGAAATTCCTTCTCACCTTCAAGCCTTCCTTGCACAGCAGCACCTCTTTCCCTTTACCTCCGCCGAGCCTACCCCTTCCGCAGCGACGCGCGCGCAGTC
Organism: Alloteropsis semialata; assembly: GCA_004135705.1. Classification (NCBI taxonomy): domain Eukaryota; kingdom Viridiplantae; phylum Streptophyta; class Magnoliopsida; order Poales; family Poaceae; genus Alloteropsis; species Alloteropsis semialata. The sequence goes on along the minus strand of CM014275.1, from coordinate 55,704,998 downwards.
TCCTTTCCCCGTCGAGCCTCCCGTGCACAATGGCGGCAGCGACCTAGCTCCCCTTGGTCCTTGCCCACCTTCTCCCTCCCTTGACGCAACTCCCTGCCCTCCTACCCCGCCCCAGGACGCAGATCCTCCTTCTCCCCGGATACAGCTCCTCCTCCTCCACCACCTCTCCGCCCCCGCTAGGCCCTAGGTGGCGGCGGCTCTAGGGTTTGGTTGGCGGCGCTAGGGTTTGGAGCGGCGGCGAGCCGCCGACATGGTTTTGGGGCGGCGGCGAATCGAGGGTTTGGAGGGATGTGGCGGTTGCGATGGGTCGGGTAGCAGCGGCGGTGGTGTTGGGGGGGCCGCCGGCGGTGGAGTGAGGCGGCGGGAATGGCGATGGGGAACGACGCGCGCGTACGGTGGGGTTTTTGGTCGGTCGGGCGGCGTAGGCGAAAAATAGTTTACAGCAGCGTATTTTTCCTTTCGATTGTTTTATTATTCTCTATAATTTATATTCTTCTTAACTTATACTCCCTCTGTTCCAAATAAAATGCAACTCTCGCTTTCCGATGAGTCAAATAATTTTATTTTTATCTAGATTTATACAAAATCATACTAACATTTATGGTACCTAGAATATATTTTCATATTAAATCTATTTAAAAATATAAAAATCTTCTCTGTCTAACAATATAAAAATATTTATTCTTCTTATATATGCAATTATTTAATCTTTGATGGAACTCCATCTGTCTAACAATATGAGGCATATTTTGGTAGAAGAAAGTCTTCTCATATGTAGATTTTGAGCATTAATTCTTTTGAAACATGTTAACAATAATAATTGCTACAAAATCAGCACGGTATGAAAAAGGTATTTTGGGTATACAATGAATACACATACAAATTGGCTGATTGTTAGCCAAATTTTTGCATGGCTTGGCATTCTCAAAAACAAAAATATGCTTTTAATTGGTTGAATGAGTAAGTAACTAACAATTCAATAGTGAGAATTCAAATTTTATGAAATCAAGAAGTATGTTCGTCAATGGCAGAATGCATCAAAAAAATTCTAGGAATAAACCGTAACCGATAAACACAGAACACTTCATCACAGGGTCCAAACGACCCAGTGAGCCTCATTTTATATTGCCGGAAAATATTGACTATTTTTAAGAAAAGAATAGATTTGTTGACGAATCTGTTCATGATTAAAAATAGATTGTACATGTGACTTTGACGTAAAGACGACAATGTCATGCTTAGGTATCTGATAGTATGGATGAAAAAATAATTTGTTCTTGTTATTCATGAAAGGTTGGCTGTTTGACCAAACCATTATTGTGGTAATTAACAATTACTTTTTTCAGTTCCAGAAACCAAGGTTTTCTCACTGTATGTACCAGGCCTTTGTTGCCATACCCATGGATCATTCCAATATTCTAATATTTGAACATTTCCTGCTCTTTGCCATCGTGCTTAACACCTTCAGGGCGGTACATCAAGGGGGTGTTTAGTTGTTGTTATGCATAGTGTTTTTTACATTGGGTCGCGTGCCACAGAGAGGAAAAAGTGCATTGGAAAGCGTGCGTTATGGAAAATTCTGGATTCTGGTGGGAGCTAAACACGGCCCAAGTGTAAATACAATACAATCAACACGCTTGTTTTGCACTGAGGAGATTGCCATTGGCAAAATATTATTTCTCTGAAGAACCCTACTACACTGGTCCGCTAGCCTAATCCCTTATACATCTTCTTTGTTGTGAGTTTTTCCAATGCATCTTATTTTGTCGTTCTTGTTGTTGACTTAATTATGCACAAAACTTTATTTTTGTAACGTCTATCATCTCTGTAGTCAGTAGTCACTGCTCTTTGCTTACTACTATGTAAATGAAATTATGTCAATGTAGTACATATTAAGGTCAGAGTAAGTCTGAATTTGAGATCAGATTGCAAAAGGTTCATAACAAAGCCAGCAGTGGAAGTTTTACACTTCTACTCCATCAGCATCAAGCAGTGGGAACAACATAGCCTTAACAACGCAGCTGCTTCTGAGGAGCCAGCATCTGTTACATTCATGAACCCTGGCCTCCGTCAAGCAGAAAATTCAGGTAGCAAAAGAAGAGGACAAATGCCAAGAAGGTGCACAGCATAGTGAGCTCAGACAGGATCGGCAATGCCCTTAGGCACTTACAACCTACAGGAAGTCAGGCACGAATACAAAAACGAAATAAGTCCACTCCAACAATGAGATTTCTCCCTAGAAGTCATCAGCATAGCTGTGAGGAATACAGTAAGCACTGTAATCATGGTAGAGCAATTACAGTCATTCTCGTCGGACGATGTGTTTGGGTGGATGGACCTGAAACTCGTAGCCAGCTGTGGAGTCATGGGGGAGCTTCAATGTCTTGATCCTGGCACCCTTGGCACGAATGGCGGCACGATCCGTCTTAACATTGAAGCACTGGCGAATGTCGAGGGACTCCAGGTTGGGGCAGCCGTCAGGGATAGCAGACATCCCTGCGTTGGTGAGCTCACAGTTGAACAGCTGAAGGGAACGCAGCTCGTGCATCTTCGCGATCCCCATGGCTTCCTCGTCCTTGTCAATAGCAGACATTTTTGCTCAGTCTGAAACTTTTCAGGTTTGGGCATGATTCACCAATGACCACAAATGCCTCTCCATAGACGTTCGGGCAGATCGAAAGCTCCAGCTCCTCGAGTAGAGGGAACTTTCTTATCGCCTCCATGAATGCTTCCTGGCAGACATCATAGCAGGATATGAAGCGAAGGCTCTTCAGCAAGGGCGCCCTGCAACCGTTGTAGTAGCACATGAGTGTAACCAAAATTCAGTTATTGGAAACTAAGCAGAGGTTTGGGTTACATAACAATTCCAGATACAGAGACATAGTAAAAACATGGCAGTTGGTCCGAACCATGCAGTGAATACATTAGCAAATGATTAAGGATAATCAAAACAATAATCCTTACACATGCTCAGATCATACAGGGAGTCGAGCTTAGTAAGAGAAATTCCATGTCACACTGGGGTTAAAAAAATCAAAAGCTGTCATCTCCAATACGTACATATGATCAATAGAACTATGATAACTATGCATACCATCGTATTACTTCTTTCTGCAAACTGTGCATTCAGTGAACTAGTCATATCTAATGAATTTGCAAGTAACAATCCCTAAGGCCCATACCAATTAACAATGCATTTTGCAAAAAAAAAAAAAAATTAACAATGCATATTGCCATCTCGCAAAATACGAGCAAACCATGAGCTCACAGTTAATGAAGTCCAAAATTCTAGTATAACAGTATGGATCATTTTATTTGCACTGAATGTAGCTTATTTCAGGCAACATAAGAAGATGAAATTTATCTACAGTTCTACACTAACATGGCAGTTTACCTCAACAATTTGCCTCAATAGTGTAGTATTAATGCTTTTCTTTGCACTGAAGGTACCAATTCTTTCTGGCAACACAAGGAAGACAAAATTTCCTGTACAAAAAAAATCTACAGTTCTACACTAACACGGCTGTATTTACCTCAACAATTTACCAGTTGACCGAACTTTCAGGCACTTCACAGGCAGAAAATCCACTGGACCAAAAGGTGATTTCCCGTCTTGGGAGTTAACAATTGGAGTTACTTTATTTTATTTTCTATACTTGTACACACGCAATGTTTATTAATACAACAGCTTGCAGAAGTCAGCATTTTCCTAAACAAACTTGTTGGGCCACACAAGAATATCCTCACACATAAAGTAACGGAAATTGACATGCTAAGATCTGTATTGTCCATTTCTACAAGTTCCATCCGAGAAGCAGAGCTAGTGTTTCCATTTTCCAATATCACAGAAGTCTAAATCAAATGCATCGAAAAATTAAAGATGAGAAATTTCTTTCCGGCAAAGAGTTACCCAACCCCCACAATTTGGATTATTCGAGATGCCAGATTAAATCAGTTATCTGAGGAAGAGTGAAAGAATGTGACCATGGATTTAAAAAGATGTCACCTTCCGGCGAGGTAGAGAATGAGGCGGTCGTCGCCGGGGTACTCGCCCCAGAACGCCTCGCACAGCCCGGCGCTGCGCCGGACGTCGGTCCGCGCCAACGCGTGGAAGTCGCACTCGAAGGAGAGCTCGGCGTGGAACAGCATGTTGATGCGGCGCCACAGCTCGGGCTCGTCCCGCGCGGTGCGGCGCCAGGAGCGGCACACCCGGCCGGCGCCTCGGAGGATCTCGATGTGGTCGAGCTTGCCGAGGATGGCCGACAGCGCGTCGGGAGGCAGCGCCGTCCAGTCACGCGGCGGGTGGCCCAGCCGCCCTTGCCGGAGTTGGGGGAGTGGCGGTGAGGTGAGCACTGCGGTGGCGCTGCGGGAACTAGCGTGTATTTATTATAGGCCGGCGGCGGCGCCGCTTCCTTTGCAACGGTCGGCTCGCCTGCCACAGAGCTGAAGCCGCCGTCGGCCGTCCTCTGCCTTTTGTGTGATGTCACGGGAATTCGAATTTCGAAAGCTGTATGATTGACAGGGGGACGCCGCAGGACAGATTGATGTTCCTGTCGAGGGTTCAACATGATCTTATAGAGCCAGCTATTTTTGTGTTTCTACTCGTAGTTTTTACACAGAATAACGTCTTTTATTAATTTATAAGGAAATAATATAAGCATTTGGGCCATATTATATTTCACCCTGCTATCAGAAAGTAAACTCAAAGCTGTGTTAGTGCACGAATTATGATGCTAAAAATAATATTTTTCTTGCCTTTCGTGTTGAACATACGTGGCTCTTAACTTGTTGTCCAAAGTTTGCAATTTCTAATATTATTGTAGACTCCTGAAACTAATGTTGTGTGTTGCACAATTGTTGGCAATCAAAAATGGCACAGGACAGTTCTGTCAGTAAAACCGGTGGCACCAGATTCTCTAACCGGTGGCACCAGATTCTCTAACCGGTGGAACCGGATTCGTCGCCTGTTGCCTACCTGGCAACCAAATCCGGTGGCACCGGATTTGGAAACCGGTGGAACCGGTTTTTCCCGAGTCCTAATAGAATTGGACTCTTTTGTAGATCCAAGTTGTTTTAGGTCTTTTCTTGCGGGGCAAGACCTCCCCACCCTATAAATATAAAGGGCGACAGCCGATTGAGGGTTTATCCAATCGATCAAATCAATATACCTTTTTTGTCATTCTCAAACCCTAGCTTTTCCAACCCTAATTTCTATTCGTGCTTCGTCTCTACGGCGTTGACGGCGTTCTGAGTGGCCTTGCCGACCTCAGAGCAACCCTAGGCGCGCCTGCCCTGACGGGGTCTCTCCCGGGCCGGCGAATTTAGGCTCACGCAGCAAGCCCTAGGAAACCGGTACCACCAGATTCCTAAACCGGTGCCACCGGTTTCGCTCGGCCTGCTGTCGGTGTTCGATCCGTTGCGGATCCGCGCGTGCTAGCGCAACTCAGTGTGTTGACCGTGAAAAGCGTCAACACATTTTTGGCGACTCCGCTGGGGAATTTGGAGATCTTGGTTTCTATAACCGATCTATCAAGCCCTAGCCAGATGGGATCTACTGCAGAGCTTGACAAGGATAACATCATCGTGCCTTCCATGGAGGAGATCGGTGATGAGGAGCGTCAAAGATTTGAAGCTGCCCAAGAATTCTTCAAAAGTCAATTCTTGATAGGGCTGAAGAAGGATCGCCGGCAAGGTGATAAGGACTCATGACTTTATGATGCCGGCGTTCATGATGAAAGATCAGAAGGTGGAAGAAATACCTCCGGTAACTGCACATCCACTTGAACCTTCTACTTCTAATCCTGATGATAAGCTTGGTGCTGCGCTTTTACATACTGATGAAGTAGTCAGCAATCTTATGGACAGGATAGATAAAATTGAAAATGATAGGATGGTAGAGCTTTCTTATTATTCACAAAATCTACCACCTATGCAACATGAGAATATGCATGCGAATATGTCGGCTACATCAGGAAAAATACCAGAAAATCCCTTATATGGTATGCCGGCTAACTTTTATCCAGGGCAGATGCAGCCGCCAACACATGTTTCACCAGCCACGGTGAAACCGGTGGCACCGGTTTTGTCGCCCAGGCTGCGCAGCAGTCAGCGCCACCCACTACGGCTCCTCTTTCGGTAGTCCCTAACCGAAATATGGAGGTAGTTAATGGATCTGCATATATTGGAACACGTGCATACACATCACCCCCTTTGCCTAATCAAAACACTAATTCTAGTGGAGTTCCTAATGATGTTTATGATCAGTATTTGCGGCAAGGTCCTAATCGTGTGCCTCATGTTGTTCAAGTTCAAAGTACAGCCACAGGGCAATCTGATCTAGCTCGTTCAAATTTATATGCTGAGTTCTATAATATGAAAGACGAGTTAGCTAGTATGATGCAGGATAAGCTTGGTATTGATATGGATAATTCTAGATTATATTAAAAACCATACTTTGCTAATTTTGATGCTGTAGCTTATCCCAATAATTGGCGTGTTCGTGATTTTGTGAAATTTAATGGTGAAGATAATAAGACTACTTGGGAACACATTGGCCAATATATTGTTCAACTAGGAGAAGCTAGTTCTAATGATGCTTTAAAAGTTCGCTTGTTTTCATTGCCTTTAACTGGAACTGTTTTTTCTTGGTTTTCTTCATATAACTCCTGGCTCAATTAATTCATGGAATCAATTAGAGCAAAAATTTCATGATCACTTTTATAGCGGGAGTACTCAATTAAAGTTGACAGATTTGACATCGGTTAAGCAACAAAGAGATGAATCTGTTATAGATTATTTTAAACGATTCAAAGAAACTAGAAACCGATGCTTTAATTTGTCACTTTCTGAAAGAGATCTTGCTGATGTTGCTTTTAATGGTTTAAGATCCTTTATTAGAGAGAAATTAGAAGGTTTTGAACATTTTTCGGTTAATCAGGTGCAAATAAGAGCTTTAGCTACTGAAAACCGAATTAAAAATGCCAAAGATACATACAAGACTCATCGTTCTAATGTGCATGTTGTTACTTATATTCTAGTAGTTCGGACAATGATGAACATGTGTATATTGCTGAACTTGTGTGGCCTTCTAAGAATAAATCGTACACATGTCCATCTCTTAAGCCAATTCAAAAGAATCGGCAAGAAGAAGTGCGATTTACTTTTGATGTTTCCAAATGTGATTGTATATTTGATGAATTATTAAAAAATGGAAATATTAAGATGTCTCATGCTATTCCTTCACCTGAAGATCTTAAAAGGCGGGCGTAATGCAAATTGCATAATTCTTTTTCGCATGCTTCTAATGATTGCAATGTTTTCCGTCGACAGGTGCAATCAGCCTTAAATGAAGGACGTTTGACACTACATGAGATGCAGGTGGATAAAGCACTTTTTCCTGTCAACACCCTTGAAATGCAACCCCCTAAAGTTCTGGTTCGGCCACATCAAGTCGAATCAACTAAAGGAAAAAATGTTGTTGTGGGTGATGAGAAGCCAAAGCCTAAAAAATTGAAAGAAAAATCAATTGTCCGGGAAGTGGTGTGTGAGAAGACCCCCAATGGCAGAGAGACTTTTAAGATCACTGCAAGAATCTCGGATCTCGGGGGGCAAGGAACATCTAGAGCACCGGTTGGACCTGCTGTACAGGAAAAACCGGTGTCACCGGTTTCTGAAACCGGTACTACCGGTTTTGGTCAGGGGCGCCTAAAAATGCTAAAGCCTAAGCGTCCTGAGATTGGAACCTGAAAAATTAATATGGCCAAAGATCAGGGAAAAGTTACAAAACCAAAGCCGACCTTTGACCAGTTATTTTCCAAATATGCTAATCAAAAGCCAGTTGATGAGGATTGGCCAGCAAAAAAGAGAAAGAGATCACCTATGCGTCAACAGAAGCCAATTTCGCCTCCAAGGGCGAATAACAGACAGAAGGGTGATGGTGCTAGTTTCTATTCCCAACAAAATCAGTATCAAGCCATGCCATGGATGCCTCCATATTATAATCCGGCATGGGATTACAATGGAATGAACATACCTTATTACCCTATGCAGTATTCTCATTTTCATCCAGGATGGGGTAATGACAGGGTACCAGCACATGAGAGGTTGGTGGATAACCATTCGGCTCCTCGTCGATTAGGTTGGGATGTACCTCCTAAATCCGGTGGTACCGGTTTTCAAAACCGGTGGAACCGGTTTCCTCAGGAAAAGTGGGCATCTCCTCCCAAGGAAGTTTATCAGCTCAAGAAGGTGGAGGAAGCTGTCCGGAAGATGGATGTCGACCAAGAAAGGACTACGGCTGCTGATATGATTCAGATTGGTGACTTCCAAGTTAATTTAAAGGACGATGACAAGATGCCAATGATAATTGGTAATGAAGCTAAACCATCAGTCCAGAAGGATGTTGCTGCAGAGCCTGATGTGGGTAAGAAGGTTGAAATTGATAAAACTAAATACCTCATGCCTAGATGGTGTCCTCCAGGTTTGACACGTACACAAAAAAGGAAGTCGCAGCGGCTTCGCTTTCAGGAACAGAAAGAGAAGGAACTGGAGAAGCAGAGGGAGGAGCACTTCAACAAATACAGGCCTATGATTCCTCCAGGCAAAGGGTGGAAGAAGACTGAAGTTCTAGAGCCAAATCCGGTGGCACCGGATTCCAAACCGGTGGAACCGGTTTTACCCACCTCAGTGCCAGACGCCACATCAAAACCGGTGACACCGGTTTTGAATCCGGTGGTACCGGTTTCTGCTGATCCAGGACCATCTCGTATTTCTTCTGAGATTTCTGTTACTTTTACATTTGATTAGAGATTGTCATCGGATTCCCAGGATGTGGACGTTGAACAGCTTGTTGATTATGACTCATTTCCTGATCGTATGAATGTGGATGCTAATGTGGTGCATCTTTCTTCGGATTATTATGTTATTCCAGAGGAAGAGTTGGCTCATCTGGACTTTGGCCCAAAAGAAGCTATATTTAAAAGGCCAAAGGATTATGAAAATCATTTGAAGGCATTGTACATGAAGGGTCATATCAACGGAAAGCCAGTTTCCAGGATGCTTGTTGACACCGGGGCAATTGTCAATTTGATGCCCTATTCTATGCTCAAGAAGCTTGGAGGATTAGATGATGAGCTGATCAAGACCAACATGACTGTCAATGATGTGGAAGGAGGTGAGCCTATGAGTGCTAAGGGCGTTGCTTCTATGGAGCTCACTGTTGGGAGCAAGACATTGGCTACTGCTTTCTTCGTCGCCGAGGCCCAAGGTAAGTTTAGTTTAATATTGGGTCGTGATTGGATTCATGCAAATAGATGTGTACCTTCTAGTTTGCATCAATTTCTTATTCAATGGGTAGACGAAGATGTTGAGGTTGTGCATGGAGACACATTAGCTTGTGTTGCAGTGGCTGATGGTTCTACCATGTCTATGCATGATCATGTTAAGTGCTTGACAGGTTTAGATCTTTTTGATTATGAGATGATCAGATGTACTAGAGATGGCTTTGTACCTGCTGTTCTAAAGCCGATTGATTATCGGCTAAACCATTTATTGTGAATTGATGAATAGTTCATAATGGTTGCAGCAGAGACTTGAGCACTATCGGGCACAAAAGAACGATATGTGTGAGGCTATTGAAGATTTTGATGACATGAGTAAATTAGGACAGGGTTTTACGTCGGCTGATCCTTTAGAGGAGATTGATATTGGTGATGGCAATGTACCTAGGCCGACGTTTGTAAACAAAAATTTGAAAGCTGAATTAATTGAGCTGTTGAAAGAATATGTTGACTGTTTTGCATGGAATTATCAAGAGATGCCTGGTTTAAGCCGCGAGTTAGTTGAACATCGGCTGCCTATTAAGCCTGGTTTTAGGCCTTTTAAACAAACTGCTAGGCGTTTCAATCCTAATATGTATGACCGGATTAAAGAAGAAATTAATCGGTTATTGGATGCAAATTTCATTAGACCTTGTCGTTATGCTGAATGGTTATCTAATATTGTGCCAGTTGAGAAAAAAGATTCTGGTAAGCTCAGAGTTTGCATTGATTTTAGAAATTTGAATAGAGCTACTCCTAAAGATGAATATCCTATGCCTATAGCCGACATGCTTATTAATGATGCTTCTGGACATAAAGTTATTAGTTTCCTTGATGGTAATGCTGGTTACAATCAAATATTCATGGCCGAAGAGGATATATCCAAAACGGCTTTCATATGTCCAGGTTTTGTTGGTTTGTTTGAGTGGGTAGTCATGACCTTTGGTTTAAAAAATGCTGGTGCTACTTACCAAGGGCAATGAATTTAATTTTTCATGACTTGCTTGGCTTAATCATAGAAGTTTATATCGATGATATTGTTGTTAAATCGGCTGGTTTAAAACCCCATTTAGATGATTTAAGACTTGCTTTTGAGAGAATGCGTCGATATGGATTAACCCACTTAAATGTGCATTTGGCGTGTCGGCTGGAAAGTTTTTAGGTTTTATTATTTATGAGAATGGCATAGAGATAGATCCTAAGAAGATTGATATTATTAAGAATATTAAAGCTCCTACATGCAAGAAAGATTTGCAAAAATTCCTAGGCAAGGTTAATTACTTGAGGAGATTTATTTGCAACTTGTCTGGGAAGGTTAATGCTTTTACTCCTATTCTTCGGTTGAAAGATGAAGCCGAATTTACTTGGGGGGCAAAACAGCAAGAAGCCTTTGAGAAGATTAAACATTATTTGTCTTCACCGCTGGTTACGAAAGCTCCTAGGAGAGGGATTCCATTTAAATTATATGTGGCTGCTGAAGATCAAGTAATTGGGGCTGTTTTGACTCAAGAAATCGAAGGGAAGGAGCATATTATTACCTATGCAAGTCGTCGACTATTGGATGCCGAAACGAGGTATATATTTATTGAAAATCTTTGCTTATCATTATATTATGCTTGTACCAAGATGAGGCATTATTTATTATCCAATACTTGCATAGTAGCTTGTCAAACCGATATCATTAAATACATGTTACATAGACCAATTTTGAGTGGGAGAATTGGTAAATGGGCTTATGCTCTTATTGAATATGATTTGGCTTGTGAACCTTTGAAATTTATGAAAGGCCAAATTGTTGCTGATTTTATTGTTGAGCATAGCATTAATGATAATGATCTAGATATCGGTTATATTACTTTTACTCCTGTTGACGCGGAAAATCGGCGGTCGTATCCTCCACGTGCAGCACAAGAAGACCAGGGAGATCTGCTTCACTCCAGTGCCAGCCTGCACTTTGTTCAGGTTCGCGGCGTGCCAGTCAATTTGACCTGAAATTGACAAGGAGATAAAACAGTTAAATTACTCTTTGATTGTGCCGGCTCTATTCCAAACGGCATAGGCACGTTGGATTTCAGCCAAGACCCAATCAGACTTGCGTCGGCCGATACCAATCGGACCTCAAAATCGGACTTTATAGACAACCTCAATCGGACCAATATAATCGGACCTTAATCAGTCATCCAATCGGACCTCAGAATCGGACCAATCAGGATCGGACCTTGTAACAGATCAGCCTTTAAATAAATAAAGCATAAAATATGACCGATATGTAAATAATGGATCAGCTGTGCCTTTGGACAAGATATTAAATAATCAAAGTGTAAGCCGATACATCGTCCATCTTGCCTAGTTGCCAGTTTGATTTATCTTATCGGACCATCTAACCAGCCAATCAGACCAGAACCTTTTCAAAGAAATCTAGCTCCGACGTAGGGAATCAAGATTTCTCCAGCTATGATCAGATTAGATAGCTAAACAATCAAACTCAACTCACCAACCTGTCAACTAAACAAGATGCTCGCACAAGTGTTAACCAGATTAAGCAAATAAACAGATAAAACATTAACAT